>JAGFNQ010005335.1:0-138702 GCA_024364735.1 Boesenbergia rotunda
ACTGACACTTATAGTGATTATCCTGTGAGGTAACAAGAAGGGAGATTAGAGGAGAAGACAAGGAGAGAAAATCGTTGTCCTTTAGATTTTTCGAAAAAAGAAATTTTATTTAATAACCGAGAATAATTACTAAAATAGTTAAACAACTATTTATATATACTCTAAACCCTAAAAACCCAAGGAAAGGAAAAAAAATCCTATTATATAGACCACAATTCTTAACGAATAAAGAAAGGAAAGCAATGTTAACAAATAGACCTCAATTTTAAAGCAATTACATAAATGATAAAGTAATAGAAAAATATTAATAAACTCACAATCATAAAATTTTTAAATGGACTCAAAATCTAAAAAATATAAAAGATGAAAATTATCAAAAATATCTTAAATTTCAAAAAAATCCAAATATTACTACAAGATAAAAGTATCAAAAATAGTAATAAAAAAGTTCGTATCATCCTACAACAAGATGTAACTTGAATTATTTCAAAATGAAAAGTGCATAAAAGAAAAACATTGAACGAGATCTAGGTAAAAACAAACATATATGTGAATATCATATTAATGTACGAAATGAGATAAGATGAGACTTTACCAACATATGTTGGGGTTATTGGGGTATTCACTTTCAACAAATAATGTATATTATTTTATTATATTAAGTTAAGCCCATCTTAACTCTAATTTTTGAATCCATCCCAACTGCTATGTGACCTAGAGGTAACATATTCAAGTAGCGAATATGGGAGCAGATCCCCTGGTCCATATTTTTGTGGACCAGGGGATGGTCCACTCCCAATTGTGGCGGGATCGCGATCGTGATACGACCGCAATTTGTTGCAATCTATTTTAGGGTTCATCGTGCACCCCAGGTTATAATTTAGGTTCGAACGGATGGCCGGAGGCCACCCGACGGCCTAAATTCTAAATTCTAAACCCTAAACCTTAAACCCTAAATCTTTCATTGTGACCTTCGGGTGGCCTTCGGCCATCCGCCCGAACCCAAACTATAACTTGGGAGGCATGGTGAACCCTAGAAGGGATTGCAACAAATTGTGGCCGGGTCGCGATCGCGATACGACCGCAATTGGGAGTGGACCATCCCCTGGTCCGCAAAAATGCGGACCAGAGGATCTGAGCTGAGGGAATATAGCCTATTGTAATGAAGAATAAGACTACGCACAATGATTTCATTCTTGGAATTCTACATTGGCATGAGCTTCGTGCATCAAACAACCTTTTTATCAATTTTAAATTTGATAAATTATTAACCAAATTTATTTAGCTAGTAAACATTGACTGTGAATTAAAAAAAAGAGCATGCATAATAACTTGTGACTTGTGGAGGAGTAATTGTTGGTGCAGGAAGCACCATATCGAACCTTATTTTGATATTGGCAAAGGATTCAAAGTTAAATACTATTTGTGATCTAATGTGTTCACTAAGTGTGCAGGAAAGAAGTCCTAGGCACACTAAGTGTGCACCAAAGTATGCAAGCATCGACGATCTATATATGGACTGAAGCAAGCATCCAGGAGCTGGAACATCCGTTTTGATGAGACAATCAAAGAGTTTGATTTCTCACAAAATCCTGACGAACCTTGTGTGTACAAGAAGGTTAGTGGGAGTGCAGTCGTATTCCTAGTGTTATATGTTGATGACATATTACTTATAGGAAACGATATATCAGTCTTACAGACAGTTAAAATTTGGTTGTCCAAAACATTCTCCATGAAAGACCTGGGAGAAGCAACCTATATCCTTGGGATTAGAATCTATAGAGATAGATCAAAACGATTGCTTGGTCTTTCGCAGTCTACATATATAGACCGAGTGCTAAAAAGATTTAGCATGTCGGAATCCAAGAAAGGTTACCTTCCCATCAGGCATGGGATCAACCTTTCAAAGTCTATGTGTCCACGCACAGAAGACGAGAGGATTTGCATGAATAAGATTCCTTATGCATCCGCGATAGGATCTATCATGTATGCTATGTTATGTACTAGGCCCGATGTATCGTATGCTCTGAGCGTCACGAGCAGATACCAGTCTGATCCAGGAATGGATCATTGGGTGGCTGTCAAGACAATCCTTAAGTACTTAAGAAGAACTAAGGATGTGTTCCTAATATATGGAGAAGGAGATATGTTAATACGTGGGTATACAGATGCCAGTTTCCAGACAGATAAGGATGACTCCAAATCTCAGTCTGGATACGTATTTACTTTGAATGGAGGCGCAATAAGTTGGAAGAGTTCCAAACAAAACACCGTAGCAGATTCTACCACGGAAGCGAAATATATCGCAGCTTCGGAAGCAGCAAAGGAAGCAGTCTGGATGAAGAAGTTTGTCTCCGAACTTGGTGTGGTTCCAACCATTGATGAAGTAGTGCCGGTTTACTGCGACAACAATGGAGCTATTGCACAAGCAAAGGAACCAAGGTCTCATCAGCGATCCAAACACGTGTTGATGCAATTTGGCCCGGTTGTTGTTTTGGTGTTTGACAATGATTTAAGTTTGGTTGAATGAAATTCGGGTTAAGTCCAGGTGGATCTGGGAGATCGCACGCTGGCATGGAAAAAGTCCTAACTTGGAGGGTTAGGTGAAAAGTCCTAGTCTGGAGGGTTAGGTTGGATGAAATCCCAGTGAGTGAAGCCGGGTCCTTGTGAGTGAAGCCAAGAGGTGGAAATCCCGGTGAGTGAAGCGGGGTCCTGGTGAGTGAAGCCAGGTGATGGAAATCCAGGTGAGTGAAGCCGGGTCCTGGTGAGTGAAGCTAGGTGATGGAAATCCCGGTGAGTGAAGCCGGGTCCTGGTGAGTGAAGCCAGGTGATGGAAATCCCGGTGAGTGAAGCCGGGGAGTGAATCCAGGTGAGGGAAATCCCGGTGAGTGAAGCCGGGTCCTGGTGAGTGAAGCCAGGTGATTGAAATCCTAGTGAGTGAAGCTAGGTTGAAATCCTGGTGAGTGAAGCCAGGTCCCGGTGAGTGAAGCCGGGTGACCGAAACCCTGGTGTGTGAAGCCAGGTCCTAGCTTGGAGGGCTAGGATAAAGTCCCAGTGAGTGAAGCTGGGCATGGCAAGAGTCAGAGAAGGGTTGGAGGCTTGTTCTCGTGACTTAGAGTGCATTTGGGCTTGCATGGATCGGTCTGGTGACCGATCAGGGAAGTTGGCACGGTGCTCCTTCGTGGATCGGTCTGATGACCGATCCAGCGATGACTGATCGGTCTGGTGACCAATCAGGGAGTATGCGTTTCACTCACTGAACTGCTCCTGATCGGTCTGGTGACCGATCAGGGATCTCACAAGTGGGTTGAGTTCCCCTGCTGCTATGCTCCTGATCGGTCCGGTGACCGATCAGGGAGCATCCAGTAGGTTTTGGGGACCTTACTGATCTGCTCCTGATCGGTCTGGTGACCGATCAGGGATACTGTTTAGATCGGTCTAGAGAACGATCAAGTGTCGCGAGATCTGGGAGCATCCTGATCGGTCTGGTGACCGATCAGGCTGGATCCTGATCGGTCTGGTGACCGATCAGGCTGGATCCTGATCGGTCTGGTGACCAATCAGGGATACTGTTCAGATCGGTCTAGAGAACGATCAAGTGTCGCGAGATTCTCCTTATGACCGATTAGGATGGAGCCTGATTGGTCTGGGAGCAGCCTGATCGGTCTGGTGACCGATCAGGCTGGAGCCTGATCGGTCTGGTGACCGATCAGGCTGGAGCCTGATCGGTCTGGTGACCGATCAGGAGCAGAACTTTAATTCAAATACGCTGTCAGAAGGGTCTGATCGCGTCTGTTTTGCTCAAGATTTTTTCTACTATCACTGATCTCATTTGATATTCATTTGCTAAACCTCTGATTGAGTGTGCAGGTGATAGGGATGGATTCAAACACTCAAGGAGGGTCAAAGAGAGGCTTTCCGTTGTGCAGGTTTGGTAGTTTTCCATCGCAGGTTACAACGGGCGCAGCTGGCAACGGCTGGAAGCTGACCTAGGGTTGGGGCTCGACTGAGGAGAGTTCAGTGAGTCCAGAGCAGGTCAGGAGTAGCTGGCTTATTGCAGGTGAGCAGCTGGGAGTTGTGTGGAGCGTCTGTGGGTTGGCGATGGCAGCTAGGATAAGTG
Organism: Boesenbergia rotunda; assembly: GCA_024364735.1. NCBI lineage: Eukaryota > Viridiplantae > Streptophyta > Magnoliopsida > Zingiberales > Zingiberaceae > Boesenbergia > Boesenbergia rotunda. The sequence goes on from JAGFNQ010005335.1 coordinate 4,121, forward strand.
TGGGCTGGCGATGAAGAGAAGGAAGCTCTCTCGACTGCAGCAACACTTGATTCATCCTTAGCAATCACTCTGAGTCTTAAAGCTTCTGAAAACTTGATCATTCTTTGAAGCTTGAGAGACTTGAGCACTAAGAAGGACTCGTGGCAAGGCGATCAACAAGCAAACAAGGAAGAGCTTAGTGAAGGCTCTTGCCGAGGTTGTGCTGGGTTGTTGTTTGTGCTTGTAAGTGTTTCTCTTCATCTGCTTGTGCTCTGTAAGTCTCTGATTGTCTCTGTGCTTTTCATTCTACATCAACTTGTTGAGACATGTTGTGGAGAGGTTACTCCACCGTGAAGGAGGATTTGATATCCGGATTTCCGGGGCTTGATTTGCCGACGATCAAGGGATCGCCCACCTTAAGGGCACGCCAAGGAGTAGGGGCAAGATATCCCCGAACCTTGTAAACGATCCTTGTTAGCGTTTTGGTTTGTGTTTCATTTCTGCAACTTGTTTTCTTTCTTGTATTTGTCTTCCGCTGCTAATCACTCAAGTGCAGAAATCCTTAAGCTCAAAGAAATTGTGTCTGGCTATATTCACCCCCCCTCTCTAGCCATCCAAGTTCCAACAAGTGGTATCAGAGCTTGGGGCTCTACTTCAACGGCTTAACATCCGAGAGCTAACAAAGATGGCCATGGGAAGAGAAGGGTTTAGCACCAACCGACCTCCACTCTTCGACGGCACTGATTTTTCATATTGGAGGTCGAAGTTGGAGTTTTACCTCAAAACCAACCTCAGTATGTGGTTTGCTGTCAAGGAAGGTTTTTCCACTCCTAAAGATGCTGAGGGAAAAGAGATGAACTTCTCAAGTTGGTCGGCAGATCAAATCCGGAAAGGTGAAGCCGATGCGAAAGCGGTGGTAACTTTGCATTGCGGGTTGACCAAGGACCAATTAATCAAGGTTGGTCCCTTCATAAGTGCTAAAGACCTATGGAGCAAGATCATTGAGCTCCATGAAGGCACTCAAGACACTTGGACTGCCAAGAAGGACCTCCTTCTCACCCAACTCCAAAATCTGTCCATGGAAGAGAATGAAACTGTAAGTACACTCCATGGACGATTCAACGAAATCCTCAACGGTCTCCACTCCATTAATGAGAAGGTAGAGAACCGAGATCTTATAAGGTATGTCCTCAAAGCTTTTCCTAGGAACGCCTTGTGGTCATCCATGGTGGATGCTTACAAGGTGTCCAAGGATTTATCTTTTGTTAAGTTGGAAGATCTATTTTGTGAAATGGAACTACATGAGATCTCTAACGAAAGTTCAAAAGAGAAAGGTATTGCTTTAGTGGCAGGTGACAACAAGAAGAAGAAGGGGAAGAAGAAGGAGAAGGAAGCCTTTTCATCTTCATCCTCATCCGAGTCCGAGTTCGAGGAGGAGGGCAGCTGGTCTTCTTCCTCCGAGATGGCCAACTTTGTTAGAAGAATGATGAGGAAGAGCCGGCGCCTCAAGGGTAAAGGTAACCCGAGTGAAGTTAAATTTGATAAGTCTAATATTACTTGTTATGAGTGTAGCAAGAAAGGGCATTACAAGGATGAATGTCCGAAGTTAAAGAAGAAGAAGGATAAATCAAAGAAGAAAAGGAAGGCCTTGAGGGTCACATGGGATGAATTGTCCTCTAGTTCATCCGAAGAAGAGAAGGAGGAGAAGTACACTCATCACCGTGCCCTCATGGCCATAGAGGATTCAAATGAAGAGGAGAGTGGAGATGAATCAAGCTCCTCAACCGCGCCTTCATCATCTTTGGATGATGAAGAGGTAATTTCTCTCGAGCTAGATAAGTGCTATAGAACCATTGCATGTCTAGCTAGATTGCTTAAAAAATCCAAGAACAAAGTTAAATTGTTGAAATTGGAAGTAGAAGAATTGAAATCCTCTAGGGTGGAGGATATTAATGATTTTCATGAGAAATCCTCTAAGGATGAGGATATTGATAATTTGCATGATAAAAAACTTGAGGATGACAATAGGATCTTGAGGAGTGAAGTTGAAAAACTCAAGAATATTCTTGAGAAGTTTTCAACTAGCTCTAAAACATTAGACATAATCTTAAATTTCTAAAGGGCAGTTTACAATAAGGCCGGTATCGGTTACCGACCTAAGGAACCAACCTTTGTATCATTAATGTCAAGAACCCAATTTAGATCACAAGATGATTCTAGGGTTCAAAAAGCTAAAAAGAAAATGACTAAGGCATGAGTGCCAAAGTCCCTCATTGTTGATGCATTAGGTCCCAAAATTTGGGTACCCAAAACTTCGATCTTTAGAATTGTCTAGCATTGATTGAGGGGGAGCATCTATTAACATAGGTTGTTGATAAGTGGTGCTCCAAACCCAAGGCTAAGGTTATACTAGTTTCAAAATAAGTCAACAAGCCTTGGAAATTATTTTTATATATTGCATGAAGTGTTTAGATTCACACATAACTTGCTCTTGCCATGAATTGCTTAGGATAATTGGTTTTTCTATAGCAATTTATGTTTACTGCAAATGATGATTAATGATATGCCATAACTCATGCTTAAGGTGTTTATGAACCTGTTCTAGTATGCCATGAGTTTACCATATGTGTTATACAACATGAAGACATGTTAGGAAACAAGTATGAACTCATAGTTTGTGATGATTCAAGACTCAATACTTAACTGTTGGATCGAGAAATGCGAGAGAGGGGGGGGGTGAATGTCGCAAATCGTTCGGATTTAAAAAAGAGTAAGTGCGCAGCGGAAATAAGACACAAAAAGCAACACAACGCTAACAAGGTCGTTTTACTTGGTTCGGAGCCTGGGTCGACTCCTACTCCAAGGCCCACGGTCGTTGACCGTTTACTTTGGGCAATTCTATAATGCGTAGAATAAGTACAGAAGAGAAATACAAATTGCAATAAGAAATATAACACTTCTGTATTTACCAACTCCCGGGGTAGGCTCGAGTTTCGGTGCAGCGGGAGGTCGACGGCGCTTTGGACTTGAGTTGAGAAGTTCCTGAAGCAGAGCGCGGTCGTCGGAGCGTTTGGATGCGTTGAATGAAAGTTGTAGAGTGTGGAAGCGTCGCAGTAAGTGATTATTTGAAGAAGGAGGTCGAGGGCCCTTTATATAGGGCCTAGGGGCGCCCTGGTCGACGGGGGCGCCCCCCACGTGGCAGCAGATCCGGCTGTAGCTCGGTCGCCGTCTGATCCCATTATCCTCGGGATCCAGTTTGACCGGGGCGCCCGGAGGACTCGGGGCGCCCGGATTGACCGGTCAAAGCCTCATCTCTTCGGCTTCGCAGGGATGCGCTTCGGCAGCTGGCAGTGGGGGCGCCCGAGACACGCGGGGCGCCCGCGACAAGCGGGGCGAAAACGCGTCGAGGTTGTTACAGACTTGGGTTGACCTTGGGGGCGCCCTGGTCGTCCGGGGCGCCCTGCTCAGCTTCTGCCTCACTCCTTTGAGGCTCTCTGAGCTGCAGATACTCAGTCCTTCGATCCTGCATCCAGGGTTAGTCCAAATAACAATTATATTATTATTTTATACAGCCTTAGCTGTCTTGGTTCTGACTTTGGTCTCCAAAATGGAGCCCTAGGTCGAACCGACGCCTAATGTTCCCTCAAGGGGAACGCATCCTCACCTACTCCTCTCGGGAGAGTTTACCTAGTGCCAACCGGATCCTCCAGTTGGACTTTTGCCCGGCAGTCCTTCGCCAGGTCTTGAGTTACCAAGCTGCCCTTTGCTTGGTGCCTAGCTGCCCTTCGCTAGGTCTTTTCTTCTGGCAGTCCTTCGCCAGCCTAGCAGTCCTTCGCTAGGGTTTTAGCATTCTGGCGGTCCTTTGCCAGTGCCTAGCAGTCCTTTGCTAGGGCTTCTCCTGTCTGGCAGTCCTTCGCCAGTGCCTAGCCTTCCTTCGCTAGGGCTTTTCCTGTACACTCAAGAAGCTTGTTAGATAACAACTAACCCTTAACTTTTGAACCCTTTTGCCAATATCAAAATACAGGTTTGACTTGGGTGCATTCTGCACCAAAAATCTCCCCCTTTTTGATATATGGCAACCTAGTTCAAAAAGTTAAGGAAAAAATGCTGAAATTGAAATCCTAAGTTAGATTCCCTCCCCCTGGAAGAAATCTCCCCCTAGGTTTTTCAAAAAATAGGTGGTGTGAGTTAAGTACTTAGAAGATTTCAAGTTTTGAAAAATTTCAGACTTAGAAAATTTTCTGTTTGGAAAAAATTTCAGACTTAGAAAATTTTCAGTTTTGAAAAAATTTCAGACTTAGAAAATTTTCAGTTTTGAAAAAAATTTTTGGAAAAATTTTAGACTTAGAAAATGGAAAATTTCAGACTTAGAAAATTTTCAGTTTGGAAAATTTCAGACTTAGAAAATTTTCAGTTTGGAAAATTTCAGGCACTACGTTAAGCTTAAACATAATTTCAAAACACATAGTTTGGAAAATTTCAGGCACTATGTTAAGCTTAAACATAATTTCAAAACACATAGTTCAGAGTTGGAAATTTTAAAAACCTTTAAGCTAACAATAATTTTAAACAAAAAACATTAAGTTTCAAAATAATTCAGAGTTTAGAAATAAAACTAACTTTGATCCACCAATTTTATTTTTTTCTGTTCAACTTTTTGAAGAAGACAATGGGAAAAAATTTTTAAAAGAATTTTTGTTCCCTGTTTCTTTTCCAACTCTCCCCCTTTGACATATATCAAAAATGCAGAAAAAAAATTTGCAATAATTAAAGTATTTGCTGTACTGAATCAAACTGGAACCTAAGTCTGGTTAAATCTTTAGGGACGCGTCTAACCCAATTAGCTACTTACCAACTGTTATAAACAGTAGTTTTCGCTAGGGTTAGTCAAGTTAAGTGCATTGTTCAAGTTAGATTGTCTAAACTTGATACTTAACTTGATTGCTGTTCAGTTTGTATTTAGTGCCCCAACTACTGCAGATGCACTGACTTAAAGCATCTTGAGTTAAGGCAAAGTCCTAAGCATCTCAACCCTTTCTAGGTTGTCAATCAAAGTACCCTAAGGTGCTTGTGAGATGCTGGCTTCTAGATCTATAGGTGCATGCAATTCTAGGGTTAGAGCCTAGGCTAAGTCCATTTCGAAAAAAAACCTAGTTTTGAAGGGGGTAGTTTTTGAAATAAAACTAAGTCAAGAAAATTTTTTTAAAACCAAAGTAAAACATTTTTACCAAAGAAAACATTTTAAAATGAATTAAAGCATTTTCAATTAAGGCAGAAGCCAAAAAAAATGATTCTACTCTACTAAGCATAATCCTAACTGCCTTCTCAGTGAGCTGAACTCAGATTCAGGTAGGGGTTTAGTGAATATGTCAGCTAGGTTGGACTTGGAGTCTACATGCTTCAGGACTATTTCACCCCTAGCTACGTGATCTCTTACAAAGTGATGTTTCACTTCTATGTGTTTGGTTCTAGAATGTTGTATTGGGTTTTTGGTTAAGTTAATTGAGCTAATATTATTCTACGCAGCGGAAATAAGACACAAAAAGCAACACAACGCTAACAAGGTCGTTTTACTTGGTTCGGAGCCTGGGTCGACTCCTACTCCAAGGCCCACGGTCGTTGACCGTTTACTTTGGGCAATTCTATAATGCGTAGAATAAGTACAGAAGAGAAATACAAATTGCAATAAGAAATATAACACTTCTGTATTTACCAACTCCCGGGGTAGGCTCGAGTTTCGGTGCAGCGGGAGGTCGACGGCGCTTTGGACTTGAGTTGAGAAGTTCCTGAAGCAGAGCGCGGTCGTCGGAGAGTTTGGATGCGTTGAATGAAAGTTGTAGAGCGTGGAAGCGTCGCAGTAAGTCATGATCTGAAGAAGGGGGTCGAGGGCCCTTTATATAGGGCCTAGGGGCGCCCTGGTCGACGGGGGCGCCCCCCACGTGGCAGCAGATCCGGCTGTAGCTCGGTCGCCGTCTGATCCCATTATCCTCGGGATCCGGTTTGACCGGGGCGCCCGGAGGACTCGGGGCGCCCGGATTGACCGATCAAAGCCTCATCTCTTCGGCTTCGCAGGGATGCGCTTCGGCAGCTGGCAGTGGGGGCGCCCGAGACACGCGGGGCGCCCGCGACAAGCGGGGTGAAAACGCGTCGAGGTTGTTACCGACTTGGGTTGACCTTGGGGGCGCCCTGGTCGTTCGGGGCGCCCTGCTCAGCTTCTGCCTCACTCCTTTGAGGCTCTCTGAGCTGCAGATACTCAGTCCTTCGATCTTGCATCCAGGGTTAGTCCAAATAACAATTATATTATTATTTTATACAGCCTTAGCTGTCTTGGTTCTGACTTTGGTCTCCAAAATGGAGCCCTAGGTCGAACCGACGCCTAATGTTCCCTCAAGGGGAACGCGTCCTCACCTACTCCTCTCGGGAGAGTTTACCTGGTGCCAACCGGATCCTCCAGTTGGACTTTTGCCCGGCAGTCCTTCGCCAGGTCTTGAGTTACCAAGCTGCCCTTCGCTTGGTGCCTAGCTGCCCTTCGCTAGGTCTTTCCTTCTGGCAGTCCTTCGCCAGCCTAGCAGTCCTTCGCTAGGGTTTTAGCATTCTGGCGGTCCTTTGCCAGTGCCTAGCAGTCCTTTGCTAGGGCTTCTCCTGTCTGGCAGTCCTTCGCCAGTGCCTAGCCTTCCTTCGCTAGGGCTTTTCCTGTACACTCAAGAAGCTTGTTAGACAACAACTAACCCTTAACTTTTGAACCCTTTTGCCAATATCAAAACACAGGTTTGACTTTGGTGCATTCTGCACCAACAATCTCCCCCTTTTTGATATATGGCAACCTAGTTCAAAAAGTTAAGGAAAAAATGCTGAAATTGAAATCCTAAGTTAGATTCCCTCCACCTGGAAGAAATCTCCCCCTAGGTTTTTCAAAAATAGGTGGTGTGAGTTATGTACTTAGAAGATTTCAAGTTTTGAAAAATTTCAGACTTAGACAATTTTCAGTTTGTAAAATTTCAGACTTAGAAGATTTTCAGTTTTGAAAAATTTCAGACTTAGAAAATTTTCAGTTTTGGAAAAATTTCAGACTTAGAAAATTTTCAGTTTTGAAAATTTCAGACTTAGAAGATTTTCAGTTTTGAAAATTTCAGACTTAGAAGATTTTCAGTTTTGAAAAATTTCAGACTTAGAAAATTTTCAGTTTTGGAAAAATTTCAGACTTAGAAAATTTTCAGTTTTGGAGAAATTTCAAGCACTACGTTAAGCTTAAAACATAATTTCAAAACACATAGTACAGAGTTGAAAAAAAAAATTTTTAAAGAGAATTTTAAAAACCTTTAAGCTAACAATAATTTTAAACAAAAACATTAAGTTTCAAAATAATTCAGAGTTTAGAAATAATATTTTTTTCAGTTCAACTTTTTGAAGAAGACAATGGGAAAAAATTTTTAAAAGAATTTTTGTTCCCTGTTTCCTTTCCAACTCTCCCCCTTTGACATATATCAAAAATGCAGAAAAAAAATTTGCAATAATTAAAGCATTTGCTGTACTGAATCAAACTGGAACCTAAGTCTGGTTAAATCTTTAGGGACATGTCTAACCCAATTAGCTACTTACCAACTGTTATAAACAGTAGTTTTCGCTAGGGTTAGTCAAGTTAAGTGTATTGTTCAAGTTAGATTGTCTAAACTTGATACTTAACTTGATTGCTGTTCAGATTGTATTTAGTGCCCCAACTACTGCAGATGCACTGACTTAAAGCATCTTGAGTTAAGGCAAAGACCTAAGCATCTCAACCCTTTCTAGGTTGTCAATCAAAGTACCCTAAGGTGCTTGTGAGATGCTGGCTTCTAGATCTATAGGTGCATACAATTCTAGGGTTAGAGCCTAGGCTAAGTCCATTTCGAAAAAAAACTAGTTTTGAAGGGGGTAGTTTTTGAAATAAAACTAAGTCAAAGAAAAAAAATTTTAAAACCAAAGTAAAATATTTTTAACAAAGAAAACATTTTAAAATGAATTAAAGCATTTTCAATTAAGGCAGAAGCCAAAAAAAAATGATTCTACTCTACTAAGCATAATCTTAACTGCCTTCTCAGTGAGCTGAACTCAGATTCAGGTAGGGGTTTAGTGAATATGTCAGCTAGGTTGGACTTGGAGTCTACATGCTTCAGGACTATTTCACCCCTAGCTACGTGATCTCTTACAAAGTGATGTTTCACTTCTATGTGTTTGGTTCTAGAATGTTGTATTGGGTTTTTGGTTAAGTTAATTGAGCTAATATTGTCAATATTGACTTGGGTCTGATTGTAGTCTAGCTGAAAGTCCTTAAGGGTGTGCATCATCCATAGGAGTTGAGCTACACACTCTCCTAAGGCTACATATTCAGCTTCAGTTGTGGATAGAGCAACACAGTGTTGCTTCCTACTGCACCAACTTACTAAGCTGTTTCCTAAAAGTTGACAGCTTCCACTTGTACTTTTTCTATCTAATTTACAACCAACATAGTCAGAATCAGAGTATCCTGACAACTTAAAGGATGAAGTCCTAGGGTACCATATCCCTACATTTAGGGTGCCCTTAATGTATCTTAAAATTCGTTTTAGGGCTGCTAAGTGAGTTTCCTTAGCACAGGTTTGGTACCTAGCGCACATTCCTACTGAAAAAAGTATGTCAGGTCTGCTGGCTGTAAGGTATAGTCGTCTTCCTATCATACTTCTATAAAGTTTTAGGTCTACTGGTTTGCCATCAGGGTCATTATCTATTTTCACATTTGCGGCCATTGGGGTACTTATACATGAAAGATTATCCAATTACCTGATTTCTAAAGAATTCAAACAAGGTCAAATTGACCCAACCTTGTTTGTTAAAATTTTAGAAAAGGATATATTTATTGCCCAAATTTATGTAGATGATATAATATTTGGATCAACTAACTCTAAATTTCTAAAAGAATTTGTAACAATAATGGAAAATGAGTTTGAAATGAGTTTAGTTGGGGAACTCAACTTTTTCCTAGGGTTACAAATCAAAAAAACTAAGGAGGTTCGGGCGAATTTATTACAAAGTTCTAGGTTTGGAAACCTAGGGTCGGGACTGGGCTCGTTACCGGGGTTCGACTGAACTGCTCGGCGTTCCGATTAAGACGAGTTACCTTAACCGTCAATTCTTTACCCAATCCTGTCCAGTTGCAATGTCCGCAATTAACTACTATCAACTGGATAACCTCGTATTCTGCACACATCCAATCAACAACACCTTATGTGCAGAATTCTATAACAACAAGTGGTATCAGAGCGGGGTTATTCAAAGTTGGTGCAACCACCACTTTGAAATTTTTTTTTCTTTTCGGATTTTTTTCGCTTTATTTTTCAAATAAATAATATCTGTGAGTGTATTTAAAATATCCTTACGCCTTTTTCAATTCTGAATTCTCATTTTCTCACCATAAGTCAGAATTGATAAAAGAATCAATTTGTGAAAACTTGTCGTAAAATTTTTTTTATTATTATTTTAATACTTTTCCTCGAAATTCGTGCAATCTTAATTCGAGAAATTTTTTTTCTTACTTTTTCTTCATTAATCAAAATTGTTAAGGTCAACATTTTCAAAAAATTTTTATTATTATTTTACCTCGAAATTCGTGCAAACACCTTTTGAGCTTGTTTTTCTCTCTCTCCCGCACTACTAATCCAAGACCAAGTCTTGGTACATCTCTATTTTTTTTCCTTGTGTGCAAGATTTATCCTTAATGGCCAATCAAGAATGGAACAGTGTTCATCCGCCTCTATTCTCTGGCGAGAACTTCAGAACCTGGAAAAGTCTAATGGAATCCCACCTGAAGGACAATCTAGATCTCTGGTTGATAATTCAAACAGGGTTCAACCTCCCTACAGAAGATGGACTATCAATTGCATGGGACAAACTGGATGAACCAACCCTCAACCAAATTGAGACTGATGCAAGAGCAACTGCAATTCTTCAATGCGGTCTAACTAACGAACAACTCAAGCTAGTTGGATCCTTCAACTGTGCTAAAGAAATGTGGGAGAAACTAATCAACCTACACGAAGAGAGCTCCGACATTGAGGTACTTGATATCCAAGCACAGATAGCCGAATCAAAATCTAAACTCGAATCCAGAATCGAAATCGAACCAGTAGAATCAGACGACGAACTGACTAAGACGTTAACTAATTTTGAATCTTTTTCTAAATTAGAATTGAATAATCAAATAGATACTATAATGGTCGAGAAAGGTATAAGTTTTATTGCAGGGAAAACTCCAAGAGAACTGCAAAAGAGGCCTCAACTAGAACCTGAGTCCAACTCATACTCAGAATCTGACGACAAAGAAAGGTATCCTCGGAAACTTGTCCGGTTAGCTCGCGACCACTACAAAATACTGAGGAAACAATCAAGCAAAGGGAAGATGGCTAAAATCAAGGGGGAGACCTCCAAAAGGGAATCAAATGGTAAATTTACAGTATTTAATAATCCATTATTTACTATGAACAACATGATTAATTCATATGAAAATGTAATTCATAACATTGCTTATTGCGAAAATCTAGAATATTATTACCATTTTGAAGTGACTTAAATAATTTTTTTGCACGTTTGATTGATTGATTGTTCATTTAATTTTTGCAATTTACCATGCTTAGACTTAGGTTTAGTTAGCTTAAGGACTTAACCAATTACTTGAAATTTGAAAACATAGTATTGGGAGGAGGTGAGATGATAGTACGTTGGGGAAACCAACTCTAATAAGATCAAGTCTACTTGGTCTCTTTAGACTGGTGAAACCAGCCGAAGCTACCGATCCAAGACCCAAGCTAGTTAGACCAGAAAGTGACCTAATTTAATTTGAAAATGAAATTTCATTAAAAGGCTTTGTCAAGGAAAGGGTGGATGATCCCATAAGGCTACGGCCAAAGAAGGCCTAGTGCCTCGCCAAGACCTGGAAGCCAATTTTTGAAAATCAAATTCAAATTATCTTTTGTCAAATTCGAATCTAACACAAATTTCAAATAATTATAGATTCTAATCTGTTTTCAAAATTTCTATTTTTCAAACTTATTCTGTTTCAAAAATCACTTAATCAGTGTTCAAAATTTCTGCTTTCTACACTTATTTTTTTTAAATCTGTTTTCAAAATTAAATAACTTTTTTCAAAATAAATGAAAATTCCTTTTCAAAATTAATTTTTACCTTCAAACCTGTTCACAAGAACTTTTAAGGCTAACTGTTTGAAAACCCTAGATTGGGTGAGATAGGAAAATTAAGTTCAAATTAAAATTTCTTTTATGTTGTGTTTTAATTCAGAGGATAATTCCAACATAGTCAAACCATGATTAACATAGTCAAACCTTAGTCAACTGAGTCAAACATGGTCAAACCTAGTCAACACTAAGGTCTTAGATAAAGTCAGTCTATGTCGGATACAGGCGGAGTTCTTCTTAATATTTTTTAGATTTCTCAAAATCCTTATGCTTTAAAACTTATTTTCATCTCAAAAATAAGGCTTTCAAAAGTTGATTCAAAAGCCTTCGTATATTACTATCTATTTGAAAAATTATTATCATTTCAAAATGTTCTTCGAAAACTGTGTTATCATTCCAAATTGTGTTGAAAATTACTATACTCAAAATTATCTTCATTCAGATTGAATTTTCTAAAATTATCTTCTTGAAAATTACTATACTCAAAACTATACTCTTTTGATTTTAATAAACCCTAAAGACACAGAGGAAGGTCCATTTCATGATCCACTAGGACTCCTAGGAAGTGTCAAATTTAGGGGGAGTTTGATTCAAAAGAAGAATTTTTGAAATTTTTTTTGGTAATTATTTTAAAGTTATTAGATAATTCTTATAATTTAAATCAAACCCTAAAACTCAGAGGAAGATCACTTGTAGTCAACAAGCTTCCTAGGACTGGGTCAAGTTTAGGAGGAGATCAAATTAAAAGAATTGTTGAAAATTTTTCAAAATATATGTTTTCATGCACTGCAAGTTTAAAATCCTTTTGAAAACATAAATAATTTTTCGTTCAAAATATTATTATTATTGTGGCCTATGAAATTGCTTTTGAAATAATATTTACTTGGGTTGGCGAATTTCCAGGACACATAGGAAAATATCCTTGTAGTCAACAAGGTTTCCTAGGATTATGTCAGACTGGAAAATAAACCAAGTCAAGCAAAATATTGTGTCTTCAAAAGGTCATACATTTTTCAAAATGTACTAGCATATACTTTCAAAGTACTATCATTTTTTTTGGAGATAGTATTTACTTGAATTGGAGAACTTTTCCAGGACACTTAGGGAAATGTCCTTGTAATCAACAAGGTTTCCTAGGATTGTGTCAGACTGGAAAAGAAACCTAGTCAAGTAAAATATTTTATTTTCAAAATGCATAATACTTTTCAAAAATTACTCATATCTTTCAAAGTCTAATATTTTTCTAAAAGTACTTATGTGTTTCAAATCATAATTTATTTCAAAAGTACTTATGTCTTCAAAAATGCATAATATCTTTCAAAAAGTACTGCTATTTTTCAAAATATAATGTTTCCAAAAGTACAAATATTTTTCAAGGCAAAAGTGTTCTAAGTGCGTGAAGCTTTTAAAGATTTGCCTACAAATACATTTTTTTTAAATGGATTTAATCTAAAAATTTAAGTTTTTTTTTATGCCTTCAAAATTATTCTAAGTATCTTTTTGCTTTCAAAATTCATAGGCTCTGATACACAAACATTCTCCTTATCACTTCCTTCAAAATATTATTCTTAATTGAACTTAAAAATGGTCTAAGGAGAAGAATTTAACATTAAGGGGGAGAGATAGGAAAGAAAAGAGGGAATCAAATTTGAAAAATTTGAATTTCAAAAACATCCGAAGTACTTAATTTTTTCAAAATCAATTTAAGTACTTGATTTTTTACTTAATTTTTTTTAAAATACAACTTAAGTACTTAACATTTTTTTTCCAATTACTTAACTATTTCTTTCAAAAATTATTTCTAAGTCCTTAACAATTCATTTCAAAAATTTATTTCAAGTATTTAAATGAATTTAGTACTTAACTATTTTTAAACCAAGTACCTGACACTTAATTTTTCAAACTTCTCAAAAGTACTTGCTTTATACTTGAAAATTATCTAAGTGTAAAAAGTTTTGAAAATATTTTTACTCTATTTTTGAAATACTTTGTCAAAAACATGAAGCACTTAGAAAAACTCATAAATCCCTGTTAGATACCTTGTTCACCCATGCCTGTTTTTGATATATGTCAAAGGGGGAGGAAAGGTCAAAGTTAAGAGTTGTAAATACAAGTATTCAGGGTTTTAGGGGGAGTATGAAAAATAAATATTTTTTTTCAACTCTACATTTATTCTATTCATAAATAGTTATACTTCATTGCTTAACCTTTTGTGCTTAAACTGTTATAAGTGTTTCCTTAACTTTGAATTGTGTTGCCATAATCAAAAAGGGGGAGATTGTTGGTGCAGGAAGCACCAGATCGAACCTTGTTTTGATATTGGCAAAGGATTCAAAGTTAAGGGTTGTTTGTTATCTAACAATGCTACTTGAGTGTACAGGAAAAGCCCTAGCGAAGGACTGCTAGGCCCTGGCGAAGGGCTGCCAGAAGAAAAGTCCTAGCGAAGGACAGCTAGGCCCTGGCGAAGGACTGCCAGAATGGAAAAGCCCTAGCGAAGGATTGCTAGGTCCTAGCGAAGGGCTGCCAGAAGACAAGCCCTAGCGAAGGACTGCTAGGCTGGCGAAGGGCTGCCAGAAGAAAAGACCTAGCGAAGGGTAGCTAGGCACCAAGCGAAGGGTAGCTTGGTAACTCAAGACCTGGCGAAGGACTGCCGGGCAAAAGTCCAACTGGAGGATCCGGTTGGCACCAGGTAAACTCTCCCGAGAGGAGTAGGTGAGGACGCGTTCCCCTTGAGGGAACATTAGGCGTCGGTTCGACCTAGGGCTCCATTTTGGAGACCAAAGTCAGAACCAAGACAGCTAAGGCTGTATAAAATAATAATATAATTGTTATTTGGGCTAACCCTGGATGCAGGATCGAAGGACTGAGTATCTGCAGCTCAGAGAGCCTCAAAGGAGTGAGGCAGAAGCTGAGCAGGGCGCCCCGGACGACCAGGGTGCCCGCAAGGTCAACCCAAAGTCTGTAAACAAACTCGACGCGCTTCGCCCCGCTTGTCGCGGGCGCCCCGCGTGTCTCGGGCGCCCCCACTGCCAGCTGCCGAAGCGCATCCCTACAAAGCCGAAGAGATGAGGCTTTGACCGGTCAATCCGGGCGCCCCGAGTCCTCCGGGCGCCCCGGTCAAACCGGATCCCGAGGATAATGGGATCAGACGGCGACCGAGCTACAGCCGGATCTGCTGCCACGTGGGGGGCGCCCCCGTCGACCAGGGCGCCCCTAGGCCCTATATAAAGGGCCCTCAACCCCCTTCTTCAGAGCATCACTTACTGCGACGCTTCTACGCTCTACAACTTTCATTCAACGCATCCAAACGCTCCGACGACCGCGCTCTGCTCCAGGAACTTTTCAACTCAAGTCCGAAGCGCCGTCGACCTCCCGCTGCACCGAAACTCGAGCCTACCCCGGGAGTTGGTAAATACAGAAGTGTTATATTTCTTATTGCAATTTGTATTTCTCTTCTGTACTTATTCTACGCATTATAGAATTGCCCAAAGTAAACGGTCAACGACCGTGGGCCTTGGAGTAGGAGTCGACCCAGGCTCCGAACCAAGTAAAACGACCTTGTTAGCGTTGTGTTGCTTTTTGTGTCTTATTTCCGCTGCGCACTTACTCTTTTTAAATCCGAACGATTTGCGACATTCACCCCCCCTCTCTCGCATTTCTCGATCCAACAAGAAACCCTTTCACACCTTTCTCCTCTATGCCACCATGAAACCCTTTCACACCTTTCGAAAATATGTGTTTAGATTCACACATAACTTGCTCTTGCCATTAATTGCTTAGGATAATTAGTTTTTCTATAGCAATTTATGTTTACTGCAAATGATGATTAATGATATGCCATAACTCATGCTTAAGGTGTTTATGAACCTGTTCTAGTATGCCATGAGTTTACCATATGTGTTATACAACATGAAGACATGTTAGGAAACAAGTATGAACTCATAGTTTGTGATGATTCAAGACTCAATACTTAACTTCTATGGCTTAGTTGTTTTCTCATGAAACTTGACATTTTTCATATGCCCAATATTATTTGGATTATCGAGACATCAATACTTAGGTGTAGATTGAATTATCAAATTTGTTTGGAATAAAAATGATCATGCTAAAAACATTCCGATCATGCCTTGGCACACATAGATTTCATTCATGTATTGATGTTGAGAAATATGCATCCATGCTATCCATGACTATAAACCTCCTGTTCAAATGATGGTATGCATACCTGTCTTGGAATTTTGATACAAACATGTTCTGACATTCAAGTTCATGCTTAGAGCATACTTATCATGATTTGACATAATTCTGTTTTGAAAACTCAAGAACGTGCTTAGAATATAATTGATCAGTCAACCTAGTGATGGTATATTAATCCATGGAAGTTCTTAATCCTTGATATGAAATGAAGCTTAGTTAAGAGACCCAAATCAGATTGCTTGTTTTGATTAACTGATTTATGGTAAATGGTGTTGGTGAAGAATGCACCAAAGTCAAACCTGTGTTTTGATAATGGCAACAGAGGTCAAAAGTTAAGTCTTACTTGTTATCTAACAAGTTACTCTAGTGTACAGGAAAAGCCCTAGCGAAGGACTGCTAGGCACTGGCAAAGGAATGCCAGGGAAAAAAGCCCTAGCGAAGGACTGCTAGGCACTGGCGAAGGAATGCCAGAGTCAAAAGCCCTAGTGAAGGAATGCTAGGCACCTGGCGAAGGAATGCCAGGGTAAAAAGCCCTAGCGAAGGACTGCTAGGCACCGGGCGAAGGACAGCTCGGCATCCAAGCCCTGGCAAAGGACCGCCAGGCAAAAGTCCAACCAAAGGAACGGTTGACATCAGGTAAATTCTCCCGAGAGGAGTAGGTGAGGACGCGTTCCCCGTCGAGGGAACAGTAGGCATCGGTTCGACCTAGGGCTCCATTTTGGAGACCAAAGTCAGAACCAAGACAGCTAAGGCTGTATAAACTAATTGTTTTATTGTGTATTGGACTAACCCTGGATGTAGGACCGAAGGAACGTGTGTCTGCAACTCAGAGAGCCTCAAAGGAGTGAGGCAGCAGCTGAGCAGGGCGCCCTGAGTGTCCAGGGCGGCCCCAAGGTGAACCAGAACCAAGTGAAGCAAAAAGGGCTTCGGCTGCTTACTGGGCAGGGCGCCCTCAGAAGCCAGGGCGCCCTCGTCAGCCAGGGCGTCCTCAGCAGCCAGGGCGCCCCCGCGCCCACGACTGCGAAGCTTCATCTTTATCCACAGCCGAGATTTCTGCGCGGAAGAAGTCAGCCAAGGCGCCCTCTGCGACCAGGGCACCCCCAGAGTCAAACTTATCCCTATTCGGATGGGATAACGTTTGACCGAGCTAAAAGCGGATCGCTTGACACGTGGCAGGGCGCCCCCGACGTCCAGGGCGCCCCGGGGTGCTATAAATAGCACCCAACGCCCAAGCCTTTGAAAACAACTTCGAACCAAAGCTTCCACGCTCTTCTGTGCTCACGCCTTGTTCCAGAAATTGCCCAACTCGAGCGACGACGTCCCGCTGCTCCGGAAAGTCAACCTACAACCGGACGTCGATAAAAGAAGAGATTTTTTTCATTAAAAGTTTATGGTGCTATACTTGTAAATCTATTTTTGTAAACTGATTTTGCGTTCATATAGAATTGCCCAAAGTAAACGATCAACGATCGTGGGCCTTGGAGTAGGAGTCGACCTAGGCTCCGAACCAAGTAAAAAATACTGTATTCGTGTGTTTTGTTTCTTTCCGCTGTGCAAATTGCTCTCTCCATAAATTCGAAAAGTTTACCGATATTCACCCCCCTCTATCGGTTCTATTGATCCAACAAATGGAACTCATTTAGGGAGTAAATCTGATTGTATTAGAGATTAGAGTGATTAAGAATTGAAACAAACTTGTTTCTGAAACTGATCAGTTTTAGAAACCATTCTGTATCATCCCTGATCGGTCCACCGACCGATCAGGGGTGCTTCTGATCGGTCTGGTGACCGATCAGACCAACTCTGATCAAGGAACTCCCAGATCGTTCCAAATTGATCCAAAACCTCCTCAAACCAATATCTTCTTGTCAAATTGTATCAGTTTAATGATCATACAACACACAAATCTGATACAAACCGATTACAATTGAAACATATGTGATCCTCCATTGGTACAAACATTGTACTAAGGGAGCACAAATTTATTCAAATGGTAAAATATGGGTAGAAATTGTTAAGACTCTTGATTCTCAGAAATGTTTCTGATACATCAAGTGATCCTAATCATACTTGCAACAAAATTTGATACAAACCTATGGTGGAATGTTCAAATTCATGAGAAAGGGTTTGTTGAGTCATGACTCTTGCTCTTAATGTCGTGTTTCAGAAATGTTTCTGAAATGTCGAATATTAATAGAGTTTACACCCCTGTTGTGGAATGCAAATTGTTAATGCAGTCTGATCAGGAACGTATCAGAGTTTCAGGAATTTTTCTGAAATCTGATCGCTCCCCAGACTAATCAGATATACTTCTGTATCACGTAATCAACAGACCTGGTTGGTCACGGAAACCAATCAGGACTATGTTTCAGATACAGATGCATTCCTTACTCGTCCTATGAAGCATATACGTATTTGACCATGATATACTTCTGTATATGTCTTCACATGGAAGTCCAAGTGTTAATGCAGTCCGATCTTGAACGAATCAGAATTATAGAAATTTTTCTGAAAATTGATCGTTCATAGATAAATCAGAAATTTTTCTGTATCGATCATCAGTCTGATGGAACTGCATAATTATTTGTCATATGAAACATATACATGTTTGACAATGATATTATTCTGTATATGTTTTCATGTGAAATTCAAAATTTACCTTTGATTATTTTGGGTTTGGGGAGAGACCCTTGGTTGAGGGGGAGTTTGTATGTTCAAACTTAATAACCATACCCTTTTCAATGTTTGACAAAGGGGGAGAAAATGGTTGATTAAGTTTAGGGTTATTATAGGGGGAGGATCATGATTCCCTTATGAGAATTGAACGGACTTCAATTTATTGATACCTAAACTTAAATTGGGTTGTCAAACAACAAAAAGGGGGAGATTGTTGATGCAATCTGGCCCGGTTGTTGTTTTGGTGTTTGAGAATGATTTAAGTTTGGTTGAATGAAATTCGGGTTAAGTCCAGGTGGATCTGGGAGATCGAACGCTGGCATGGAAAAAGTCCTAACTTGGAGGGTTAGGTGAAAAGTCCTAGTCTGGAGGGTTAGGTTGGATGAAATCCCGGTGAGTGAAGCCGGGTTCTGGTGAGTGAAGCCAGGAGGTGGAAATCCCGGTGAGTGAAGCGGGGTCCTGGTGAGTGAAGCCAGGTGATGGAAATCCAGGTGAGTGAAGCCGGGTCTTGGTGAGTGAAGGCAGGTGATGGAAATCCCGGTGAGTGAAGCCGGGTCCTGGTGAGTGAAGCCAGGTGATGGAAATCCTGGTGAGTGAAGCCGGGTGCTGGTGAGTGAAGCCAGGTGAGGGAAATCCCGGTGAGTGAAGCCGGGTCCTGGTGAGTGAAGCCAGGTGATTGAAATCCTAGTGAGAGAAGCTAGGTTGAAATCCTGGTGAGTGAAGCCAGGTCCCGGTGAGTGAAGCCGGGTGATCGAAACCCTGGTGAGTGTGTTGGATCGAGAGATGCGATAGAGGGGGGGTGAATGTCGCAAATCGTTCCGATTAAATAAAAAGAGTAAGTGCGCGGCGGAAATAGAGACAAAGCAACACAACGCTAACAAGGTCGTTTTACTTAGTTCGGAGCCTGGGTCGACTCTTACTCCAAGGCCCACGGTCGTTGACCGTTTACTTTGGGCAATTCTATAATGCGTAGAATGAATACAGAAGAGGAATACAATTTGCTATAAGAAAGGTTACACTTCTGTATTTACCAACTCCCGGGGCAGGCTCGAGTTTCGGTGCAGCGGGAGGTCGACGGCGCTTCGGACTTGAGTCGGGAAGTTCCTGGAGCAGAGCGCGGTCGTCAGAGAGTTTGGATGTGTTGAATGAAGGCAGTGTAGCGTGGAAGCGTCGCAGTAATTGATGCACTGAAGAAGGAGGTCGAGGGCCCTTTATATAGGGCCTGGGGGCGCCCTGGTCGACGGTGGCGCCCCCCCCACGTGGCCTTCGATCCGCCAAAGTCTCGGTCGCGGCTTATCTTCGAGATCCGCTTTGACCGGGGCGCCCGCATTGACCGGGTCAAAGGTTATCTGCCTTGCTTCGACGGCTTCTGGTTCGAGGTACGCGCCTGGGGGCGCCCGCAGCGCAGGGGGCGCCCGGGAGCACGGGGGCGCCCGACCCAGTGTGTATTCGAACCAGTCTTCTTGTTACTTGTTTTGTATGGCCCTTGGGGGCGCCCGGGACGCTCCAGGCGCCCTACTCAGCAACTGCCTCTCTCCTTTGAGGCTTTCTGAGCTGCAGACACACGTTCCTTCGGTCCTACATCCAGGGTTAGTCCAAAACAAAATAACATAACAATTAATTAGATTTATACTGCCTTAGCTGTCTTGGTTCTGACTTTGGTCTCCAAAATGGAGCCCTAGGTCGAACCGACGCCTAATGTTCCGTCAAGGGGAACGCGTCCTCACCTACTCCTCTCGGGAGAATTTACCTGGTGCCAACCGGCTCCTCCAGTTGGACTTTTGCCCGGCAGCCCTTCGCCAGGTCTTGAGTACCAAGCAGCCCTTCGCTTGGTGCCTAGCAGCCCTTCGCTAGGTCTTTTCTTCTGGCAGCCCTTCGCCAGAGCCTAGCATTCCTTCGCTAGGGTTTGTCCATTCTGGCAGTCCTTCGCCAGAGCCTAGCAGTCCTTCGCTAGGGCTTTTCTTCTGGCTGGCATTCCTTTGCCAGTGCCTAGCATTCCTTCGCTAGGGCTTTTCCTGTACACTCAAGAAACTTGTTAGACAACAACTAACCCTTAAGTTTTGAACCCTTTTGCCAATATCAAAACACAGGTTTGACTTGGGTGCATTCTGCACCAACAGAGTGAAGCCAGGTCCTAGCTTGGAGGGCTAGGATGAAGTCCCAGTGAGTGAAGCTGGGCATGGCACGAGTCAGAGAAGGGTTGGAGGCTTGTTCTCGTGACTTAGAGGTCATTTGGGCTTGCCTGGATCGGTCTGGTGATGGATCAGGGAAGTTGGCACGGTGCTCCTTCGTGGATCGGTCTGATGACCGATCCAGCGATGACTGATCGGTTTGGTGACCGATCAGGGAGTATGCGTTTCACTCACTGAACTGCTCCTGATCGGTCTGGTGACCGATCAGGGATCTCACAAGTGGGTTGAGTTCCCCTGCTGCTATGCTCCTGATCGGTCCGGTGACCGATCAGGGAGCATCCAGTAGGTTTTGGGGACCGTACTGATCTGCTCCTGATCGGTCTGGTGACCGATCAGGGATACTGTTCAGATCGGTCTAGAGAACGATCAAGTGTCGCGAGATTCTCCTTATAACCGATCAGGATGGAACCTGATTGGTCTGGGAGCAGCCTGATCGGTCTGGTGACCGATCAGGCTGGATCCTGATCGGTCTGGTGACCGATCAGGGATACTGTTCAAATCGGTCTAGAGAACGATCAAGTGTCGCGTGATTCTCCTTATGACCGATCAGGATGGAGCCTGATTGGTCTGGGAGCAGCCTGATCGGTCTGGTGACCGATCAGGCTGGAGCCTGATTGGTCTGGCGACCGATCAGAAGCAGAACTTTAATTCAAATACGCTGTCAGAAGGGTCTGATCGCGTCTATTTTGCTCAGGATTTTTTCTGCTATCACTGATCTCATTTGATATTTATTTGCTAAACCTCTGATTGAGTGTGCAGGTGATTGGGATGGATTCAAACACTCAAGGATGGCCAACGAGAGGCTTTCCGTTGAGCAAGTTTGGCAGTTTTCCACAACGGGCGCTGCTGGCAACGGCTGGAAGCCGACCTAGGGCTGGGGCTCGACTGAGGAGAGTTCAGTGAGTCCAGAGCAGGTCAGGAGTAGCTGGCTTGTTGCAGGTGAGCAGCTGGGAGTTGTGTGGAGCGTCTGTGGGTTGGCGATGGCAGCTAGGATAAGTGTGGGCTGGCGATGAAGAGAAGGAAGCTCTCTCGACTGCAGCAACACTTGATTCATCCTTAGCAATCACTCTGAGTCTTAAAGCTTCTGAAAACTTGATCATTCTTTGAAGCTTGAGAGACTTAAGCACTAAGAAGGACTCGTGGCAAGGCGATCAACAAGCAAACAAGGAAGAGCTTAGTGAAGGATCTTGCCGAGGTTGTGCTGGGTTGTTGTTTGTGCTTGTAAGTGTTTCTCTTCATCTGCTTGTGCTCTGTAAGTCTCTGATTGTCTCTGTGCTTTTCATTCTACATCAACTTGTTGAGACATGTTGTGGAGAGGTTACTCCATCGAGAAGGAGGATTTGATATCCGGATTTCCGGGGCTTGATCTGCCGACGATCAAGGGATCGCCCACCTTAAGGGCACGCCAAGGAGTAGGGGCAAGATATCCCCGAACCTTGTAAACGATCCTTGTTAGCGTTTTGGTTTGTGTTTCATTTCTGCAACTTGTTTTCTGTCTTGTATTTGTCTTCCGCTGCTAATCACTCAAGTGCAGAAATCCTTAAGTTCAAAGAAATTGTGTCTGGCTATATTCACCCCCCCTCTCTAGCCATCCAAGTTCCAACAACACGTGCTTCGCCACTATCATCTGATCAGAGAGATTATAAGTAGGAATGATATACAAATTGAGAAAATACCCACTGAAAGGAATTTAGCGGATCCTTTAACTAAGGCCTTACCTCAAAGTAAGTTTGAGGGTCATGTTAGAGCCTGTGGTATTGGATACCGTAGTGATTGGCATTAGGCCAAGTGGGAGTTTGTTAGTAATATGAGAGAAGTGTTCTAAGGCAATCGCCTTATGATTGTAAACATTTATTTTAATAAATGAAAATTCACTATTTGAGTATACATGTTTGCGTATTTGATTGGGATCTTAAACTCATTTACTGAATGTCCGCAATAAAATTCACAGCATGAGAGAATTTGTGATGAATTCATAACTAGTGATTATCTCTACATGTGCAATTGTGAAGTATTGAAATTATCCCTAGTCGATGAATTGATAAATACGGACACTATCAATTCTGTTGAGACTAGCATTAGTTATTCTCTGATCAGCTGATTCTCACTGGCTGGTGACATTGGGATGTCCGGAGATAAACATGAATGCTAGTTAAGGGAACTAGTTTATTGGAGTGACTAGCTGTAAGACTTCATATGGTAATCTACATATAGATATGTCAATGAAGTTCTTACTGCAGCTTAAGTGCGATGTTCCTTAGACTTGCGGTGTTCAAGTCATCTTGGTCATGGAGACTTATACTTTGACATCTTAAGCAAGCATCTCTAAGGAGGTGTGGACCCAGGATGGTTGGGTATAAGCTGAAGTGCCCGAAGATGTTTGAACAACCTACAAAGGATTCACCACTCCTTGCGAGGAGATGTATACCCAAGGCCTATCGTCGGATTGTTATTCGAAGCCTCTGGCCAGAGCATCACATGTTCAGAGTATGAATCTCTCAGAAACATGTGAGTAACTAGAATCCGTTGGACAAGAAAGACATTACTTGGGCTAGGTGTGACGTAGTCAGCCCAGTGGGGACTGACACACATAGACCGTGTCCTGAACCAAGTGGGTATAAGATGGTGAAGGGAATGAGACACGATTCATTAGAGCTGCTGAAGGGTTTCAGAATAATTTCTGAGGTCAACCGTTGATCTTTCGATTAATTGGGGATCATGATGTACTACTAGGTGCCACTCATGATCATTCTATAATTGATGAATTATAGACGGCCAACATAAATCGAAGCCTATTTAGTCACACGCACTACGAGTAATCCGAGGGATTTAAAACGAGTTGAAAATTAGATTTTCCGATCAAGAGAGATAAGTCGAATCTGAATTTTCAGAGACGCATCGGAAGCTTAAAATGGCTAAGTCTTTTGAAGGCTTATTGGACCAATTAAATGAGTTTAATTCGTAAGGGTTTCGACTTGGTGTGGTCGGCCAAAGAGGGTGCCCACCCTCTTTGGTTTGGCCGGCCACAAGGAAGAGGGGAAACCAAATTGTTTGGTTTAAATTATAAAATAAATCGAGCATGATTTGTTTTATAAAATTATGGATAAAGAAATTTATATAAATAAATTTATAAAGAAATTTATATAAATAAATTTATAAAGAAATTTTATATAAAGAAATTTATATAAAGAAATTTATTGAAATTTATTCTTTTTATGGATATTAAAATGAACCATAGATTGGTTTATTTTATTTTATAAAATCAATTATGAATTGATTTTTCCATGATAAGAAAAATTTGTATAATAAATTTCTTGGATAATTTTATTCCATAATAAAAGGGGAGACATGATTGTTTTTATAATAAATTAAGTTATAATAAAAACTTGGCATAACGGAATAATTCATATAAAAATTTATAAGATAAATTTCTTATGAAAATTTATTCCGTTAAAAGGAGACTTGGCGATAAAGAGGCTACTATATAAAGGTACCAAGGCAAGGCTTGGAAATCAATTCAAGAGATCAAGGATTCTTGCCTAGCCTCTCTTCCTCTCCTTCTCTCCCTCTCCCACTTCTAGGGCCGGCTACCCTCTCCCTCTTCTAGGGTCGGCTGCCCTCACCTCCTTTGCCGTGAGCCACCTCCACCAAGAAGGTGCCGAAGAAGAAGAAGAAGCGGGTCGCGACTCCTTCCTTCCTCCCGGAATCTTGATTCCGTTTTTCGTTTGGTGGTTAGTTTTCCATCTCTCTCTCTTGATATTCTTGTCGTGCCTTTGGAGAATCTAGTAGTTCTTGTTGGCACGAAACTCGTGGATTTGCGAAGTCATCCCGAAGAGAACTCGACGTGGACGCGAATAGAGGCGGAGCTTCCAAGGGGCGCTACGTTTGGATCTCGTCCCTTTCTACGAGTTACGCGAGGTATTAAGTAAATTAGTTTACTTTCTGCAAAATTTAAATGTATGATCATGTCTCCACAACATAAGGTTACATGCTAGATACGTGGTTCAAAATAATTTGAGAAATTATTTATGCTAAAACTTCCGCTGCACGTAATAAAATTTTAAAAATTACGAACCCGTATCCATGTCAACATGCACCCGGTCCCAACAACCATGTCAACCAGGGCACCCCTAGTTGTATATTATTTTAACAAATAATGTATATTGGGGTTATTGGGGTAGTCACTTTCAACAAATAATGTATATTATTTTATTATATTAAGTTAAGCCCATCTTAACTCTAATTTTTGAATCCATCCCAACAGCTATGTGACCTAGAGGTAACATATTCAAGTAGCGAATATGAGAGCAGATCCCCTGGTCCGCATTTTTGTGGACCAGGGGATGGCCCACTCCCGTGATCCGGCCGCAATTTGTTGCAATCTCTTCTAGGGTTCATCGTGCACCCCAGGTTATAATTTAGGTTCGAACGGATGGCCGGAGGCCACCCGACGGCCTAAATCCTAAATTCTAAACACTAAACCCTAAACCTTAAACCCTAAATCATTCATTGTGACCTTCGGGTGGCCTTCGGCCATCCGCCCGAACCCAAACTATAACCTGGGAGGCACGGTGAACCCTAGAAGGGATTGCAACAAATTGTGGCCGGGTCGTGATCGCGATCCGGCTGCAATTGGGAGTGTACCATCCCCTGGTCCGCAAAAATGCGGACCAGAGGATCTGAGCTGAGCGAATATAGCCTATTGTAAAGAAGAATAAGACTACGCACAATGATTTCATTCTTGGAATTCTACATTGGCATGAGCTTCGTGCATCAAACAACCTTTTTGTCAATTTTAAATTTGATAAATTATTAACCAAATTTATTTAGCTAGTAAACATTGACCATGAATTAAAAAAAAGAGTGTGCATAATAACTTGTGACTTGTGGAGGAGTAATTGTTGGTGCAGGAAGCACCATATCGAACCTTGTTTTGATATTGGCAAAGGATTCAAAGTTAAGCACTAATTGTGATCTAATGTGTTCATTAAGTGTGCAGGAAAGATGTCCTAGGCACACTAGGCATGAAGTCCTGGTGGAGGACTGGGCACGAAGTCCTGGCAAGGGGCTGGACACTGAAGACCTGCTCGGAAGGTGGGCACGAAGTCCTGGAAAGGGGCTGGGCACTGAAGACCTGCTCAGAAGGCGGGCACGAAGTCCTGGTCGAGGACTAGGCACGAAGACCTGGTCAGGTGCATCGGGAAAAAGTCCAACCGGAGGAGCCGGTAGGCAAAAGGTAAACTCTCCTGAGAGGAGTAGGTGAGGACTCGTTCTCCGTCGAGGGAACAGTAGGTGTCGGTTCGACCTAGGGTTCCATTTGGGAGACCTAAAGTCAGAAACAAGACAGCTACGGCTGTAAAAAATTATCTAATACTCTTGCATTACGGTTTTGGAACTAACCTTGAATGCAGGATCGAAGGAATGTGTTTCTGTAGCTCAGAACGCCCTAAAGGAGAGGGGCAGATAGCTGGGCATGGCGCCCTAGAGGTCCCGGGCGCCCCTAAGGTCAAGGTAAAACAAGGAAGCAAGAGTTGCTTCGAAACTGCAGTGAGCAGGGCGCCCTGGAGGTCCCGGGCACCCTGAGTCAAAGCAAAAAGTGAATCGAAGCAAAATCAGCCACGAAGCCAGCAGACCATGTCAACCAGGGCGCCCCTAGTTGTATATTATTTTAACAAATAATGTATATTGGGGTTATTGGGGGTATTCACATTCAACAAATAATGTATATTATTTTATTATATTAAGTTAAGCCCATCTTAACTCTAATTTTTGAATCCATCCCCACTGCTATGTGACCTAGAGGTAACATATTCAAGTAGCGAATATGGGAGCAGATCCCCTGGTCCGCATTTTTGTGGACCAGGGGATGGTCCACTCCCAATTGTGGCGGGATCGCGATCGTGATACAGTCGCAATTTGTTGCAATCTCTTCTGGGGTTCATCGTGCACCCCAGGTTATAATTTAGGTTCGAACGGATGGCCGGAGGCCACCCGACGGCCTAAATTCTAAATTCTAAACCCTAAACCTTAAACCCTAAATCTTTCATTGTGACCTTCGGGTGGCCTTCGGCCATCCGCCCGAACCCAAACTATAACCTGGGAGGCACGGTGAACCCTAGAAGGGATTGCAACAAATTGTGGCCGGGTCGCCTCGCGATACGACCGCAATTGGGAATGGACCATCCCCTGGTCCGCAAAAATGCGGACCAGAGGATCTGATCAGAGCGAATATAGCCTATTGTAATGAAGAATAAGACTACGCACATGTTAGTGAGAGCCCTAGAACCAATCATATGATGATTACTTTTTGGACTCATTGTATCATATTCTTGTATATATATTTCCTATATATAAAGGCATTTCTTATGGTTATTGTACTTATGTGTATTGGTGCCAAATAACTTAGTATAATAACGTCCTTGAGTAGAAGGTTCTTATCTATATCAATCGATTAGTTGAATCGATAGTGAGATGGTATAGAGAACACTACTCTTAATTATTCCTAGTCAAGTATTAACATTCAAGGACAATGTTAATGCATAGAGACTAGCATGTAGGTCAACATGATGACTTGATCTCACAAGTCATGGATATGAGATATTAAGTTGACACATGGGTATACATTAGAGAATGTATACTGAATGGCCCGCCATGAGAAAGTATCATGGATCATTATATGAGTGTCATATACTTTCTCATGTGACTATTAGTATGACTATAGTCCTAGACCTGAAGTTACCATAGTTCCCTACATAAGGAGTTACGTACTTTGGCTTCGTCAAACGTCACCCGTAACTGGGTGGACTATAAAGGCGATTACTGGGTATGTAACAAATTATGCGGAGGGATGTGAGTGATGTAGATGGGATCTATCCCTCCTATATGACGGGAGAGATATCATAGTCTTGATAGAGTGAGATCACTAAGTGCATGACTATGCCCAAATAAGGCAATATAAGATATTGAGCTTATTTGATTATAGTGAGTCTACTTGGAGTTCAAGACACATAGATTGATTGGAGGATGACACGGTTTATGCCTCATGAAAGATCAATCTAGATATCGAGGATAGAAGGACGTTGTCACATATTGTGATGGTCACAATTATTAGTCACAATGATGATGTTGGATCTCGACATTCTTGTAACTTGGGTAGCAATGATGTGTTGCTAGATACCTCTCATTGCTTATGTCCTTAAATAGGTTTAAGGGCATTGCCAACGTTACAAGAACCTATAGGGTCACACACATAGAGCAATAGATGGAGAATAAGTCCATATGATGGACCGAGAGTAATGAAGTCAAAGTTTGACTTTGGCTAAATATGGAAAGTCCATAAAAGGCAAGTTTGACTTGACTCAAATTAGACAACTTGAGTTGGACTCGAGTTTGATCCAAGTGTTGGATGAATCTAATCATGGGAGAATAATGAAATCAAAGTTTGACTTTGGCTAAATATGGAAAGTCCATAAAAGGCAAGTTTGACTTGACTCAAATTAGACAACTTGAGTTGGACTCGAGTTTGATCCAAGTGTTGGATGAATCTAATCATGGGAGAATAATGAAGTCAAAGTTTGACTTTGGCTAAATATGGAAAGTCCATAAGAGGCAAGTTTGACTTGACTCAAGCCACATCACCTTGACTTGACCAAGTGATGACTTGGCATCATCATCAAGGCTAAGTAACCTCCCCATTTGAATTTTGAATTCAAATAAGGGGGTTACCAAAGGTGGTGGCCGGCCACTTAATGGCCAATAATGGCCATTAAGTGGCCTGCCACTTATACACACAAAATGAGATTTTTTGTGTGTGATTGATTTTTCTCCTAACTTAGTTTTTCGGTTTTGGCTCTCCCTCTCCTCTCTTGTGGCCGAGACCCCAAGCAAGTGCTAGCACACTTTTGGGCTCTCCTCTCCACTCTCTTGCTTGTGTGGATACTTCTAGTGGGTTGCTACTTTGCATCCTTGAGATCCGACACCAACCGAGGAGCGAGCCGGAATTGCGGGGCACGCATCGAAGGTAGTTTTTCTCTTCTCTAATAGATCTAGGTTGTAGATCGGTTTTGAAGCATGTAAACGAGCACTCGTAAATTTTTGAAATGGTTTTCTTCGCTCGGATCCTTTCTATTGGGACTTTCGGGGTTTCCGCGAAGCGAAAAGGCGGTTTTCGCGGCCCGAAAAACCCTACAGCACAATGATTTCATTCTTGGTATTCTACATTGGCATGAGCTTCGTGCATCAAACAACCTTTTTATCAATTTTAAATTTGATAAATTATTAACCAAATTTATTTAGCTAGTAAATATTGACTGTGAATTAAAAAAAAGAGCGTGCATAATAACTTGTGACTTGTGGAGGAGTAATTGTTGGTGCAGGAAGCACCATATCGAACCTTATTTTGATATTGGCAAAGGATTCAAAGTTAAGTACTATTTGTGATCTAATGTGTTCACTAAGTGTGCAGGAAAGAAGTCCTAGGCACACTAGGAATGAAGTCCTGTCGAGGACTAGGCATGAAGTCCTGGCAAGGGGATGGGCACTGAAGACCTGCTCGGAAGGCGGGCACGAAGTCCTGGCAATGGTCTGGGAATCGAAGACCTGCTCCGAAGGTGAGCACGATGTCCTGGTCGAGGGCTGGGCACGAAGACCTGGTCAGGTGCATCGGGCAAAAGTCCAACCGGAGGAGCCGGTTGGCAAAAGGTAAACTCTCCTAAGAGGAGTAGGCGAGGACTCGTTCTCCGTCGAGGGAACAGTAGGGGTCGGTTCGACCTAGGGTTCCATTTGGGAGACCTAAAGTCAGAAACAAGACAGCTACGGCTGTAAAAAATTATCTAATACTCTTGCTTTACGGTTTTGGTACTAACCTTGAATGCAGGATCGAAGGAATGTGTTTCTGCAGCTCAGAACGCCCCAAAGGAGAGGAGCAGATAGCTGGGCAGGGCGCCCTAGAGGTCCCGGGCGCCCCTAAGGTTAAGGTAAAACAAGGAAGCAAGAGTTGCTTCGAAACTGCAGTGAGCAGGGCGCCCTGGAGGTCCCGGGCACCCTGAGTCAAAGCAAAAAGTGAATCGAAGCAAAATCAGCCACGAAGCCAGCAGACCATGTCAACCAGGGCGCCCCTAGTTGTATATTATTTTAACAAATAATGTATATTGGGGTTATTGGGGGTATTCACATTCAACAAATAATGTATATTATTTTATTATATTAAGTTAAGCCCATCTTAACTCTAATTTTTGAATCCATCCCCACTGCTATGTGACCTAGAGGTAACATATTCAAGTAGCGAATATGGGAGCAGATCCCCTGGTCCGCATTTTTGTGGACCAGGGGATGGTCCACTCCCAATTGTGGCGGGATCGCGATCGTGATACGACCGCAATTTGTTGCAATCTCTTCTAGGGTTCATCGTGCACCCCAGGTTATAATTTAGGTTCGAACGGATGGTCGGAGGCCACCCGACGGCCTAAATTCTAAATTCTAAACCCTAAACCTTAAACCCTAAATCTTTCGTTGTGACCTTCGGGTGGCCTTCGACCATCCGCCTGAACCCAAACTATAACCTGGGAGGCACGGTGAACCCTAGAAGGGATTGCAACAAATTGTGGCCGGGTCGCGATCGCGATACGACCGCAATTTGGAGTGGACCATCCCCTGGTCCGCAAAAATGCGGACCAGAGGATCTGAGCAGAGCGAATATAGCCTATTGTAATGAAGAATAAGACTACGCACAATGATTTCATTCTTGGAATTTTATATTGGCATGAGCTTCGTGCATCAAACAACCTTTTTATCAATTTTAAATTTGATAAATTATTAACCAAATTTATAGCTAGTAAATATTGACTGTGAATTAAAAAAAAGAGTGTGCATAATAACTTGTGACTTGTGGAGGAGTAATTGTTGGTACAGGAAGCACCATATCGAATCTTATTTTGATATTGGCAAAGGATTCAAAGTTAAGTACTATTTGTGATCTAATGTGTTCACTAAGTGTGCAGGAAAGAAGTCCTAGGCACACTAGGAATGAAGTCCTGTTGAGGACTAGGCACGAAGTCCTGGCAAGGGGATGGGCACTGAAGACCTGCTCGGAAGGCGGGCACGAAGTCCTGGCAATGGTCTGGGAATCGAAGACCTGCTCCGAAGGCGAGCATGATGTCCTGTTCGAGGACTGGGCACGAAGACCTGGTCAGGTGCATCGGGCAAAAGTCCAACCGGAGGAGCCGGTTGGCAAAAGGTAAACTCTCCTGAGAGGAGTAGGTGAGGACTCGTTCTCCGTCGAGGGAACAATAGGCGTCGGTTCGACCTAGGGTTCCATTTGAGAGACCCGAAGTCAGAACCAAGACAGCTACGGCTGTAAAAAATTATCTAATACTCTTGCTTTACGGTTTTGGAACTAACCTTGAATGCAGGACCGAAGGAATGTGTTTCTGCAACTCAGAACGCCCCAAAGGAGAGGGGTAGATAGCTGGGCAGGGCGCCCTGGAGGTCCCGGGCACCCCCAAGTTTAAGGTCAAACAAGGAAGCAAGAGTTGCTTCGAAACTGCAGTGAGCAAGGCGCCTTGGAGGTCCCGGGCACCCTGAGTCAAAGCAAAAAGTGAATCGAAGCAAAATCAGCCACGAAGCCAGCAGACCATGTCAACCAGGGCGCCCCTAGTTGTATATTATTTTAACAAATAATGTATATTGGGGTTATTGGGGTATTCACTTTCAACAAATAATGTATATTATTTTATTATATTAAGTTAAGCCCATCTTAACTCTAATTTTTGAATCCATCCCAACTGCTATGTGACCTAGAGGTAACATATTCAAGTAGCGAATATGAGAGCAGATCCCCTAGTCCGCATTTTTGTGGACCAGGGGATGGTCCACTCTCGTGATCCGGCCGCAATTTGTTGCATTCTCTTCTGGGTTCATCGTGCACCCCAGGTTATAATTTAGGTTCGAACGGATGGCCGGAGGCCACCCGACGGCCTAAATCCTAAATTCTAAACCTTAAACCCTAAATCTATCATTGTGACCTTCGGGTGGCCTTCGGCCATCCGTCTGAACCCAAACTATAACCTGGGAGGCACGGTGAACCCTAGAAGGGATTGCAACAAATTGTGGCCGGGTCGCCTCGCGATACGGCCGCAATTGGGAGTGGACCATCCCCTGGTCCGCAAAAATGCGGACCAGAGGTTCTGAGCAGAGCGAATATAGCCTATTGTAATGAAGAATAAGACTACGCACAATGATTTCATTCTTGGTATTTTACATTGGCATGAGCTTCGTGCATCAAACAACCTTTTTATCAATTTTAAATTTGATAAATTATTAACCAAATTTATTTAACTAGTAAACATTGACCGTGAATTAAAAAAATGAGTGTGCATAATAACTTGTGACTTGTGGAGGAGTAATTGTTGGTGCAGGAAGCACCATATCGAACCTTGTTTTGATATTGGCAAAGGATTCAAAGTTAAGTACTAATTGTGATCTAATGTGTTCATTAAGTGTGCAGGAAAGATGTCCTAGGCACACTAGGCATGAAGTCCTGGTGGAGGACTGGGCACGAAGTCCTGGCAAGGGGCTGGGCACTGAAGACCTGCTCGGAAGGTGGGCACGAAGTCCTAGCAAGGGGCTGGGCACTGAAGACCTGCTCAGAAGGCGGGCACGAAGTCCTGGTCGAGGACTAGGCACGAAGACCTGGTCAGGTGCATCGGGAAAAAGTCTAACCGGAGGAGCCGGTAGGCAAAAGGTAAACTCTCCCGAGAGGAGTAGGTGAGGACTCGTTCTCCGTCGAGGGAACAGTAGGCGTCGGTTCGACCTAGGGTTCCATTTGGGAGACCTAAAGTCAGAACCAAGACAGCTACGGCTGTAAAAAATTATCTAATACTCTTGCTTTACGGTTTTGGAACTAACCTTGCATGCAGGATCGAAGGAATGTGTTTCTGCAGCTCAGAACGCCCCAAAGGACAGGGGCAGATAGCTGGGCAGGGCGCCTTGGAGGTCCCGGGCACCCCTAAGGTCAAGGTAAAACAAGGAAGCAAGAGTTGCTTCGAAACTGCAGTGAGCAGGGCGCCCTGGAGGTCCTGGGCGCCCTGAGTCAAAGCAAAAAGTGAATCGAAGCAAAATCAGCCACGAAGCCAGCAGACCTTGTCAACCAGGGCGCCCTCAGTGTCCCGGACGCCCCCGTAAGCTTCGAGGTTGATTCTGGAGGGATAAGCGCTGACCGAGCTACGGATAAGGTTTCTCGGATCCGAAAGCACGTGTCAGGCGCCGCCGACATCCAGGGCGCCCCCAGGAGCACTATAAAAGGGGCTCGACCCCAAGGCTTCAAGACATCAATTTTCCAACGCCTTTACGCTCTTCGTTCAAGCGCTCTGCTCTGACAAACTCCGATCTCGGGATTCTAGCGCCGACGATGACCCTCTGCTCCGAAGTACAATCTACACCGGGCGTCGATAACGAAAAGCGTTGTCATTTACTTACTGCAAAATTTCTATATTATACTCTGTAAATCATTGCACACATATAGAATTACCCGCAGTAAATGGTCAAGGACCGTGGGCCTTGGAGTAGGAACCGACCGCGTCTCCGAACCAAGTAAAACTACTTGCGTTCTGTGTGTGTTTGTTTTAATTCCGCTGCGTATTCTCTTTTCCTAATCCGCTCCGAACCAAGTTCTGTGTGTTTGTTTCACCTCTATCGTGTTTCTCGATCCAACAAGTGGTATTAGAGCGGGGTAGCTAAAATTTGGTGCAATCACCAATTTGGGAAATTTTCGGATTTTTATGAAATTTTGTTTAATTCTTTTTTCGATCGAACTTTTATTGTTAATCGAGGTTGGTGCAACACCACTCGATAATTTCTTTTAAATATTTTATTCCCGCACTGCTAATCCAAGACCAAGTCTTGGGACAATCTTTTTGTTTTTGTTTCATTTCAGTAATAACTAAATTGCCAACCAAGAGTGGAACAGTGCCTGTCCACCACTATTCTCCGGCGAGAACTTCAATTTTTGGAGAAGTCAAATGGAGTCCCTTCTGAAGGTCCACATGGACTTATGGCGGATCATCCAAATGGGATTCTCTATTCCCGTAGAAGATGAGTCATCAATCGAGTGAGACAAACTGGATGAACACACCCTCAACCAAATTGAGACCGATGCAAGGGCAACTGCAATCCTACAATGTGTCCTAACCAAGGAGCAACTCGAACTAGTAGGTCCATTCAGATGTGCCAGAGAGATTTGGGAAACGCTAATCAATCTACACGAAGAGAGCTCCGGTATTGAGATCTTAGAAGAATTCGAGCCAGATTTAGATGATGAATTGACTGAGACAAAAATGGTAACCAATTTCGAATCTTCTTTTGAATTACAATTAAATAATCAAATAGATACTGTAATGGTCGAGGAAGGTGTAATTTCTAGTGCAGGGAAAGCTCCAAGAGAGAGAACAAAAAATTTGGGCGATTTGAAGGCGATTTGGGCGGACAACACTCGTGCACTTCTCCTACCGCGGCAATGGCCTTCAGCGTCAACAAAACGCCGGTGCTAGATCCTTCTCATTTCCCTCCTCTTTCTTCTGTTGCTCCCAAACCTACGGAGGGCTCTCATCCACAACAAGCGACGCCGCTGGATCGTCCAATTTCATATGCTGAGATTTTGAGGCCAAGCTCGCCTCGTGCCTCAAAGAAGGAATTCGCTGAGATTGGAGATGTCTTCAAGGAGGCAACAATATATAATAGCAAACTTGGCATCTTCTACACAGAGGAGGAGGTCTCGGCAATGGCTGATCCATATAGATTTTCCCTCATTGGAAAATTTTCAGGTAAACGACCTAGTCTCGCTATTAGAATACAAGCTTTCAAAAATCTGGGGTTATCCAACTTCTATAATATACGATTTCTGTGAGCGGGGCATATATTCTTGCATTTAACCTCCAATGAAGACATGGCAAGAGTTTGGGCGAGAGGCATTTGGTATATAGGAGGTGTGCCTTTGCGCATCTTTAAGTGGTCTCCACATTTATCGTATGCATCAGAATCGTCAGTTGTTCCAGTGTGGATACAACTTCCAGATTTCCCAATTCATATGTTCAATAAAAATAGCTTGTTCTCAGCAGCAAGGATAGTGGGAAAGCCAATCAAAATTGACGAAGCTACGGTGGATGGGTCTAGATTATACATGGCGCGTGTATGTGTGGAAATAAATCTGTTAGAACCGATGATAGAGGATTTCTGGATTGGTATTGGTGAGGAGAAACGCTTACAAACGGTGGTGTATGAGAAATATCCAAAGTATTGTAATCATTGTCTTCACTTGGGACACTCAACGGAGGATTGCTATGTCAAAGGGAATCGTCCGAAGCCTGACTGGAGTAAAAATAGACCTGATACGATACCAATTCGTGATTTGCGAGTAAAACTGAATCAAAAATATAAAGAAGGAACTGCCAAAGGAAATGGGGGCTTTTCGGTTGATAATAATGCTGGAGATTTGAATGGAACAGGACAACAAGTTTGGAGTCAGAAACAAAAAGATGCAGGACATCATTTCAATGTAAATAGGGTGGAAAGTGCTCTTGAAAATCAATTTCATATGTTGGAAACATTAGTAGATGAGAAACAGGATGAACTTAATGAGCTAAATGCTGGAAATCTGATGGAAGCAGATGATGGAATGGATATGAGGGAAGAAATCAGAAATAGAAATGAGAAGGAAAGTAGAAAGGATTTCAGAGTTGATCAGATTTCTATTATAGAGGATATTTCTAATACCAGAGGAAGAGAGGCACAGGAAAAAGGGGAACAAAATGTTTCTCTTGTTTTGGAAGACATTAGCAAAAGAAATGACAAAAGGAAAATGATGATAACTGGGAGCTCTTCAGAGGCAGTTGTATTGGCAGAAGAAATGCTAACTGACCAAAGAATGTCACAAGGTGTTCAAAAATGTTTAGCATCTGGGGAAGTCATGTATCATCAAAGGGAGGGTAGCAATATTAATAAAATCCAAGTGGACCAGTATCAACAGGGTATTCCTTTATTTTCAGATAATCAAAATGATTTTGAAGGCTTGGAGAGATTTAAACTTTTATGGAGGATGAAACTGATGAAGAGAAATGGGCCGGCTTCAGAGGTCTGTTTCTTTACCTAAATGCAAGCAACAGGATTCCCCAAGGAAAGATACTACTAAAAAGGCTCCTCCTAGTGCATCCCAACGTGTTACTAGAAGTAAATCTCAAATACAAAGGGTTTCTTATTCCTCAATGTTTTAATGGCAGGATTGATTTGGGACATCAGGGGTATAGGTAACTCAGCTTCTTTTAGAAGAGTTCAATTTCTGAAAAATCAATTTCATCTGAATTTCATAGGTATTTTGGAGCCAATGATTTCATTTGATGGCCCGTTAATTTCAAGAAAGTTAGGCTTTTTTCGGCTGTTTCAAACTGCTCAGGGAAAATATGGTTTGTTCATGATGATAATATAGATTGTGTAGTGTTGGAAAACCATGATCAATTTCTTCATCTTAGTTTGAAATCAGGCATGTTTCCAATTGAAATGTTAGTAACCATAGTATATGCTAAATGCTCAAGAGAAGGTACATATGAACTTTGGGAAAAACTGGTTCAGCTCAAGACAAATAATGAGAAATTCTGGATGGTTGGAGGTGATTTTAATATCATTGCGAATTCATCTGAATGTTCTGCAGGTTGTGTGGAATGAGCAGGAGCAATAGATGATTTTAATAATTTTATAATGAACACTGGATTGCTTGATGTAGGTTATGTGGGTGATCAATTTACTTGGACAAATAATAGGATATGGAAACGACTTGATAGAATGTTGGTCTCTTGATCTTGGCAAAGCCAAGGTTTTTTAGTCAAGGTGGAACATCTCAGCCGGGTTGCTTCGGACCACTGCCCTTTATTGATTTCCTTTCCAAATTTTGATAAGGCAGTGGCTTCTTTCAGGTTTCAAAAGATGTGGCTTCGACATCATGGTTTTATGCAAACGGTAAGGCTAAATTGGAATTTGCCTAGCCCAAGGTATGGACTGCTAAAGTTGTAGATTAAATTGAAAAGATTAAAGATTCACTTGAAATGGTGGAATAAGGAGGTGTTTGGAAACATTCATGATAATAGGAAAATAGCGGAAGAGCAGTACTCTATTGCGGAAAAACAATTTGATTATGAGCCTACAGAAGAGAACTTGATTAATAAAAACAAGACCCAAGCTCATCCCTTTAAAACACTTCAAATGGAGGAAGACTTTTGGAGGCAACGGGCAGCGGTTAAATAGAGAGGTGAAGGTGAAAACAATACAAAGTTTTTTCATGATATGGTTCAAACAAAGAAGATAACTAACAGGATTTTCAGAATATGGGATGAGGGAGAATGTTTGGAGAAATCAGAACTTATAAGGGATTCGGGAGTCAAGTATTTTGAACAATTGCTTACTGGAGAAATTTTTAATGACATGGCAGCTGATCTTCGGCATATACAAGAGCTTATATCTACAGAAGAAAATTCACTTTTGACAGTTAAGCCTTCTATGGAAGAAGTAAAGCAAATAATATGGGAAATGGATCAAGAAAGTGCAGCTGGTCCAGATGGATTCTCAGCATTCTTTTATGTCTCCTGCTGGGATATCATTCAAGAGGATGTGTTACAAGCTGTGATAGATTTTCTTGCAGGTGGATCCTTACCAAAAGGAATGGCTGCTACAACTATTGTGTTGATACCAAAAAAAGAGAGTGCACAGAAATCGCAAGAGTTTCGACCCATTAGTTTATGTAATGTCTCTTACAAAATTATTTCTAAGTTGTTGGCAAATAGACTGAGGAAATTTCTGCATAAAATAATTTCTCCAGCTCAGAGTGGTTTTGTGGAGGGCAGATTGATCTCGGATAACATCTTATTAGCCCAGGAACTCACGTACAAATTGAATTATCATGTCCGAGGAGGAAATATAATCATGAAGTTAGGCATGGCAAAGGCTTTTGACAGAGTACAGTGGAATTTGTTATTCAGAATTATGGCGGCTTTTGGTTTTTCAGATATTTTCATTGACATGATTAGGAGATGTATTGCCTTTTCTTGGTTTTCTATTCGTATTAATGGTCAACTTGTAGGGGTTTTTCAGGATAAAAGAGGATTAAGACAAGGTGATCCATTATCCCCTTTTCTATTTATTATTGCATCTGAATTTCATTCTAGGGGACTGGAAAATCTTTATGCAAAAAATCCCAAGTTAAGTTTTATGACTGGCTGTGGAATGAAGATATCTCATTTGGCTTATGCGGATGATATTATGGTTTTCTTGAATGGATCAATTGATTGTGTCAAAAAGGTAAAGGATTACTTTAATACATATGAGTTGCTTTCAGGACAAATGGTTAATGCAAGGAAGAGCCAGATATATCTTTCAAGGAAAATTCCAGCAAACAGGAAAGGCCTAATTTTAGCTGCTACAGGGTTTTTAGAGGGGACATGGCCTATGACTTACTTAGGCATTCCAATATTTCTTGGACACAGAAAGTTGGCTTATTTTTTGCCTTTGCTAGAAAAGATAAGAAAGAAGCTATTTGGGTGGAACATTTCGCGCCTCACTCATGGAGGTCGTCTCCTTTTAATCCAGAGTGTGTTGATTTCAATGCCTTTTTATTTATTACAAGTGCTTGTTCCTCCATTATCAATTCTGCATAAACTGGAAATGATCTTTGCTAGCTTTTTCTGGGGATCAACTGATACCAAGAGAAACCCTCACTGGATTTCATGGACAGAGATAAGTAAACAAAAATCAGAAGGGGGTCTAGGGCTGAGAAAATTAACTGATTTTTTGTTTGGCTATGTCGATGAAATTATGGTACAGATTTAGAGGACAATCTACTCCCTGGGCTAAATTTCTCATAAGCCTATATTGTGGTTCTACACACCCGAGTATGGTTACATTGAGAGGAAAGGCCTCACCTGTGTGGCGCAGATTGTTGAGAATCCGTAACTTGGCAGAGCAGAATATAAGCTGGTCACTAGGAGAAGGCAGGATAAATTTTTGGTTTGATACATGGCTTGACAGGGGGCCCCTTTTTCAGTCTTATACTCCGACAGGAAATACTAATGTTAAGGTTGCTGATTTTTTGGATGGTTTGGATTGGAAGATGGACAGAATAAGAGGATTGCTCCCAAGTAGTGCAGTAGATGAGGTAGCCGAAGTCACTGCATATACTGAGGAGTCGGATCAGATCTTGTGGAAGCTTACAATGGATGGAAAATTTACTGTAAAATCAGCTTGGAATTGGGTCAGAAAGATTCAACCAGAGAAACCAATAAATGTAGCTATTTGGAATGACCTTCTTACTCCAAGTATAGCTGTTTTTGCTTGGCGTTTTATAAGGCAAAGGCTTCCTGTGGACTCTATTTTGCAACGCAGAGGAATCCACTTAGCTTCAAAATGTTTATGTTGTGAATCCATGGAAACTTGGGATCATTTATTTTTTAAAGGATCTGTGGCCAAGGCAGTTTGGTCTTATTTTTCAAGCTTGTTCAATGTTCATAGATTTAACAAATTAGAGGCTTGGAGGGTTGGAGCTGAATGGTCTAAAGGAGGGCATATACGAGAGGCAATGCCTTTTCTCATTTTATGGTTCTTATGGATGGCAAGGAATGATGCAAAACATTGAAATATTAAACATGAGGAGCAGAACATAAAGAGAAATGTGATTCGTTACCTTCTATTAGGAGAGGCAGTGGGAGATATCAAAGGTAAGCATTGGAAAGGCTTTATTTCAACTGCTAGAGCATGGGGGTCAAAAATTAAAGTTAACATTAGGAACACGGTTACTGTGGTTTATTGGAAGAAGCCGGAGAATGAGTTTTTCAAATTAAATACGGATGGATGTTCGAGAGGAAATCCAGGAGAAGCATCATATGGAGTGATTATTAGAGATCATACAGGGCAATTTCTTATTGCGAAACATGGCACTCTGGGAGTATGTTCCAACATAGTAGCAGAATTGTCGGCTATATTATTTGAATTGGAATTATGTGTAGCTCATAAATATTTACCTGTGTGGCTGGAATCAGACTCCATGGTTGCATTGAAGATAATAAAATGCACTGTGATCTGTTGGGAATTCAGGAAGATAATCTTAAAAATTAGAAGGTTGATACGGAAGCATCAAGTGATTTTCTTACATGTGTATCGTGAGGCTAATGTGGCAGCGGATTATTTGGCTAATCAAGCATTTAATTTTCAAGGAGAGAAGGAGTTATGCATGCAAGAAATTGATAAAAACTTGTATGGCATTTGTAGAGTGGATGAGATGGGTATCCCTTATGTGAGAATGGATCGGAAAATAGGTAGTGGATAGCAGATTTGGGGTTGAACACATGCTTTGATTGAAAATACTTAAGCAAGCGGTAGACTTGCAGGATTTAAATTGTTATAACAGGGCTGTAGAAGCTGGAATTCTGTTATGAAGTTTTCCTCTGGAAACTGCAAATGTGCTAATTATTTTGCTCTATGTATCTGTCTCAAGCTATCAGGATTTTTGGAAGTTGATAAGGTGTTTAATTGTGCTGATAAATACTTGGATTTCTGAATTTAATCTCTGTTTCTGGTATAACTTTGCTGTGGAAATGGAAATATTCCAAATTATTGTTGTTCTATAAGTTCTATTCAGATGGTTCCTGAAAAAGGAAAACTGATAGTTTCTGATTTTGGTTGATTCCTGCTTGTGTTAAATGTGCTAATCAGAGAATTTTTTCGGATTGATCTATGGAATGTTGTAAAGGCTTGGACTTGATTTCTGTTATGGCATATCTCTTCTGTGAAAATTTTCTATCTGAATTCATCTTGATTGTTCTCTAAAAAGTTGTTCTGTGTTTGGAAAATTATAGTAGGTGCTGAGGAATCTGTCGGCCACTTGATCTGGTTGTGGGTTCTGTTTTCAGATTTGATTTATGCATGCCAAAAATATTGCTGTCCTCTGGATATTTTCAGATTGATCTATGGAATGTTGTAAAGTAGGTGCTGAGGAATTTGTCGGCCACTTGAAACTCTGGATGTTTCAGATTGCAGAGTTTCAGAATGATGAGGCTGTTGGGGTTTTCGGTATTGTTATGTGTGCTAAATTGATATAGGCTGTTGAATCTGTCGGTTTTCAGAATGATGAATTTGTAATGCTGTTGGGTTTTAAGTATTGTAATGTGTGCCAAATTGATACGGAATGGCTTTAGTAGTTGGGTACTGATCACATTATATTGTTTGTGGTTTGTTTATGGCTGTGAAGATGAGTCAATTTTGAACAAGTGAAGGTGATGTGAAGAAGTGGATTGGATAGATAGGGATGGTGAATGAATCCACCGTATGCGATTCATCTAGTCCGTAGCAAACGGCTACGGTAAAGACACGTTAAATCCATTGATGGTTGAGGTTTTGCCAAAAAGCCTAATAAGGTGAATAGATCCACCATAGATCTATCTAGTCCATAGTAACGGCTATGGTAAAGACATATTAAATCCATTTATGGCTGGTCACTGGCCCAAAGTGAACATCGGGTGTGTGCAAATGGAGGTTATAAGCGGTTTTCTATGGTTTTGAGGTGCTGTGCAAAATAAATG
The DNA here is from genome assembly GCA_024364735.1 of Boesenbergia rotunda. Classification (NCBI taxonomy): domain Eukaryota; kingdom Viridiplantae; phylum Streptophyta; class Magnoliopsida; order Zingiberales; family Zingiberaceae; genus Boesenbergia; species Boesenbergia rotunda. The sequence continues at coordinate 44,978 of JAGFNQ010005335.1, forward strand.
TAGCTGTACCAATACATGACAAATGAAGCCACATGTTTTGGAGGAGAGGAGCTGAAGTAATCTGATGGGCTGCTGCTCAACAAAGGGTTCTTTCGAAACTGCAAGGGAACAAAGGATGTGCTGATTGTCAAATAGATTAGCTGTTACTAATACATGACAAATGAAGACAAGGTTTTGGAGGAGAGGAGCTGGAGCAATCTGATGGGCTGCTGCTCAACAAAGAGTCTTTTCGAAACTGCAAAGGAACAAAGGAAAGATAATAAAGGAAAGGATCTGTTGATGATTTTCTTCATTACTGAGTTGTATTAAGATGCAATTAATTGTTGTGTATGATCTGGTTACTTAAACTATTTTGAGCTGTTGTAATTCTATATTGGAAGGTCAGGTTTGATCCCCTTTCCAATATGGATTCTTTCCTCAGGAATAAGAATTTCTCTATTTTTTTAAAAAAAAATCTGTACCCGAGTCTGACTCAGACTCGGAATCAGAAGACAATGAAGGAGATCGACCCAAACTAGTCCGATTAGCTTGTGATCATTACAAGAGTACTGGACAAACGATCGGGAAAGGTAAGTTTTCAATATTTGAAAATCTAATATTTATCTCAAACAACGTGATTAATTTGTATAAATTAGTTAAGGTTAATACGTTAGAAAACTTAATTCACAACCTTGCCGATTTTGAAAATCCAGAATATTATTACGATTATGACGTGACTTAAATGATTACTTTTCTCGCTTATTTTATTATGCTTAGATTTAGGACTGGTTAGATTAAGGACTAAAACGATTTAATTGAAACTTGAACAACCTAGTATTAGGACAAGGTTTGATGATAGTACGTTAGGGAAGCCTCACTAAGGAATCAAGTAGGGTAAAGAGTACTCTATTTGGTCTTTTTAGTCCAGTGGAACTAGCCGAAGCTACCTCTCCGAATCCTAAGCTAGTTAGACCAGAGTGTCTCAAACAATAATTTGAAAATGATCTTTCTTTAAAAGGTTTTGTCTAGAAAAAGGTTGTTGATCCAATAAGGCTACGGCCAAAGAAGGCCTTTGTGCCTCGCCAAGACCTCGAAGTCAATTGTCAAAACTCACTTTTAAATTATTATTTGTTAAACTTGAATCTAACACAAGCTTCAATTAAATCATAGTGTTAATATAAAATCAAAGATAAAATTAATACATCTCACAAAACAATTAAGGATACCTTATCTTGTCACTTAGAAATGAGTGAGATGCTTAGAACTTAAAAAGTTTAGTCCAACCCAACCAACCTTACAAACTGAATTGATTTCAAATTTCAGAATTCAAATTTTAATAAATGCTTACAACATTCAAATTCAATTCAACTGAACAACATTCAAATTCAATTCAACTGAACAACTTTCAAAATTTAATTCAACTGAACAACTTTCAAAATCCAACTTAATTATTCACAAAATTCAACTTAATTATTCTCAAAATTCAACTTAATTATTCTCAAAATTTAACTTAATAATTCTAAAAAATTCAACTCAAAATTCAACTTAATTATTTTCAAAATTCAACTTAACAAATATTAAAATTCAAAGTTAAATTTCTAATAAATTTCAAAATCCTCAAAAATCATTTTAACTTCTTGAACTAAGGTTTGATGTTTCAGATCAGTATACTTAAAATTGCTCACCTTAGGTTTCTTTTACTCATCTACCTAAGAATTACTTAATTTTTGCAAACATTTCTATACAAAGAAATTCCTTTGGACATTCAATTTTTTTTCAAAAATAAATCTCGCAAAAAGTTAGCTCGGGGTTTACTCAAATTTCTTTTTCATTTTCACTTAGAAAAATGTCTACATTCCAGGCTCTTGATATTTATATATATATATTTTGACTTAAGTATTTTTCAAAATTTCTCCTGTACTTGTGTCTCCTCTGGTATTGTTCAAAATCATTTTAAACATAGAATCTCCCTGTTGCAATTCTTTACCATTTTCAAAAGGAGGGAGAAAATAAAGAAATTGCTTTTCAAATCATTAAAACAAAATAGTCTTCAAAAGTTTTTTTAAACTTAGCATTTTTTTTGTTGAAGTTCTTTCTATTTGAATCAAACCCTAAGACTCAGAGGAGGATTAACTTGTGGTCAACAAGCCTCCTAGGACTGTGTCAGGTTTAGGGGGAGTTCAAATTAAAAGAAGAAGTTTAAAATTATTATGTTTTCAAACTATCACTCATGTTTTTCGAAAACTATGCTATCATTTCAAAATATGCCTTTCAAATATTCATTTTTTTTTCAAAATGTTAATACTTCAAAGTTCATTTTATGAATTGTGCTTGAGTCCCTTTTGATTTTGACAAACCCTAAGGGCACAGAAAAAGTCTTCATCATGATCTACAAGGACTCCTAGGAAGTGTTAAATTTAGGGGGAGTCTAAATCGAAAGAAATAATTTCTGACAATTATGTTTCAAAATTATTATATAATTCTTATAATTTGAATCAAACCTTAAAACTCAAAGGAAGAGTACTTGTAGTCAACAAGCTTCCTAGGACTGGGTCAAATTAAAAGAATTATTGAGCATTTTCAAAATTATATGTTTTCATGCACTGCACTCTTAAAATCCTTTTGAAAACATAAATAATTTTTCTTTCAAAATAATATCCTTTTAAATCATTTTGCTTATATATATACCATCACTTTCAAAATTTTACTTTACTTTGGAATACTTTTAAAATCCTATTAGAATACTTTTGAAAATAATACTTACTTGACTTTGAAAAATTTTCCAGGACACTTAGGAAAATATCCTTGTAGTTAACAAGGTTTCCTAGGAATATGTCAGACTGGAAAAGAAACTGAGTCAAGTATTATATTTTCAAAATAAAATTAAAATTGTTTTTAAATAATAGCTTTCAAAAGTACTTCTATTTTTCAAAATATAATATTTTCAAAAGTACTAATACTTTTCAAGGCAATAATGTTCCAAGTGCGTGAATTTTCTCAAAGACTTGCCTACAAATACAAAATATTTTTTTAATACTTTTCAAAGTGGAGTTTTATTGGTTCAATTTAAAGCTTTTTGCAATACCTTCAAGAGTCATACTAAGTATTTTTATATTTTCAAAACTCATAGGCTCTGATACATAATTTTTTTTAAAAAACTTATTTCAAAATATATTTCTTTATTGATATATAGCCAAGGGGGAGAGCAAGAAAGAGAGAAAGGAATTTTTCTATATTTAACTTTTATCTCTTTTTCAAAAAGCAAAGCAAAAATTTCTAAGTACTTCAAATTGTTTTTAAATGCTAAGTGCTGTTAAAATTTCAAACTACTTCAAGTGCTTTCAAGTATTTCTAGTGCTTCAAAATTTTTTAAGTATTTCTAAGTGTTTCAAATTTGATAAGTGCATTTTTTTTCCTAAGTAAAATTTTTTCTTAGTAAACAAAATTTGTCTGAGCAAAAATATTTTGAAAATTTTGGCAAATGTTTCTGTTGGTGCAGACAGCACCCAAGTCGAACCTGTGTTTTGATAATGACAAAAGGGTTCAAAAGTTAAGATGTTATGTTTATCTAATATGCTACTTGAGTGTGCAGATTGGAAGTCCTAGCGAAGGACTGCTGGGCACCTAGCGAAGGTTTGCTAGGAGGCGAAGACCTACCACAGGACTGCTGGGCACCAGGCGAAGGACTGCCTGGAACCGAAGGCCCAGCGAAGGGCTGTTGGGCACCTAGCGAAGGGATGCTAGGAGTCGAAGACCTAGCGAAGGAATGCCAGGCACAAAGCGAAGGACTGCTTGGTACTGAAGACCTGGCGAAGGACAGCTAGGCACCTAGCGAAGGACTACTAGGCAAAAGTCCAACCGGAGGAGCCGGTTGTCATCAGGTAAATTCTCCTGAGAGGAGTAGGTGAGGACGTGTTCCCTGTTGAGGGAACAGTAGGCGTCAGTTCGACCTAGGGCTCCATTTTGGAGACCCAAAGTCAGAACCAAGACAGCTACGGCTGTAAAACTCACTAATATATTTGCTCTATCTTGTTTGGTACTAACCCTGGATGCAAGACCGAAAGAATGAGTGTCTGCAGCTCAGAAAGCCTCAAAGGAGTGAGGCAACAGCTGGGTTGGGCGCCCGAAAGGACCCGGGCACCCTAAGTACAAGGCAAAGATGAGTTCAGCAAAAGCATGCTTCGGAAGCTCACTGGGCGGGGCGCCCCATGCTCCAGGGCGCCCCCGTGCTCCCGGGCGCCCCGGATGCCTCGGGTACCCCGAGCTCAAGCCAACGAAGCAGATAGAGTCAAGCCAGCGAGAAGCTCGCGGATCGAGTCAACCCGGGCGCCCCTAGCGTCCCGGGCACCCCCACAGTCAACCCTCAGCCCTATTCGAGTGGGATAAGGGCTGACCGAGATTTGCTCGGATTGGCTGACACGTGGGGGGGGGGGGGGGGGGCGCCCCCAATGTTCAGGGCGTCCCGGGAGGCTATAAAAAGCCCCTCGACCCCAAGGCTTCAAACAACAACGCTTTCAATGCCAATACGCTCTTCTACTCAAGCGCTCTGTTCCAGAAACCCTTCATCTCGAGATTCTAGCGCAACGACGACCCTACGCACCGAAGAACGATCTACACCGGGCGTCGGTAACAAAGAGCCAATTTTTAATTGTATTCTTACTGCACTTATTACTGTACAACTGTTTGTAAGATTTTGCACGATTATAGTATTGCCCGCAGTAAACGGTCAAGGATCGTCGGCCTTGGAGTAGGAGCCAACCGCGACTCCGAACCAAGTAAAATCTTGGTGTTTCGTGTGCTGATTAGTTTTAATTTTTCCGCTGCGTATTCTTTTTTTATCCAAAATGACTTACGCTATTCACCCCCCTCTATCGTTTACTCTCGATCCAACAAGTGGTATCAGAGCAGGGAAACTCAAATTTGGTTCAACCACCAATTTGAGAATTTTTTGGATTTCTCTTCGAATTATTTTTTTTCTTTCTTGAATTTTTATTGTTAATCGAGACTGGTGCAACACCCCTCGATAATTATTTTTCATTATCCCGCACTACTAATCCAAGACCAAGTCTTGGGACATAGTTTTCCTTTCTTTTCTCTCTTTTTCAGATAAAATCCTTAATGGCCATGCAAGAAGGCTTCAGCACCGCAAGGCCGCCGCTCTTCAGTGGGGAGGACTTCTCGTACTGGAAGAGCAGAATGGAGGTCTACCTGAAAACTCAGGTGGACATGTGGATAATCATCCAGTCCGGACTAGAAATACCAAGGAATGCTGATGGAGTACAACAACCTTACACTGAATGGGACGCTGCACTCAAAAAGAAAATTGATGCCGATGCCAAAACGACCCAAACACTACAATGCGATCTAACAAAAGAGGAGCTGAACCGGGTGGGTCCATTCAGCAGCGCCAAAGAACTCTGGGGTAAGGTGATCGAACTACACGAAGGAACCTCCGACACCCGAATCAGCAAGAGGGACCTTCAGCTAAACAAACTATACACCATCAAGATGAGCGAAGGCGAATCAGCAGCTCAGCTCCATGCCAGAATCCAGGAGCTGATGAACGGTCTACACACCATTGGTCACAAGGTAGAAAACCGTGACCTAATAAGGTACACCCTTAATGCTTTCCCAAGAAACACCTTGTGGGCATCTATGGTAGATGCTTACAAAGTTTCTAGGGATCTTTCCAAAATCAAGTTAGATGAACTTTTTTCTAAACTCGAATTACATGAACAGACTAACTGCAATCTAGCCGAGAAAGGCATTACTTTTGTTGCAGGTAAAGCTGGAAAGACATCCAAGAAGAAAACTCAACCTGCACCCGAGTCTGATTTAGACTCAGACTCAGAATGCGACGAAGGAGACCGACCTAAGCTGGTCTGACTGGCCCGAAACTACTACAAGGAATTGAAGAATCAATCCAACAGAAGGAAAGCCAGCTGAAGAAATGAAGAACCAGCTGAACCCTCAAATGACAAGAACAAACCAAACGTGACCTGCTACGAGTGCAAGAAGAAGGGTCACTACAAGACGGAGTGTCCTATCCTAAAGGAGACCAAGAAGACTAGAAAGAAGAAAGAACTCCAAGCAACGTGGGACGAGTCCTCCTCCTCCGAAGAAGAAGAGGTCCCACAGTCGAACCTGCTCGCACTAACCGCCTCAGAAGAAATCGAGACCGAGTCAGAGTCGGAGCCGGACGACGACAAACTTACATTCTCAGAGGATGGCGAAATAACTATAAGTGGTTTTTCAAGAAGTCAATTAAGTGAGTTAATTTCTTATCTTTCTAAAGATTTGGCGAAAGCTAAACTCCGAGTCGAATCTCTCCGACAGGAAGTAAAATTCCTGAAAGAGAGAGCTGACTCTAGACCCTTAAATGAGAAGGTTCAAGAAGGTGTTGGTGCAGAAAGCACCAAAGTCAAACCTGTGTTTTGATAATGGCAACAGGGTTCAAAAGTTAAGTCTTACTTGTTATCTAACATGTCACTTGAGCGTGCAGAGTAAAAAGCCCTAGTGAAGGACTGCTAGGCACTGGCGAAGGAATGCCAGAGTGAAAAGCCCTAGCGAAGGACTGCTAGGCGCCAGGCGAAGGACAGCTTGGGACTGAAGCCCTAGCGAAGGAATGCTAGGCACCGGGCGAAGGACAGCTCAGCATCTAAGACCTGGCAAAGGACCGCCAGGCAGAAGTCCAACCAAAGGAGCGGTTGGCATCAGGTACATTCTCCCGAGAGGAGTAGGTGAGGACGCGTTCCCCGTCGAGGGAACAGTAGGCGTCGGTTCGACCTAGGGTTCCATTTTGGAGACCCAAAGTCAGAACCAAGATAGCTAAGGCTGTATAAAATAATATAATACTTCTTTTTGGACTAACCCTGGATGCAGGACCGAAGGACTGAGTATCTGCAGCTCAGAGAGCCTCAAAGGAGTGAGGCAGTGTAACGACCTGGAAAATTCTCATAATCTTTTCTTTAAAATATTGAGCATGACTAGATAATTTTCCGAGGGACCTAGAAATATTAATACGAATCCTAGCCTAGAAATCCATGTTTTCTCATTTAAATTGGGAAAAATAAGCACTAATGGGCTTTATATGGGCTTCTTAGTACCATAATTATTGGTGAATTTTAGGTAAAAATTAATATAAATATAAAGAGGTTTTAATGAGAAATATCAACATAATTATGGGAGAATTTTTTTAGGGATTTTTGAAATAATAGGGAATTAAATAAAAATAAAATACAAAAAAATTAGTGCATGCACCAAGGATTGAACCTTGGACCTCTTGTACAACCATGCATGCTCTAACCAATTCACCTAGCAAGGGAGTGCTATGAGGAAATGAAGTGGATTGTGGTTAAGGCTTAGGGAAAATGAATGGTCATCCACCATGACTCTTCACTTGCCCTCCTTGATGTGTTATAAAGAGGGAGCTTGGGAGTTACTTTCTTCCTTCCATCAATTCCACCTTTCTTCTTCCTCCTCCCTCACTCTAGCCGAAACTTCAAGGAAGGTTTTCCTTTGGAAAACTTCACAAGAGGGCTCAATCTTCAAGAGCTAAGGGTCATCTACAAGGGTACAAGGGCTAAGGGTGATCAAGGGACAACAAGGTCTTCATCATCTTCCCTTTTTAAGGTCTAAAAACCAAGATAACTCAAGGTAAGACTCCCTCACCTGTGGTATAATGGTTTTTGAGTTATTTTCATGATACAAGAAATTGTTTGAACCATATATGAAGAAACACCAAAGTTAGGGCTACCATGGGTTTCGGCCACCATAGGTTCTATGGTTTGGTTTGGATCCAACTCTTTAATATTGTTCCTTATGTTTTCTTATGTGGTAAGAGATGTTAATAGGTGTTATGTGAAAGTTTTTCATGATTTAAGTCCCTAGTAACTTTCGGCCAAGATGGGTTTTAGGGCAAGGGGTTAGGGTTAACTCCAAGCAAGGGTTCAAATGTCTTTCTATGGAAGTATATGTGAGTTATAGGATGTAAATTTGCAACTTTATGAATTTATTCATGTGATGGTGACCCATTAGGGTTTCGGCCAAGGTCCCAAGGTGGGGCTAGGGTTTAGGATTTACTCCAATCATGGGGTTTAATGGCTCTCTATGGTCTTGTATGTAATGTATGGATGTAAATTTGTAACTTTATGAATTTATTCATGTGATGGTGACCCATTAGGGTTTCGGCCAAGGTCCCAAGGTGGGGCTAGGGTTTAGGATTTATTCCAATCATGGGGTTTAATGGCTCCCTATGGTCTTGTATGTAATGTATGGGTGTTCTTTTACTTATGGAACCCTTACTATTGATTGAATGGTGGAGTTTCATGCCAAGGAACTTTCGGCCAACTCCCAAGATTTAGGGTTTGGGTTGGGTTAAGATCACAAGGATGCGTGTTTGTAGGGTACTATGATGTATTTAGATGTTTAAGTGTGTTGGAAGAATGTTTATGCCAATTGAAACCCTAGCTTAAGTGTCATGAATTATATGTTATCACTTGTAATGATGATTCATAAATGTTTAGACATGTGCCATGAACCCAAGGAAATGTATCATGTATGAAAGGACCTAGGCATGTTTTTCCATGTGCCATGACCATGCATGTTTTTATGAATTAAGATGCTAATTATGTAGGTATGCCATGATTTAGGAATGATATGTATGCATACCATGATTTATGAATAATATGAATGTATGCCATGATTTATGAATGATATGTATGCATGTCCTGTTTATGGATGAAATGATGAATGAAGTTAAAGTTCATGCCTTCAAGGCATAATGGTGATATGGAATGAGAATGATGAATGAAATGAGGTTCATGCCTTCAAGGCATAATGATGATGTTAAGCATTAAGAATGAATGAATATGCTATGTATGTTTGTGAATGAAGAAGCATGTGAAAGTATTTTATTTTAAGAATGGGCTTGTACCAGACCTGAATAAGGTCCACGGTTCTGGACTACCGATGAAGCTGTCCACGGTTCGAGACTACCGATGAAGTTGTCCTTACGGTTCGGGACTACCGATGAAGCTGTCCTTACCCTAGTAGGTCGAGATTAGCTACCTCGTATTTACTTAGGGATGCGCACATATGATGAATGAATGTGGTACAAGCCAGGGCCCCAATGAATGTTATGATTATGTTTAAGTAATGAAAAGTATGATTTTAAACTAAGCATCCTTATGAGATATGCATTTGCCCATGCATCCATCCATGTTATGCATTATGTTTATGAAAAGTACGTTTATGCAAGGTATGTTGATGCAAAGTATGATAATGCAAAGTATGTTCATGTTAATTATGATGCCATGACTATGTTTATTGTTCATGTTAATTATGATGCCATGATTATGTTTATTGTTCATGTTAATTATGATGCCATGATTATGTTTATGTTCATGTTAATTATGATGCCATGATTAGGTTTATGTTCAGGTTAGTTATGATGCCATGATCATGTTTATTGTTCATGATAATTATGATGCCATGATTATGGTTATGTTCATGTTAATTATGATTCCATGATTATGTTTATGTTCATGCTAAGTTATGATGCCATGATTTCATTTATGGTTATGCTAAAACGATGATGCCATGATTGTGTAGATGTTCATGATAAGAAGTATGCTATGATATGTAGGATTGAAGCATGATGTTCATGTTTATACGACGTAAGGATTTTGTGAGTAGGAAAAGGGTTTTACTAAGCCTCCGTGTTTATAGTCTTATTTTCTTATACCGCAGATCCAGCAAGAGATTTCTAAGGGAAGCAGCAGGAGAGGTTGGAACATGGATGTGTAGTAGTGACATGGCCAAGGAACCCTCTCGTTTCACTTATTGCTTGTTTTATGATCTGACAATGCTTACTTTGGGTCATGCTCGACTTATAATAGTTATGCCTAAGAAACAACTTATTATTCGTGAAGTTATGGATAAATTACTTGCTACCTGAAATGCTTATGAATAAGTCATGGAAAGTTGATATCATGATGCTATGCATGCTGATAATATGTTACTGAAATGCTTATGAATAAGTTATGGAAAGTTGATGTCATGATGTTAGGTATGCTAGTAATATGTTAAGCATAATGTCACCATGTCCATGAATGATAACCCAGACATGTGTATATGATTTAAGTACTAGTTATTCCGCTGCATTAAGATGTTACATATGCATATGTATGTTTAGCGTAACGCCGCTTAAGAAAAAAAAACGGGCGTTACAGGCAGAAGCTGAGTAGGGCGCCCCGGATGTTCCGGGCGCCCCCACGGTCAACCCAAGTCAGCAGGAGCGAAAACACGCCTCGACAGTTATATGTCGGGGCGCCCCGCCTGTCGCGGGCGCCCCAGTGCCAGCTGCCGAAGCACACCCTCGCGAAGCCAAAAGGATGAAGGCTTGACCCGATCAATGCGGGCGCCCCGAGCGCTCCGGGCGCCCCGAGCGCTCCGGGCGCCCCGGTCAAACCTGATCCCTATTTTGAAGGGATCAGATGTTGACCGCGCTGGAGACGGATCGGCTGCCACGTGGGGGGCGCCCCTGACGTCCCAGATGCCCCAGGCCCTATATAAAGGGCCCTCGACCCCAAGCCTCAAATAACACTTTCAATCAACGCTTCTACGCTCTTCTGCTCTCGCGCCTCGCTCCGGAAACCTTCCAACTTCAGCCGACGACGTCCCGCTGCTCTGAAAAAGACAACCTACATCGGACGTCGGTAAAAGAAGAGCCTCTTTTTAATTGTTTACTGTACTGTATTTGTAAATCAATCTTTGTAAACTATTATTGCGCCTCATATAGAATTGCCCAAAGTAAACGGTCAACGACCGTGAGCCTTGGAGTAGGAGTCGACCTAGGCTCCGAACCAAGTAAAAATTACTGTGTTCGCGTGTTTGCTTTTATCTTCCGCTGAGCAATTTCTCTTTCCCTAAATCCGAACGCTTTTTGATATTCACCCCCCCTCTATCGGTTCTCTCGATCCAACAAGTGGTATCAGAGCGGGGAAGTTCAAACTAGGTGCAACCACCAGTTTGAAAATATTCAGATTTTTTATTTATTTATTTTTTTTCGTTCGAATTTCTTCTAAATTTTTCGTTCGAATTTCTTTCGTTAATCGAGGTTGGTACAACACCCCTCGATATTTTATTTTCCTAATCCTGCACTACTAATCCAATACCAAGTCTTGGAAAATTCTTTTTGTTAGTTATCTTTTCAGATTAAATGGCCATGCAAGAAGGATTCAGCACCGCCAGACCTCCACTTTTCAGTGGAGAAGACTTTTCTTACTGGAAAAGTCGAATGGAGGTCCACTTGAAAACTCAGGTGGACATGTGGATTATCATCCAGTCCGGACTGGAGATTCCCACAAATGCTGAAGGACTACCTCAAAACTACTCAGAATGGGACACCGCTCTGAAGCGCAAAATAGAAGCCGATGCAAAGGCAACTCAGACCCTACAATGCGGTTTAACAAAAGAGGAGCTGAACCGGGTGGGCCCCTTCAATAGTGCCAAGGAGCTGTGGGCAAAATTGATCGAGCTGCACGAAGGAACATCAGACACTCGGATCAGTAAGAGAGATCTGCTCCTAAACAAACTGTACACCATCAAGATGGCCGACAATGAAACGGCAATCCAACTCCATGCACGAATCCAAGAATTGATGAACGGTCTTCACACTATAGGTCACAAGGTCGAAAACCGTGACCTAATAAGGTATGCCCTAAATGCTTTCCCTAGAAATACCTTGTGGGCATCTATGGTAGATGCATACAAGGTTTCAAGGGATCTCTCAAAAATTAAATTAGATGAATTATTTTCTGAGTTAGAACTTCATGATCACAGACTAACTGCAATATGGCCGAGAAAGGTATTGCCTTTGTTGCAGGAAAAATTGAAAGATCGACAAAGAAGAAACCTCAACCTGAACCCGAGTCTAACTCAGACTCAGACGCAGAAGACGAAGAAGGAGATCGATCTGAGCTGGTCTGACTGGCCCGAAGCTACTAAAAAAATGAAGAACCAAGCCAACAAACGGAAAACAAGCCGAAGAAGGGATGAACCAGCTGAACCCGCGAGTGACAAAAACAAGCCCAACGTGACCTGCTACGAGTGCAAGAAGAAGGGTCACTACAAGACGGAGTGTCCAAACCTAAAGGAGAACAAAAAGACAAGAAGAAAGAAAACACTCCAAGCAACCTGGGATGAATCTTCATCATCATCAGAAGAAGAAGCACCCCAGTCAAACCTACTAGCCCTGACCGCCTCAGAAAAAGTCAAGACCGAGTCAGAATCAGAAGAGGACGACGGCAGACTAACCTTTTCAGAAGACGGCGAAATCAAGGTAAGTGGTTTCAATAGAAGTCAATTAAATGATCTTATTTCTTATCTTTCTCGAGATTTGGCGAAAGCCAAACTCCGAGTCGAATCCCTCCGACAGGAAGTAAAACTCCTGAAAGAGGGAGCTAACTCTAAATCCTTAACCGAGAAAGTTCAAGAAGGAACTCCTACTCAAGTTGAAAAACTTGAGAAAGAGAACTCCTCCCTGAAAACTCAGGTTAAGGATCTTAGAGCGGTTTTAGAACGATTCACTTCTGGTTCCAAGGGTCTTGACATGATTCTTGGAAAACAGAAGTCCGTTCTAAATCGATCCGGACTTGGGTATAGAAACAAATCTCGACAAAGATCTTATTTTGCTGTACTGAATCAGTCCAGAGGTAAAGTTCAGGCATGGGTACCTAAACTGTACCTGAACAAACCAACAGGATCAAATCAGTATTGGATCCCCAAGGACAAGATTCACATCTTGCCTAATTATTATCGTGGCTATAGTCCAGGGGGAGCCATGTTAAAAACTATTTTTATTGTTAAATAGAATTTAATTCTTGCAATTTGCCTGATTGATTGTTTATTTAAATTTCTGCAATTTACCATGCTTAGACTTAGGTTAGTATAAGGACTGAACAAACTTAACTGAAACTTGAAAACATAGTATTGGGTGGAGGTGAGATGATTAAGGAAACCAATTCTAATAAGATCAAGTTCACTTGGTCTCTTTAGACTGGTGAAACTAGCCGAAGCTACCGATCCAAAATCCAAACTAGTTAGACCAGAACTTTTTCAAAGATTAATTTTGAAAATGAAATTTCATTAAACGGCTTTGTCAAGGAAAGGGTTGATGATCCAATAAGGCTACAGCCAAAGAAGGCCTAGTGCCTCGCCAAGACCTGGAAGCCAATTTTTGAATTTCAAATTCAAATTACTTTTTGTAAAATTCAAATCTAACACAATTTTTAGTTAAGTATAGATTCAAACATCTCCTTTCAAAATAAATTGAAATGTTTTCAAAAATTAATTAAGGTTTTCAAAATAAATAATAATTTCTCAAAAATAATTTTACTTATCAAAACCTGTCTCACAAAACCTATAAGGCTAACGTGATTGAAAACCCTAGACTGGGTGAGACAGTAAGATTAAGATTCAATTGGAAATACTTTAAATGCCTATATTATGAGTTAATCCTATAGTTAAGGTCATGGTCAAACCATGGTCAACACGGTCAAACCATGGTCAAAATAGTCAAACCACAAGTCAAAGCAGTCAAAGCAATTCAAACCTTGGTCAAACCGATTAAACCATGGTCAAACGATGACAAGACATAAAACTTGTCTTTTCCTATAAAGTCCCGGGCGCCCAGAACCACGCGGGCGCCCCCACCATACCTTTTCTCTCTCTCGAGGAAATCTGACCTTTGACTAGGGCGCCCGGAACCACGCGGGCGCCCCCATCATAGTCAATGCAGCAAAAGCTGCAGACATGCCCTGACCCGGATGCCCGGAGCACTCCGAGCGCCCCCATACAGGTGCAGTCTCTGCCAAAGGCAGAGACCACTGTCCCGAGCGCCTGGGAGCTCCCGGGCGCCCCCATTAAAATGCCTATATAAGGCACCCGAACCTCCTTCTCTTCCCACACCAAAAACCAACTTCTTCCACCCTTTCCCCCTTACAAGAAGATCAAGAGACCTTGCAAGCTCTCGTCCTCAACCATGCCTCCCCGAGCTGCCCGGTATAATTTTTATTGCATTTAAATTAATTTCTAATTAATGCAATACCTTCATGCTTCTTTTAATTTCCTTAACTTAGAAGACGCCGACCAAACCCGACCAACCCCGGTGCCGAACCAAGTCCTGACCCTAGATTCCCTACCCTAGAATTATGCAATAAGTTTGCTCAAACCATTTACAAGCCTATTAAAACAAGTTATCTTAATAGGCACTTCTTTACCCAATCATGCCCCGTAGTCATGAATATTATCAACTTCTATCAATTAGATAATTTTGTCTTCTGCACTCATATCATTAATGAATCCTTATGTACAGAATTCTACAATAACATAATTCGACAAGATAATCTCATGTTTCACACTACTGTCCAAGGGATACCTCTGTCTATCACCCCTACTTTGTTGAACCGATTCCTTGGACTGCGACCCTCTCAGTCCACATTTTGCTGCTATCTATCTAGGAATCCTCCATTTGATCCTCCCTACTCTCACATTACCTTAGACACCATCCACTCCTATTTCTATAGGGAAGCACTCCCCGTAAATAGACGTTTCCAAGCCGTTGAACTTCAGGCACATGACTATGCCTTGTATAGAGTCCTGGTCCGCTGTATCTTACCACTCTCCACTAGAGATCTCGGGACCATGCGACCCTTTCATGCCTTCCTTCTGTATGCCCTAGTCCATCACCTTGACATAGACATTGGACTACATATGTTTCATACTATTCTGCATGCGTCCAGTGTCACGACCCAGGGACGAGTGCGCACACCATTCTGCCACATCATCACTTCCCTCCTTCATCACCACGGTCGTGACATTACCATGGGTGAAATAACCACTATGACTGACTTTGATGAAATAGGATTTAGGAACTTCTCGTTAGCGGGTCTAGAGGTATCGGCCACCGGGGTTCTGAGTTGGAGACGACAACAGGCCGGGGCTCCGATCGACTCAGACGAGGAGGTCGACGTTGACATCGGAGATCTAGCAGCAGCAGCCCGAGCGCACATAGACGAGCCCGCTCCACCGACACTCTATGATCGAGTGGCACAGCTAGAGACACATGTTCAGAGCCTCCGAGAGGAAGTGGAGGCCAATCATGCCGAGAACATGGAGGCAAATCTGGGCTACTACACCGATTACATGAGCGCCCTTAGAGCTGAGAGGGAGCCCAGAGAGGCACAGTATAGAGCTGGCAGGGAGGCCAGAGATGCACAGTATCACGAGATGATGACCCTATTTCGATCCTGGCAGCCAGGCTCCTCTGATCATCCCGGTCCCTCGTCCGAGATTTGCTTAGTATTGTACCAGTACCTATTTGACTGCCCCTACTCTGTAGGGTTGACTTATGCCTGACTTGTATGACTGTGTTGAATTTTGAGTACTTGCTTTGTTCTATTTGACTAGCTTGTTCTATTTGATAGGCAATTAGGATTTTGTTCTGTAGAATAGACTAACTCAATTTTTTCTGCTTTATTTGATTTAAAAATCAATTTTTAAAAGAATTTGAAAAACTGTTTTACTTAATTTCAAAATCAGTTTTTTCTTAGTTTTATTTCAAAACTACCCCCTTTCAAAACTAGGACTTTTTCGCAAATGGATTTAGCCAAGGCCCTAACCCTAGAACTGCATGCACCTATAGATTTAGAAGCCAGCATCTCACAAGCACTTTAGAGTACTTTGATTGATAACCTAGAAAGGGTTGAGATGCTTAGGTCTTTGCCTTAATTCAAGATGCTTTAAGTCAGTGCATCTGTAGTAATTGGGGAACTAAAAACAACTTATACATCAATCAAGTTAATTGTCAAGTTTAGAAAATCTAACATGAACAGAAACACTTAACTTGATTAACCCTAGCGAAAACTACTGCTTATAACAATTAGTAAGTAGCTAAATGGGTTAGACAGGTCCCTACAAGAGACAATCAACTGATTTGTTCTAGTCTTGGTTCAGTACAGCAAAATCATACGAATATTTTCCTTTATGAAAGTTATTTCTTTTATGCAATTTAATTTCTACTATATCTATCTGTTTTTGATATATGGTAAAGGGGGAGAGATGAGATAGGAGAGAGTTCAAATTTTTTTTCAAAATCTCAAAAAAAAATTTCAAAAAGTTAGCTACTTTTCAAAACTTTTCAAAAAACTTAGCTACTTTTCAAAGCTTTTCAAAAAACTTTTTTAGAAGTACTTAAGTTCTTTAAGTGTTTTAAAAAGTACTTTAAGCTTAACTTCCATAAGTACTTTAAGCTTAAGTTTTTCAAAATTTACTAAGTACTAAAATTATTTCAAAATTTACTAAGTACTTAAATTGTTTCAAAGTTTACTAAATACTTAAGTTTTTCAAATCCTACTAAGTACTTAACTTAAAGTTTTCAAAACTCTTGAGTACTTTAAAACTTAAAGGCTTCAAATTTTTTTAAGTACTCTAAACTCATGCTTTCAAAAACTCCTCTATGTACTTTTAAAACTTAAGTGATCAAAAGATTTCCAAAGTACCTAAACTTAAGTTTTCAAAGTGCAAAATCATTCTAAGCAAAAATTTTTTCTTAAAACTTAGAACCCCACGAGTTTTTGAAAAATCTAGGGGGAGATTCCCTCCAAGGGAGGGAACAAATACTTATGCTTTTGATTAAACTTAACTTTTTGAACTAGGGTTGTCATAAATCAAGAAGGGGGAGATTGTTGGTGCAGAAAGCACCAAAGTCAAACCTGTGTTTTGATAATGACAACAGGGTTCAAAAGTTAAGTCTTACTTGTTATCTAACATGCCACTTGAGTGTGCAGAGTAAAAAGCCCTAGCGAAGGACTGCTAGGCACTGGCGAAGGAATGCCAGAGTGAAAAGCCCTAGCGAAGGACTGCTAGGCACTGGCGAAGGAATGCCAGAGTGAAAAGCCCTAGCGAAGGACTGCTAGGCGCCAGACGAAGGACAGCTTGGGACTGAAGCCCTAGCGAAGGAATGCTAGGCACCGGGCGAAGGCCAGCTTGGCATCTAAGACCTGGCAAAGGACCACCAGGAAAAAGTCCAACCAAAGGAGCGGTTGGCATCAGGTACATTCTCCCGAGAGGAGTAGGTGAGGACGCGTTCCCCGTCGAGAGAACAGTAGGCGTCGGTTCGACCTAGGGTTCCATTTTGGAGACCCAAAGTCAGAATCAAGACAGCTAAGGCTGTATAAAATAATATAATACTGCTTTTTGGACTATCCCTGGATGCAGGACCGAAGGACTGAGTATCTGCAGCTCAGAGAGCCTCAAAGGAGTGAGGCAGAAGCTGAGCAGGGCACCCTGGATGTTCCGGGCGCCCCCACGGTCAACCCAAGTCAGCAGGAGCGAAAACACGCCTCGACAGTTATATGTCGGGGTGCCTCGGATGTTCCGGGGGCCCCGGATGCTCTGGGCGCCCCGCCTGTCGCGGGCACCCCCAGTGCCAGCTGCCGAAGCACACCCTCGCGAAGCCAAAAGGATGAAGGCTTGACCCGATCAATGCGGGCGCCCCGAGCGCTCCGGGCGCCCCGGTCAAACCTGATCCCGATTTTGAAGGGATCAGATGTTAACCGCGTTGGAGACGGATTGACCGCCACGTGGGGGGCGCCCCCTGTAACGACCCGCCTTCTTACTACCTTAGACGGATCGTTACTTATCTCTACTTCTTGACTTCTATACATGACTAAAGAAAATTGCGGAAATCTTTTTTTTTTTTTTTAAACTTTAAAATTCATCTAACAATTATGTTCTAACTTAAGCAATCATGTATAATAATACCATGTCATACTCTCTTCTCAATCCCATAGCCAATACCCATCGAAAAACAGCCTTACCCTTCTTAAACAGCCTGTATCAGTCGACTGATGACGTCATCAGTCGACTGATACGGCTGTAATCTGTTTTACAGATTTCGGCCCTTGCTGTCCAAGGCCACCCTTCCCTCAATTTCGAGCCATATCAAACTACAACATCATTTCTATACTCTATATCAGTTTCCTAAACGATTTAGCCATTCAAACGAATTCATAATCTTGAATTTAGGACTTTTATGGAAGGAAACGAACTAAGCAAGTTTATATAAACTTTAACAATGGATATTGTACCAATCTTAGCTTCTATTACTTTATAACACCAAATACATGTTCTATGACCTTGCTAAAACATCATGAAATATGAATGCAACTTTTCTAAACATATTCGAGCAATGAAACTTAATTCAAAAGGAAAATTGATACTATCTTGGCACAAACACTTTTTCTCTAACAAAGTATCAATATTTCTAACTACTCACACTTTTACTCATCTAATGCAATCATGGGAATATATATGCTAAAGGAAATGACATGGAATCTTTACTCTAAGAATTTAGCATATAAAACTATCCAAAACTCAAATACTCCATAATCTCCGTAAAGTAAGAACTTGTGATTTGAATAAACTTAAACACTGCAATTCAAATAACTAAATAGTCTCGTCTCACAGATCTCTCCATAATCAGCCACCACACACACTTTGCTCAGCACCGCCTCGTCGCCTTCCTTCAGAATTGCCTGCCTTTACCTTTATCTGCAATAAGAGGAAATGCATCTATAAGCAAAAAGCTTAGTAAGTACTATCTAGCTCACAAAAACTCGAAATATGCAAACTTGCTTCTAGATCAAACTGAACATCATATGAGATACTAATATGCTTGAAAGAAAACTAATAACATGTATAACTCAAAACATGCATACTCAAGCAATAATAAATCTCATTTTACTTTTCTTGGCTCAACTTGAAACTTTAGCTATTCTTTAACTTTTGAAAACTTTCTTAAACTTTCGAAAACTTTGCTAAAGCATATACTTGAAAATAATAATCACTTGGATCCACTGAAGACGTAAGTACCATCTCATGCGCGTTCCCTAAAAGGTTGGGGTAGCGAGCCACCAATCCTAATAGAGCAGACCTTGGTCTACCAGGGCCAAGACCTTGGAATTGGACACCTGGATTTCTTTAACGACGCCCTTGGACGCCGGGTACTGGCCTTATAAAATAAAATAGCTTTTCTTTCTTATCTGTAAATGCCTTGGCATTTTCTGGAGCACCTTGCGTGCTAAAATCCCTAAGTCTTGACTTTTGGGGATTTTCTTAAGGCCTTGGCCTTTTCTTTTCTTATCTTCATCTTCTTTTCTTTTCTCATAACTTTCTTGGCCCTAAACTCACATAGGGTGCTTATCAAACATATACAAGCATATAAGAACTAAGATCACATGCAAAAACTAAAGCAAAAAGGAAAAATTCTCTTTTAAAGACTTTTAAAGGAAATTCTCGCGGTAAAACCGCCTCTTACTGCAGGTGAGCAGTACTTACATTGATATCTTGGACTTACAACCAAGATTGAGGTCTAGAACTCGGGAGAAACTCGAGATCTCGAAGAATTCTTCACGTCTACGCGTTCCTCTCGTCGCGGGGATCTCGAATATAGTATTATCTCTTGGAGAAAGGGTCTCGGCCGACCCTCTTGGCCTTGATTTGCGTGCGCACAAGAGAGGAGAGGGAGAGGGGTCGGCGCAAGGGGTGTTGGCCGAAGGGTTTGAGAGAAATCCCAACTTCTCTCTTTAAGTTTTCTATTTATACACTTAAGGATCGGATCAACCTAACTACAGCTTAAGTATTTATTTTTCTTTCCTTTTCTGTGCTTGATACCCTTAGCCCAGCTGGCCGCGCGCTCCCTTGGTCTCGTGGTGGTCGCTGGTTCGAACCCCCCGCTGCCCCTTATGGTATTTTCCTATTTTGGCTTCTTTTTCCTTTTTCTTTTTCTTTTTCCAAAAATACCAAACGGACTCGGAAAATTCCATAAAAATACTCTAAAAATTCCTAAAAATATCTAGAATATTTCTAAACCATTTCTAAATAATTCTAAGGACTTTAAGAACTAAAAATGGAAATTTTGGGGCGTTACACCCCCGACGTCCCGGGCGCCCCCAGGCCCTATATAAAGGCCCCTCGACCCCAAGCCTCAAATAACACTTTCAATCAACGCTTCTACGCTCTTCTGCTCTCGCGCCTCGCTCCGGAAACCTTCCAACTCGAGCCGACGACGTCCCGCTGCTTCGAAAAAGACAACCTATATCGGACGTTGGTAAAAGAAGAGCCTCTTTTTAATTGTTTATTGTACTGTATTTGTAAATCAATTTTTGTAAACTATTATTGCGCCTCATATAGAATTGCCCAAAGTAAACGGTCAACGACCGTGGGCCTTGGAGTAGGAGTCGACCTAGGCTCCGAACCAAGTAAAAATTACTGTGTTCGCGTGTTTGCTTTTATCTTCCGCTGTGCAATTTCTCTTTCCCTAAATCCGAACGCTTTCCGATATTCACCCCCCCTCTATCGGTTCTCTCGATCCAACAGAAGGAACCTCTACTCAAGTTGAAAAACTTGAGAAAGAGAATTCCTCCTTGAAAACTCAAGTTAAAGACCTTAGATCAGCCTTAGAACGATTCACTTCTGGTTCCAAGGGTCTTGACATGATTCTTGGAAAACAGAAGTCGGTTCTAAATCGATCCGGACTAGGCTATAGAACCAAATCTAGACAAAGATCCTACTATGCTGTACTGAACCAGTCCAGACCTAAAGTTCAGGCATGGGTACCCAAACTGTGCCTGAACAAATAAACTGGATCAAATCAGTATTGGATCCCCAAGGACAAAATTCACATCTTGCCTAACCATTATCGTGGCTTTAATCCAGGGGGAGCCAAATTAAAAACAATATTTATTGTTAGATAAAATTCAATTTTTGTTTGCAAACTACATTATTGATTGTCTATTTAATTCTTGTAATTTACCATGCTTAGACTTAGGAATGGTTAGTTTAAGGACTGAACCAACTTAACTGAAATTTGAACAACATAATATTGGGTGGCAGTGAGATAATAGTACGTTAGGGAAGCCAATTCTAATAAGGTCAAGTATACTCTACTTGTTCTCTTTAAACTGGTGAAACTAGCCGAAGCTACCGATCCAAGACCCAAACTAGTTAGACTAGAATTTTTCAAAAAATAACCTTGAAAATGAAATTTCATTAAAAGGCTTTGTCAAGGAAAGGGTTGATGATCCAATAAGGCTATGATCAAAGAAGGCCTAGTGCCTCGCTAAGACCTGGAAGCCAATTTTTGAAATTCAAATTCAAATTATTCTTTGTAAAGTTCGAATCTAACATAAATTTTCAGTTAATTGTAGATTCAAACAGTTTTTTAAACTCAAAATTAACTGTTTTCAAAATTAATTCATGTTTTTAGAAAATAAAAATCATAATTTTTTAAAATAATTCTATCTACCTATCTCACAAAAACCCCATAAGACAAAAGTGATTGACAACTTTAGTATGGGTGAGATGGTAAAATTTAACTTAATTAAAATTTAGTTAATACATGCATTATTGTTTAAATACATTTTAGAACGGAATTGACCTAATCAAACCATGGTCAAAGTAGTCAAACCATGATCAAAGTAGTTAAACCATTGTCAAATAGTCAACAAAACATCAAAGTTGTCACTTCCTACTTTATCCGGGCGCCCGTGACTCCTAGGGCATCCCTTCATAACTTTCTCTTCGTTCAAGGCAGAGAAACTGCCAAGTCTACCTAATCGGGGCACCCCGGCCCTTGCGGGCGCCCCCAAGACTGGTCAAAGCAGCAAAGCTGCCAACTCTTTCTGACCAGGGCGCCCGGGCCATCCCGGGCGCCCCCGACCAGTAGTAGGACATTGCCAAAGGCAGTAGCCCCTGTCCCGGGCGCCCGGGAGCTAGGATTTAGGAATTTTTCCTTAGCTGGTATAGAGATCTCAGGTACCGGGGTTTTATCGTGGAGGCGACAGAGAGCGGGACCCCAGATCGACTCTGACGAGGAGGTCGAGGTTGACGTTGCAGATCTGGCAGCTGAGGTCCGAGAGCACATAGACGAGCCCCCACCACTGACACTCTACGAGAAAGTGACATGGCTCGAGACACAGGTCCAGAGCCTCCGAGAGGAAATGGAGGCAAATGATGCTGAAGAAATGGAGACAAATCAGGGCTATTACACTGTGTACATGAATGCCCTCAGAGCTGATAGGGAGACCAACGACGCACGATATCAGGAGATGATGGCGCTATTTCGATCCTGGCAGCCAGGCTCTTCTGATCATCCCGGTCCCTCCTCCTAGATTTGATTAGCATTGTACTCTTGACAGGTTGACTGTCCCTACTAAGTAGGGTTGACTCGTGTCTGATTATGGTGTGACTATCCTGGTCCTCTCCTTTGACCAACTGACTTATGGAGTTGACTACTTGCCTTTTCATGATTATCTGATCTTTATTAGGATTATGCTTGGTGGAATAGGTTTACTTTACGTTTGATTTTCTTACTGCTTTACTTGCTTTAAAATCAGTTTGAAAATAGTTTTAAAATTGCTTTACTTAATTTTTAAAATCTTTTACAATAAATTTTTTTCGACTTAGTTTTATTTTCAAAAATTACCCCCTTCAAAACTAGGACTTTTTCACAAATGGACTTAGCCTAGGCCCTAACCCTAGAAATGCATGCACCTATAGATCTAGAAGCCAGCATCTCACAAGCACCTTAGGGTACTTTTGATTGATAACCTAGAATGGGTTGAGATGCTTAGGTCTTTGCCTTAATTCAAGATACTTTAAGTCAGCGCATCTGCAGTAATTGGGGCACTAAATACAACTAAAACAGTAATCAAGTTAAGTGTCAAGTTTAGAAAATCTAACTTGAATAGAACACTTAACTCGACTAACCCTAGCAAAAACTACTGTTTATAACAGATAGTAAGTAGCTAATTGGGTTAGACAGGACCCTAAAAGAGATAATTGAAATTGGTTTAGTCTTGAATTGGTTCAGTACAGCACATTATGCAATTTATTTATCTTTTTACTGCTATATTGCTTTGCTTTTTTTTTGATATATGGCAAAGGGGGAGAGATAGGAAAGGAGAGAAGCTTAAATTTTTTTTCAAAAATTCATCCTTTCTTTAAAAAGTACTTAATCTATTTATTTTCAAAACTAAGTCTCTCAAAGTTAAGCTGCTTTCAAATCTTTTTAAGTACTTAAACTTAAGCTGCTCTCAAATTTTTTAAGTACTTAAACTTATGTTGCCTTCAAAAATTTTTTTTACTTAAACTTAAGTTGCTTTCAAAAATTTTTTACTTAAACTTAATTTGCTTTCAAAAATTTTTTTTCTTAAACTTAAGTTGCTTTCAAAATTTTTTTTGGTACTTAAACTTAAGTTGATTTCAAAATTTTTTTGGTACTTAAACTGCTTTTAAATATTTTTTTTGGTACATAAATTGCTTTTAAAAAAAAATTTTGGTACTTAAACTTAAGCTGTGTTAAAAAATTTTTCTAAGTACTTAAACTTAAGCAGTTATAAATCTTGCTAAGTACTTATCCTAAACTTAATCTATGGTTCTAAGAACTTAAAACTTCAGAAGATGGATCTTTTCTACTGACTTGAAATTTTTTTAAATGTAAACCTTCAAAAGTGCACAACCATTTTTTGGTAATATGTTTCTAAAGGTTCTTTTGAAAATTATTCTAAATGTTTGAAAAATTAATTCCATCTTTAGACTCAGAAACTTTTTGTTAAAAACCCCACGAACCTTTGAAAAACCTAGGGGGAGATTCCTTCCAGGGGGAGGAAACTAAACTTTTATATCATCTGTTCTGATTAAATTAACTTTTTGAACCGGGTTGCCATAAATCAAAAAGGGGGAGATTGTTGGTGCAGACAGCACCCAAGTTGAACATGTGTTTTGATAATGGAAAAAGGGTTCAAAAGTTAAGATGTTATGTTTATCTAACATGCTACTTGAGTGTGCAGATTGGAAGTCCTAGCGAAGGACTGCTAGGCACCTAACGAAGGGCTGTTAGGAGGCGAAGACCTAGCGAAGGACTGCTGGGCACCAGGCGAAGGACTGCCTGGAACCGAAGACCCAGCGAAGTGTTAGTGATATGAGAGAAGTGTCCTAAGGCAATCGCCTTATGATGTAAACATTTATTTTAATAAATGATAATTCACTATTTGAGTATACATGTTTTGTGTATTTGATTGGGATCTTAAACTCATCTACTGAATGTCCGCAATACAACTCACAGCATAAGAGAATTTGTGATGGGATCACAACTAGTGATTATCTCTAATGTGCAATTGTGAAGTATTGAAATTATCCCTAGTCGATGAATTGATAAAAATGGACACTATCAATTCTGTTGAGACTAGCATGGGTTATTCTCTAATCAGCTGATTCTCACTGGCTGGTGACATTGGGATGTCCGGAGATAAACATGGATGCTAGTTAAGGGAACTAGTTCATTGGAGTGACTGGCTGTAAGACTTCATATGGGAATCTACATGTAGATATGTCAATGAAGATCTTACTGCGGCTTAAGTGCGATGTTCCTTTGACTTGCGGTGTTCAAGTCATCTTGGTCATGGAGACTTATACTTTAACATCTTAAGCAAGCATCTCCAAGGAGGTGTGGACCCGGGATGGTTGGGTATAAGCCGAAGTGCCCGAAGATGTTTGAACAGCCTACAAAGGATTCACCACTCCTTGCGAGGAGATGTATACCCAGGCCTATCGTCGGATTGTTACTCAAAGCCTCTGGCCAGAGCATATCATGTTAAGAGTGCGAGTCTCTTAAATACATGAGAGTAATTAGAAATCCAAAGGACGAGGAAGACACTACTTGGGCTAGGTGTGACGTAGTCAGCCTAGTGGGGACTGACACCATAGACCGTGTCCTGAACCAAGTGGGTATAAGGTGGTGAAGGGAATGAGGCACGATTCATTAGAGCTGCTGAAGGGTTTCAGAATAATTTCTTCTGGGGTCAAACCGTTGATCTTTCGATTAATTGGGGATCATGATGTACTACTAGGTGCCACTCATGATCGTTCTATAATTAATGGGTTAATTATAGACGGCCAACATAAATCGAAAGCCTATTTAGTCACACGCAATACGAGTAATCCGAGGGATTTAAAATGAGTTGAAAATTGGATTTTCCGATCAAGAGAAACAAGTCGAATCTGAGTTAATCAGAGGCGCAATGGAAGCTAAAAATGGCTAAGTCTTTTGAAGGCTTTTTGGGCGAATTAAATGAGTTTAATTCGCGGCGGTTCGGGTTGGATTTGGCCGACCAAAGAGGGTGTTAACCCCTCTTTGGGTGGCCGGCCAATGAAGGAGAATAAACCAAGTTTATTTTGGTTTAATTAATAAAATAAATCTAGTGTGATTTGTATTATAAATTATGGATAAATAAATTTGTATAAAGAAATTTATATAAATAAAATTTATAGAAATTTATTCTTTTATGGAAGATTAAAATAATCCATGAATTGGTTTATTTTAATTTTATAAAATCAATTATGAATTGATTTTTCCATAATAAGAAAGTTTATAAATTTCTTATAAAATTTATTCCATAATTTAAAGAGAAGAAGAATTAGTTTTATTATAAATTAGTTTATAATAAAACTTGGTTTAAACGGAATAATTAGTTAAGAAAATTTATAGGATAAATTTCTTATAACTAATTTCGTTTAGAGGGAGACTTAGCAAAGAGTTGCTACTATATAAAGGACCCAAAGGCTAGCCCTTTATTCATAACATACATCAATTAATCAAGAGATTAATTATTCTCTCCCTCTCTCTCTTCTCTTCTCCTCTTCTCCTTCCCATTAGGGCCGGCGCCCTTCCTCTAGAATTAGGGCCGGCGCACCAAGCCTTCCTCCAAGGGTGAAGTTGGCGTGAGCTTTCAAGGAGAAGGAGAACCCGAACACAAAGAAGAAGAAGCGGATAGCGACTCCTCTCTTCTCGGAATTCGATTCCGTTACTTCGTTGGTTAGTTTTTCATTATTTTCTCTTATCCTTCTAGTTGTGCCTTCCGAGAATCTAGTAGTTCTCGTCGGCACAAAACTCGTGACTTTGCGAAGTCATCCCGAAGAGAACTCGGCGTGGACGCGAATAGAGGCGAAGCTTCCAAGGGACGCTACGGTTGGATCTCGTCCCTTACTTCGAGTTACGCGAGGTACTTGGTAAATTAGTTTACTTTCCGCAAAATTTTATTTTATGATTATGTCAACACACCATAAGATTGCATGCTAGATACGAAGTTAAAATAATTTAGAAAATTATTTTATGCAAACTCTTCCGCTGCACGTAAAAATTTTAAATTTTACGAACTCGTATCCTTGTCGACATGCACCCGGTCCCAACACGAAGGGCTGCTGGGGACCTAGCGAAGGGCTGCTCGGAGTCGAAGACCTAGTGAAGGAATGCCAGGCACCAAGCGAAGGACTGCTTGGTACTGAAGACCTGGCGAAGGACTGCTGGGCAAAAGTCCAACCGGAGGTGCTGGTTGGCATCAGGTAAATTCTCCTGAAAGGAGTAGGTGAGGACGCGTTCCCCGTTGAGGGAATAGTAGGCGTCAGTTCGACCTAGGGCTCCATTTTGGAGACCCAAAGTCAGAACCAAGACAGCTATGGCTGTAAAACTCACTAATATATTTGCTCTATCTTGTTTGGTACTAACCCTGGATGCAGGACCGAAGGAACGAGTGTCTGCAGCTCAGAAAGACTCAAAGGAGTGAGGCAGGTTGCGCGCCCGGAAGGACCCAGGCGCCCTAATTACAAGGCAAAGATGAGTTCAGCAAAAGCATGCTTCGGAAGCTCACTGGGCGGGGCGCTCCCATGCTCCCGGGCGCCCCCGTGCTCTCGGGCGCCCCGGATGCCTCGGGCGTCCTGAGCTCAAGCCAACGAAGTGGATATAGTCAAGCTAGCGAGAAGCCCGTGGATCGAGTCAACCCGGGCGCCCCCAGCGTCCCGGGCGCCCCCACAGTCAACCCTCAACCCTATTCGAGTGAGATAAGGCCTGACCGAGAGTTGCTCAGATCAGCTGACACATGGGGGGGCACCCCCAACGTTCAGGGCGCCCCGGGAGGCTATAAAAAGCCCCTCGACCCCAAGGCTTCAAACAACAACGCTTTCAACGCCAATACGCTCTTCTACTCAAGCGCTCTGCACCGGAAACCCTTCATCTCGAGATTCTAGTGCAACGACGACCCTACGCACCGAAGAACGATCTACACTGGGTGTCGGTAACGAAGAGCCAATTTTTAATTGTATTCTTACTGCACTTATTACTGTACAACTGTATGTAAGATTTTGCGTGATTATAGTATTGCCCGCAGTAAAAGATCTACACTAGGCACGAAGTCCTGGTTGAGGACTGGGCACGAAGTCTTGGCAAGGGGTTGGTCACCGAAGACCTGCTTGGAAGGCGGGCACGAAGTCTTAGCAAGGGGCTGGGCACCGAAGACCTGCTCGGAAGGCGGGCACGAAGTCCTGGTCGAGGACTGGGCACGAAGATCTGGTCAGGTGCATCGGGCAAAAGTCCAACCGGAGGAGCCGATTGGCAAAAGGTAAACTCTCCCGAGAGGAGTAGGTGAGGACGCGTTCGCCGTCGAGGGAACAGTATGCGTCGGTTCGACCTAGGGTTCCATTTAGGTGACCCGAAGTCAGAACCAAGACAGCTACGGCTGTAAAAAATTATCTAATACTCTTGGTTTGCGGTTTTGGAACTAACCTTGAATGCAGGACTGAAGGAATGTATTTCTGCAGCTCAGAACGCTCCAAAGGAGAGGGGCAGACAGCTGGGCAGGGCGCCCTGGAGGTCCCGGGCACCCCCAAGGTCAAGGTAAAACAAGGAAGCAAGAGTTGCTTCGAAACTGCAGTGAGCAGGGCGCCCTGGAGGTCCCGGGCGCCCTGAGTCAAAGCAAAAAGTGAATTGAAGCAAAATCAGCCACGAAGCCAGCAGACCATGTCAACCAGGGCGCCCTCAGTGTCCCGGACGCCCCCATCAGCTCCGAGGTTGATTCTGGAGGGATAAGCGCTGATCGAGCTGCGGATGAGGTTTCTCGGATCCAAAGGCACGTGTCAGGCACCCCCGACATCCAGGGCGCCCCCAGGAGCACTATAAAAGGGGCTCGACCCCAAGGCTTCAAGACATTAATTTTCCAACGCCTTTACGCTCTTCGTTCAAGCGCTCTGCTCCGACAAACTCTGATCTCGGGATTCTAGCGCCGCCGACGACCTTCTGCTCCGAAGTACAATCTACACCGGACGTCGGTAACGAAAAGCGTTGTCATTTACTTACTACAAAATTTCTGTATTATACTCTGTAAATCTTTGCGCACATATAGAATTACCCACAGTAAACGGTCAAGGACCGTGGGCCTTGGAGTAGGAGTCGACTGCGACTCCGAACCAAGTAAAACCACTTGCGTTCTGTGTGTGTTTGTTTTAATTCCGCTGCGTATTCTCTTTTCCTAATCCAAAATGTTTTCACGATATTCACCCCCCTTCTATCATGTTTCTCGATCCAACAGTAATGACACAATAATAACGGTATAAAATCGTTAATGAAGAAGAAAAAATTAGAGAGAAATAATAGTACAATATTAATATACGTTTGACTTTTAAAAGTATTCCTAGGATTTAGTGTTAAATACCCAAATTTAAGGGGTTAAAATGGTAAAATTCAAAACATATGGGTGTAGTTGGAATTAAACAAACTTGGAGAGCTTTATTGCAAAAAGCCTAAACTATTTAAAACCCCTAAAAACTATCCCCTTCGTCTCTGGCCCGATGCCGCAGCGAGCGACGCTGATCACCGCCGCCACGCCCTTTGCTTCCTTCTCCTTCCTCCTCGTCTGCGCACACAGAGTCAACGCCGCAACCCTTGTGGAGTTCCTCGCCATCAACGTGAGATTTCACGCGAAGCCCTAGCCGACTTCACCTCTTTTTCTCCTCTGTGGTACGATGGGCGAAGCCGGCGATCTTCCTCCTTCAGCCAAGGCGCCGCCTAGTCGCCGGAGCCGACCACTCCACGCGATCTTCCTTGCGGTTGACTTCTCGTCCCTGTTGCTTGCGCCGACCAACCATCAGGTAAAGGATTTAATTAGGGCTTGTTTATGAGATGTTTGTGTTGTAGGATGAGTTAGGTTTTGTTCCTGCCATGTGATGATCAGTTGAATTTGGGTCTGTGTTTGTCCAGAATTCCATTTGTAGGAGATCAGATTTATGCTATCTTATTTGATTTGAAATATGGAGAATTCTATTGTAAATCTTTAACTTATCATACTGTGAGGTTTTGTTTTGGTTCAAGGTTTTGAGGATGTATCAAAAGGAGGAACTAGGGTTTTCCGAATTTGAGCTTCTTGCCACAGTTCTGTTTTCGTGTGGGATTATATTAGGATTTTGACTTGGATTTGTGGTTGCTATGTTCAACAAGTGGTTGTATAGCCTCGGATTGAGTTCTATTTTGTGTAGTTTGGCTCTTGCCATGGTCTTGCTTCCAGAGAAGCTGTTAGCATAACTCTATTAACCTTTGGTTTGTTATTATAGGTAACGTTTGAGATGGGATCTGTTGTTTGAAATAGCTTTTGCCATAGATCTTGGATTTTTGATCTTATGTTCTTGCATGTGCCGTGAGTTTCCATGGAGGGTGGAGTCTTAAATTCTTATTCAAATCTAGTTCCAATAGTTTAGTTTTGATTGGAGTATGGTGTAAGAATCTGTGATGTTCTATTTAGATTAGAATTTGGTTTCGTTAGATCTTTTAAAGTTGTCGTGAGGTGTCACTTTAGAGTTGGATGTTGGAGGATTAGAGTTGTAGGTGTATACCTCGAATCTTGTAGCGGTTAGATTTGGGGATATGAGGTTAATTAAACAGATGATGTAATATGGATTAATCCTAATTATGTTTAGTAGTTAATTTGACTATTTGATTAATTGTATAAATAGCTAAATTTCATCCTTAATACAGAACCTTGATTTGGACTCGTACGACTGATCGCGAGGAGGTTTGCGTCGATACGTATACGTCATTTACGAGGCGGGTACTTCTCCTTTATATTCTTGTATTTTATTTACCTTAAATACATGGCTTTTTTATGTCGGAATAGGATTGCTTGACCTTGTTCTTTGTTGTTGGTTATTTTAATATCGGCGTTGATACCTTTCTTGCTTGATCTTCGAGTTTAATCAAAAAGTTTGTATCCGTACAGTCTCTCGTTGATTTTCTACTCTGTAAAGTACCGCTCGTACGCGAGTCCTTAGATGTTCATTAAACACCACTAGGGTTGGTTGACATTAGAGCACCCTACCTAGTAGTTTAGTTGCATATTCGTTGGTTTCTGATTGATTTCTGGTATTTGTTGCTTTTGTCGTTGCATCATTATTATTCGGTTATTTGTACATATTGGTATCATGCACTATACCTGCATTGTTACATACTAACAACTATTGGCTTCCATGTGGTTAAGCTGTCGTCAGTCATTTAGTTGCTTTGCCACTCAACCACTTGTTGTGGTAGTTGCTAGAGTGTGAGCAACCGTCCTGTTACGTCACACTCGATCACTCATGTATAGTGGATGTTGGAGTTGTAGGCAAACAGTTGACATTCTCACCGTTGTTTCCGAGTGATAGCAGAGCTGTTGGTGGCTCCCCCTTTATCTCAAGGTTTTGAAGTAGTTGGCTCCCCAACATCCTGTCCACTCAACCATATATATCAGTGGTATTCGTTGGAGTGCGTACAGTTGTCACAACCCTACCCACTCGGTCACACAGATGTGATGTATTGGCGGCTTGATTGGCGTCAGGGGTGGCATATGTCATTGCATCATATGCATCTATTGTATTTATATATTTTCTTATGTTTGTTGCATTTATATGATCTATGATTGCTGTATTTGGTTGACATGCATGTATGTTTGATACTATGTTATCACGTTATTTTATATATGCTTAGATGTTCCTTGATTTCCCAGAGGTTGTAACCGTTGTATCTGTTGCTTTATATAACTTTTTGATATCATGCGTTTATCTACTCATATACCCGCAGAGTTCACCCGAACTCACCATCGCCACCATCTACTTTTGTTTCAGGTAGCAGGTAGATGCGCTACTTGGAGCCAGGAGAGGATCCAGTTGCCAGTCTCATTGTGTCGACTCACTTTTAGAGTTTGGTTTAGTGTTTATTTTCTTGCCACTTTTATCTCCTCGACTGGTATTTATTTTATTTATCTGGTATCATCTGAGAAGATTTATGTTTATCTTTTAATTGGTCTATTATGCTCGATTTAGACTTACGTTGGAGTTTTCTTTTGTATACGGATTTTCTGTTAGTTTTATTTCTATTAAAAGATATTAACGGTCTGCGATGTTTAAGTTTATTTTATGTTTATCATTCTTATTGATATAAACTACATGGTTGTATATTTATATTACATTTATGATGGTTGAGCCATTTTATATGATGTATGTGATGTATATTTGTTCCAACTTGTCTATCATACCGGAGAGATACTGTCCGATTTCAACCAAATATGATCCTCTAGGGGTGCGACATTTAGTGTTTATAATTTATTAAAAAATATAAATTATAAATAAGAATCAATAAATATTTTTAATTATTAATCAAATTTAATTTTCATCAGTAAATTTAATTTTTATTAATAAAAAATTAAAAATTATGGATTAAATTTTAATAAAAAATAAATTATCAATCAAATCTAACTTTAACAGTAAAAAATTATAATTATTAACCAAATTTAATTTTGATAGGTAAAAATTATAAAGCAATACAATTTAACTTTGATCTATAAATATTTACCATCCAAACTTATTTAAATCGATAATTTTAAATATTTTATCATTCAAATTTATATATTTTTAAAATAATAAACATATTTTATTATATATATAAATATAGGTAGAGAAGATGATCATTCACGAAGATCTAGGGCAATAGTAAAAAAAAATATGAATGTCGTTGCTTAGTAAAAATTACGAAAGAGGGAAGAAGTATTTTTCTTTTTATCTGTTGGTTACTGACTTGTTTTTTTTCGATATTTGACTTAGTCGATTTATGATCGTCAATTTCTGGAAGATTATTTTTGGAGAAAGCAAACTGATTGGTTTACGTCGAGGCTAGTGTTAGACACTATCTACGTAAAACGATATTGCTCCGCTACTGGCGCTCACGGATAGCAGCAATTCATTTCCAAGATACAACGGCGTCGTCTCGGAATAGTAGCACTTCAAATTCCGAGACCGACGAACCTTTCCGTTGGCTTTTTGGACTCTCGATACAGAAGATGGATGAGTGCAAATGCTTTTAGATTGCAATGCTTGAATGAATGAACTGATCAAGTGGAGGGATCTATTTATATTGAGTGAAGAGATAAGTACCCTTTGGTTCGGACAGATCTGGACCGTTCATAACGAAAGGGTATAACGCTTTAAAGGTCTTTTAATCTCGTCCCTTGATCTGAATAGTCAGATCCCATCTTGATCTCAGCCGTCAAATTAAAACATTTAATCCGACGCCTCAGATCCATCCTCCCTCTTCACAGTCAGATTCAAATCCGACGCTCCATATCGCACCTGCCTGCGATCTGTCCAGATCTTTGATCTGACGCTCCAAATCGCACCATCTTGCGATCTGTCCAAATCTTTGATCCGACGGCCACCATCTGTTCGCCCAATCCAATCATCGTTCTCTACACAGTCACGTGCCACATAGGCACTGCTTCATCACCGACATGCCACGTGGCGTCACCTGATCATGACACGTCATTGCCACGTAGAGCATAAATTAAAGCTCCTTAATGCTCCTCGCGACGATGCGTACGTGTGAAGTGCACCAACAAAGCGCCCATTGCGCGCGTGGCGGGCTCGCAGGTGCGAGCACCTGCTCGCCCAAGGGTAGAAATCTCCTGTGCTTTTGTATTAACAATATTAGCACAGGAACACATATAAGGAAACACTGGCTCTCGCCGGTTAACAATGTGGCACTAAAAGCCTCATCTTTTTCGATTAAGAGCATGTAGATCCATAATAACCTGAGATCTTGTTCGATTATATAGTCAGTATAAATCGAATCACCTCAAATCGGTCTTGCTCAATACACACAAAGTGCACTAGTGTAATTCTATAGTCAAGATAGACTAATACTAAATTACACTACAACCATTCTAATGGTTTGTCCAAATCCATCTCGGGTGTGAGCCACTACTTATACTTTACATTGATAACATGATCTTCTATGTGACACCACATACCATGTTATCTACAATATAAAATAACAGACAAATGCATATATAACAAATATAAAATGCAACCATGATCACTGTGATTTTATTCCAAAATAAATGTTCATACAAAAGCTAGACTTATAGTATACATCCTTACAGTGTTGCCAATCAATGGCAACAAAAGCAGTGACGTACAAGTGAAAGCATACAATGAATATTTGTTGCCACAGTTTGCAAGTGACGTACAAGGCTATTCCTATAATGTTCCAGAAAAAATTCATTAGATGTCAAGGCAATGAAACATTCATTGTATAACCAACACTACATTGTATAACCAAAAACTACAATTCAAAATTCCTATGATGCTCAGAAATTCATCAGATATCAAATGAATAATAAAATCGAATCTTATACTTACTGAGATCTCATCCCACACTTTTTATTTTATATTTTCAGGAATATCAGGCCAAGACTTTATATTGATTGGCATCATGGATCTAACAATAGAGCCAATGTATGATTGTAAAGCTCTTCCATTTGCATTGCATGCTGGCCTCCCCATATCATCATAATCAATCTTCGCTTTTTCCCCATCTTACAGCTGCAGTTAGTTTACCCATCAATGTAGGTCCTCTCTTGTTCTTCTACACATGTATAAGTTGTTCTTCTCCATCAGTAAGTCCATGTAGCTCCCGATCAACTCTTTTTTTCTCTCTCTTTTTTACGATCCATTATGCTCTCAACTATATAACAACATGAATGAAATCAATATTAAAATCTACACAGTAACATGGATAATTAAAATATCACAAACATAAACATAACATGAATAATAATAATAACATAATTATTTTGTTGAATTCTGTAATAATAACAAAATTAAAATCTCCATTTTGTTATTTTGTTAATTAACATAATTAATTTCCATTTTGTTATTTTGTTTAATAATAACAAAATTAAGGATATAACAACAAAATTCAGTAATTCAAACAATTCTGATTCCTTAACTATTTCTTTTATTTTTAAACTTTCAAATTTATTTAATGCTTCTGCCTTATTTGATTTTTTGCAAGTCGTCTTATTAATTATATCCTTAATTTTGTTGAATTCTTCATCATCTTCAGAATTATATTGTTCATCTTCATTTTCATTTTCAAAATCATCTTTGAAATTGTATCATTATCTTTGCATTGGGTAGAATAGTTTTCAGGACTACTAATTAGTGTTTCATAATTAATTTCAAGATTATCCAAAAAATTATTAATTAAATCTTCACCATTATCTAATGATGTTTCTAAGTTATTCTGCATTATCAGAACTATCTTCACATTTATTAGAAGGATCATTAATAACAATATTATCTTGAGAATTATTAATAACATCAGAAAAATCATTATCATCTTTAGCATTTTCAAAATTATTACTAATATCATTCTCATCTTTAATATTAGAAATATCAGGTATTAGAGTATGATTATCCTTGACTTTACAAGATTTATTATTAAGTTGGAATATTTTAGCATTTATATTAAATATTAAAGAGTTTATATTTGATATTTGAATATTTTTTAAGTTTGATAATTTGTCATGTACTACATTAAACTGATTATTCAAAAGCTCTAATTTGTCGGAAAAACTATCTAAGTTATCAGACTTATTAGAAACATTTTCAGTAATATCAACATGCTTGAAAAACTGTGCAAGAAATTTAGAATTTTGAAAATTATTGCAAACATTAGTTTTTCGTACCTTAGTCGGGCACTCGTTCTTGTAGTGTCCGTGCCCTTGACATCTAAAGCATCTGATGTAGCTCTTGTCCCTCCGGACTCCTGGCGTTGGCACCTCCTTTGCCGTCGGTGGTGACGATCGATTCTTATGAGTAGGACACTGGTTTTTGTAGTGTCCTCTCTCCCTGCACATAAAACATGTAATATGAAATTTAAACTTGGACATTATTGAAAAATACCTGATTCACCCTTGCTCTCCCTCAACTCCTGGCGTCTTTGCTCTGTCGGTTGTTAGTCCGGTGAAGAGCTACCAGCTCTGATACCACTTGTGGGACCGGTGCCGTCGATAGAGGGGGGTGAATATCGACTCGTAAAAATTCTTTTGGAAACCATCGTCGTTTGTTTGTTCTTTCTAGACAAAGAGTTAGTAGCACAGTGGAAAAATAAAGAACAAATGAAAGACACAACTCAGAGTGTACGCAGGTTTTTACTTGGTTCCCAATCCCACAGGATTAGTACGTCCAAGGCCTAAGCATGGGAAGCGCCCGCCCACTAATGGTCTCCTTTCCGAACTTTCTGGAGGCGGAGAAACCCATCTTACAATGCAAGTATTACAACCAAAAGATTAAGAAATTGATTGCATAAAAATAAATGCAAACCAAACAAAAAAAAGGAGACCCGGCCGATCTAGAACTCCAAAGTGATGTGCACTTCCTCCTAGAGCCTCCTTGGTCGCAGAGCTTCATCTCTAGCGCTTTTTCTTTGCTTGGAATGCTTAGAATATCGTAGTAGTTGATATACTGAGTTGAGGGGTCGAACCCCTTTATATAGTGTCTTCTCGGGCTGGATTAGATGGTAAGGCACCTGGCCGTTTGCTTCGGGGTCACAGGTTCATGCGCGCCAGTTGCGCACGGGGATAAAACCTTGGTCTGTTGGCTTTAATCCGCTCGACCCCAGGCGCCTCACCACACCAGTGATAACCGTGGTTTGCCTCCCTCTGGATTCCTATGGGGCCTGGGCCAGGGGGCCGTTAAGGTGGCGGTTCCACCTTTTTGCTTTTGGGTGCCCTAGAGTCTCTGGGGCCCCTCATTGGCGGTCAAAACTTCATCCAGAACGTGAACTTCACGAAGCTGATAAGATGGGCTGTCTTGGGTGCCCAAGAGCTTACTGGGCTCCAGGCGCTTGGATGCATGGGGGCGCCTGTATCCATTCAGGCGCCCAGGAGCAGCTTTCCAGGCTTCTCTTATGTTTGTTCGCCTACTTTGCATCCAATTCTAGGTACCTGCATGATATACAAACACAAGACAAACACATATATAATCTTAGCCTTAATGATTGGTTCTGACTTTGGATTTCTCACGAAACCCTAGGTCGAACCGAGTTCCCTTCCCGGGGAACACGCCTTCGCCTACTCCTCTCAGAAGAAGTTTGCCAACCGACTCCTCCGATTGGACTTTTGCCAGATCTTCCGGATCAGAACTTTGGTGCCCAGTCCACGACTAGGACTTATTGCCCAACCCTCGATTAGGTCTTCGATGCCCAGCCCTCGGCCAGGACTTATTGCCCAATTCCTTGAACTAGGACTTCGTGTCCAACCCTCGGTCAGGTCTTAGGTGCCCAACCCTCGACCAGGACTTATTGCCCAATTCCACGAACTAGGACTTCGTGCCCAACCCTCGCTCTTAGGTGCCCAGCCCTCGGCCAGGGCTTAGTTCCCAATCCATGATCAGGACTTAGCGCCTAGGTTAACTAGGACTTAGTTTACCTTGATAAGGATTTCTTTTGCTAGTCATGTTAATCCTGACTAGACTTCTCTTCTGCCAAACATCAAGTCCTATTTAGCTTACTCCTTGGTCTAACTGACCAACCCTGGGTTTTCTGCTAAACATCAGATCCTGTTTACCTAACCCTTGTTCTGACTGATCAAACCACCCTTAGTATATTAATCAGATTAAATCTAGGTTTGATCACCCTGCCAAACATCAGGTCTTGTTTGGCTAACCCTTGGTTACCTTAACCAACCTTGGGTACTGGTTCACTATGCCAAACATCAATACTGTTTGACTAGGTCTTTGTCAACCTGATCAATCTTGGTTTTCCCTACCAAACATAATATCCTGTTTGGTTTAACCCTTGATCATTTTGACTAACCCTTACCATGTCTAATATATCACTAACTTAAGCATATTGTTAAACATTGAAACACTAGGGGAGGGCATCACTGATGCATCTTGCACCAACAATCTCTCCCTTTTTGATGTTTGACAATATCTTAAGTTAGATTGGATTTAAGGGTTAAGTTTAGGTTTAATCTTTTGGGAGAAATCGAAAAACATATAACTTCCAACCCTTCTCTCCCCCTTTGTCATACATCAAAAAAATAACAAAAAAAACTTGCGCAAACAATGAAAATTTCTTGAAAAATTTTCTCCTCCTTTTGAAAGTACTTAGGATAATTTCTTTGAAAGCATATATAATTTTTTGAGAAAAACTATGTGTTGGTGCAAGTTGCATCAGTGATGTCCTCCTCTAAGTGTTTTAATGTTTGACAATATACTTAAGTCAGTGATACATTAAACAAGAGAAGGGGTGTCAAGAGAGGAGTAACCAAAGTGAACCAAAGTCCTAGATTAACCTAGGCAATAAGTCCTGGTTCGAAGAATTGGGCACTAAGTCCTGATCATGGATTGGGCACTAAGTCCTGGCAAAGGGCTGGGCACCGAAGACCTGCTCCGAGGGTTGGGCACCGAAGACCCGGGTCAAGGAATTGGGCACGAAGACCTGGCCGAGGGTTGGGCACCGAAGTCTTGGACTTAGGGTTTGGGCATGAAGTCTTGGTCCGAGGGACTGAGCAACTTAGCTGAGCGATGACTAAGGACAGAAGTAGAGATGGGTCAGGGTTCGGACGTTTTGAGATCCGAGAGTATCGGAGGCTAAGCAAAAGTCCACCCGAAGGACTGGGTGGCAACCATCTCCTGAATGGAGTAGGTGAAAGGCGCGTTCTTGGGAGTGGGAACTTGCGTCGGTTCGACCTAGGGTTTCGTGGAAATATGAAGTCAGAACCAAGTCCTTAAGGCTAATATTGTGTGTATACTTGCTTTGTAGTTATATATCTTGCAGGTACCAAGATTGGAAGACAAAGCAAGAAACTGGGCTGGAACCAAGGAAGCCAGACGCCCCCAT
This sequence comes from Boesenbergia rotunda, assembly GCA_024364735.1. Lineage (NCBI taxonomy): Eukaryota > Viridiplantae > Streptophyta > Magnoliopsida > Zingiberales > Zingiberaceae > Boesenbergia > Boesenbergia rotunda. Next base: position 83,061 of record JAGFNQ010005335.1, read on the forward strand.
CAATAGGGGCGCCTGGCCCAAAGAGCAAAAACACAAGTTTCGTGAAGAAGGCAGAATAGCTTCTATTCAGGCGCCCGGGATGATACAGGCACCCAAGATGAAAGCTGTATTTGCTGTTTCGAGTTCGAAATAGAGATAAGCTTTCATTCAGGCACCCGGAGGTCCAGGGTGCCCTGGTCAGAGATTTTATCAGCTGCGATGAGTTCGGCACGGGGATAAAGTTTGAACAAGTCTATAGGGGCACCCCCATCGTCACAGGCGCCCGAATTAAGCCTATAAAAGGACTTCGACCCCTCTGATTCAAACACAACTTCCAAGAGCGATTCTAATCATTCTGACCGACGACAACGTGCTAAAGACGAGGCTCTACGACTGGGAGGCTCCAGGAGTAAGTGCGCGACACTTCGGAGATCCAGATCGGTCGAGCTTCAAACCTTGTTTTGTTCTATTTGCGTTTATTATTCTGCATTTAATTTTCTATATCTGTGCTTGTAATTATCAATTGTAAGACGGTTTTCTCCGCCTCCGAAATTCAGAAAGGAGACCAATAGTGGACTCACGCCGAGTACATAGGCCTTGGACGTACTGACCCAGGGGGGTCGGGAACCAAGTAAATAAATCTCGCTTGTCTGCTGTGTTATGCTTTCTTCGTTCTGTTTATTTTTGCTGCACTAACGCTCTGAGTCTAGAAAGATCAAAAGTTTACGAGGTTCCATGAGAAGATTTTTATGGTCGATATTCACCCCCCTCTATCGACGACACCAGTCCTACACTACGTACTTATTTTAAAAAAATACTTAATTGTACCAACAATAGGGGAAAAAAATACAAAATTGACCTTCCCTAAGTCTGTCATGATCCTAGAAATATTGTTGATCACAAGAGAATTCCTATGTGTCTTAGGTATTTTCAATTCTAGAAAATTTTGTTTTTTAAAAGATAATAATTTTCTTGATTTGGTTTCTTTTCAGTCTGACACAATCCTAGAAAACTTTGTTAACTACAAGGAAATTTTCCTAAGTGTCCTGAAAACTCTCCAAACTCAAGTAAAATTATTTTTAAATTGATTCCAAGGTTCAAAAAGATTTTTAAAATAAGCTTTTTGAAAATGATAGTATAATATTTTCAAAAGTCTTTATTTTTGAATCAATAGTGTATAATTTTGAAGATGAGTTAAAAAAATAATATTATGTTTTCAAAATGATTTTGAAAATATAGTGTATGAAAACATAATACTTTTTGAAACTTTTAATAGTTCTTTTAATTTTGACCTCCCCCTAAACTTGACACAGTTCTAGGAAGCTTGTTGACTACAAGTGATCTTCCTCTGAGTCTTAGGATTTGATTCAAACCAAAAGAATTATGCAATAATTTTGAAAAATAATCGTCAGAAACTAGAATCAATTTCTTTTGACTTAGACTCCCCCTAAATCTGACACATCATAGGAGTTCTTGTAAATCATAAAGAAGACTTCCTATGTATCTTTAGGGTTTATCAAAATCTAAAGAGCAATTAAAATAATTTTTGAAAGACCTTTTGAAATGATAGTATGAGAATTTTCAAAGAAATAATTTTTGAAAAAGATATTTTGAAGTATATCATAAGTTTTTGAGACATTTTTTAAAACATATTTTGAAATGATAATAATTTTTAAAGCACAATGTATTTGAAAGATCTGAATCTTCAAAAAGAATAATTTCTGAATTGAATAAATTTTGAAAAATAAATAAAAAAAACACTCCCTTGAACTTGACACCGTCTGACTCTACCTAAGTGTCTTAAGGGACTTTAGTGTTGACCTAAAAAGGTTTGTGCCTAAGTATGTAGGTCAAACAATTTTTCGAAAAGATATGATTTTTGAAAATGTATTATATATATAAGCAATCAGGCAAGCATGAAATCCATAAAAACATTATTATGTTAAAACATTATTTTGAAAATAGATTTGTAGAAAAATATCCTAAAGATTTTGAAAACATTTTGAAGCACATCTGTTAATTAGTTAGTCCTTAACATCTCACCCATTCTAAGTGTCGCAGTACAAGCAAGCATGGTTGCCTTATGGGTGTATTGTGAGATGCTTGAATAATTTTTCTCAATTTATTTATAGACTGGTTAACCTTGAGTTAGATTCGAGTTTAAACAATTTGTAATTTAAAAGTAGATTTTGATAATCGGCTTCAGGTCTTGGTGAGGCACAGAGGTCTTCTTTGGCCGTAGCCTTATTGGATCATCAACCCTTTTCTTAGACAAAGCCTTTTAAAAAATAATACTTTTATTTTACTCTTTGAAAAACTTTGGTCTAACAAGTCTAGGATGTGGCGAGGTAGCTTCGGGTAGTTTCACTTAGCTAGGCCAAGCTTCCCTAACGTACCATCATCTCGCCCCATCCTGGTACTAGGTTAGGCAAGTATCAACTAGTCTTATTCCTAACTAACCGTTCTAAAGCATGCAGAAAATTAAACATGAATGACATGACAGATATAAAAAAATTAGCAGATGCATGTATATGACATTTATGCATGAGTCAAACAAGTCAAAACATTTTAATTAAATTTCTAATAATGTATCAAATTCTCGATTTGACACATAACGTGTGAACCCTCGAATATGTCAATCCATTTTGACATATTTAATTTTAGTAAATTGATTGTTGCAGTTGGGTAAGATTTTATTAAATTTCATAATTAAGGGAATATAATTGGAATTTTAGTTTGTGGATTGAGTTTGAATTAAGTTTGAAATTGAGTTATTAATGACTAATTAGAGATCTATTAAGCTGAAATTATTTATTAATTAACGTTGACATTATTAAGACTTGATTAGAGTTAAAAATTGATTAAGGATTAATTTAAGTTAAACTAATTAAGAATTAATTAAAGTTAAAATAATTTAGAGTAATTAAAGTTAAAGTAGTTAAGGATTAATTAAAGTTAAAATAATTAAGGACTAATTAAAGTTAAAATAATTAAGGATTAATTAATGTTAAAATAAATTAAGGATTAATTAGAGTTAAAATAATTGAGGATTAATTAAAGTTAAAATAATTAAGGATTAATTAATGTTAAAATAAATTAAGGATTAATTAAAGTTAAAATAATTAAGGATTAATGAAAGTAAAAAAAATTAAGTATTAATTAGAGTTAATATAAATTAATAATTAATTAGAGTTAAAATAATTAAGGATTAATTAAAGTTAAAATTAATTAAGGATAATTAGAATTAAAATAAATAAGGATTAATTAGAGTTAAAATAGTTAAGATTAATTAAAGTCGTAATTATTAAGGTAAAAATTCAATTAATTAGATTTCAGAATCTCTGGGTTAAATAATAGTTGTGAGTCTAATTACATCATTTTCAGTAATTCAAACAATTCTGATTCCTTAACTATTTCTTTTGTTTTTAAACTTTCAAATTTATTTAATACTTCTGCCTTATTTGATTTTTGTAAGTCGCCTTGTTAATTATATCCTTAGTTTTGTTGAATTCTTCATCATCTTCAGAATCATATTGTTCATCTTCATTTTCATTTTCAAAATCATCTTCAGAAATTGTATCATTATCTTTGCAGTGGGTAGAATAGTTTTCAGAACTACTAATTAGTGTTTCATAATTAATTTTAAGATTATCAAAAAAATTATTAATTAAATCTTCACCATTATCTAAAGATGTTTCTCAGTTATTCTTAGCATTATCAAAACTATCTTCAGATTTATTAGAAGGATCATTAATAACAATATTATCTTAGGAATTATTAATATCATCAGAAAAATCATTATCATCTTTAACATTTTCAAAATTATTACTAATATCATTCTCATCTTTAATATTAGAAATATCAGGTATTAAAGTATGATTATCCTTGACTTTACAAGATTTATTATTAAGTTGGAATATTTTAGCATTTATATTAAATATTAAAGAGTTTATATTTGATATTTGAATATTTTCTAAGTTTGATAATTTGTCATGTATTACATTAAGCTGATTATACAAAAGCTCTAATTTGTCGAAAAAACTATCTAAGTTATCAGACTTATCAGAAACATTTTCAGTAATATCAGCATGCTTGAAAAACTATGCAGGAAATTTAGAATTTTGAAATTATTACAAACATTAGTTTTTCGTACCTTAGTCGAACATTCATTCTTATAGTGTCTGTGCCCTTGACATCTGAAGCATCTGATGCAGCTCTTGTCCCTCCGGACTCCTGGCGCTGGTACCTCCTTTGCCGTCGGTGGTGACAATCGATTCTTGTGAGTAGGACACTGGTTTTTGTAGTGTCCTCTCTCCCTACACTTAAAACATGTAATATGAAATTTAAACTTGGACATTAATGAAAAATACATGATTCACCCTTGCTCCCCTCAACTCCTGGTATCTGTGCTCCGCCGGCTGTTAGTTGGTGAAGAGCTATCAGGCTCTGATACCACTTGTGGGACCGGTGCCGTCGATAGAGGGGGGTGTAAATATCGACTCATAAAAATTCTTTTGGAAACCTTCGTCATTTGTTTGTTCGTTCTAGACAAAGAGTTAGTAGCACAACGGAAAAATAAAGAAACAAACGAAAGACACAACTCAAAGTGTACGCAGGGTTTTACTTGTTTCCCAACCCCCCAGGGTCAATACGTCCAAAGCCTAAGCACGGGAAGCACCCATCCACTAATGGTCTCCTTTCCGAACTTTCCAGAGCGGAGAAACTTGTCTTATAGTGCAAGTATTATAACCAAAAGATTAAGAAATTGAGTGCTTAAAAATAAATACAAACCAAACAAAAATGATGACCCGACCGACCTGGAACTCCGAAGTGCAGCGCTCCTGGAGCCTCCTTGGTCGCAGAGCTTCGTCTCTAGCGCTTTTTCTTTGCTCAGAATGCTTAGAATGTCGTAGCAGTTGATATACTGAGTTGAGGGGTCGAACCCCTTTATATAGTGTCTTCTTGGGCACCATAAAGCCTCTGGAACGCCTCATTGGCGGTCAAAACTTCATCCGGAACATGAACTTCGCGAAGCTGATAAGATGGGATGTCTTGGGCCCCCAAGAGCTTACTGGGTGCCTGGATCATCCAGGCACCTGGTATCCAGGGCGCCTAGATGCATGGGGGCGCCTGTATCCATTCAGGCACCAGGAGCAGCTTTCCAGGCTTCTCTTATGTTTGTTCGCCTGCTTTGCCTCCAACTCTAGGTACCTGCAAGATATACAAACTCAAGACAAATACATATATAATCTTAGCCTTAATGATTGGTTCTGACTTTGGATTTCTCATAAAACCCTAGGTCGAACCGAGTTCCCTTCTCGGTTCTGACTTTGAGCTATACAAATGAATGTGAAATCGACATTTCTAAATGGATTTATTAAGGAAGAAGTTTATGTTGAGCAACCACCCGATTTTAAAAGCATAGATTACCCAAATCATGTTTATAAATTAATGCTAGCCTCATATGGGTTAAAACAAGCTCCCCAAGCTTGATATAAAAGACTCTCATTCTTCTTAATTTCCAAGGGCTTTATAAGGGGAATAATTGATCCAACTTTATTTCTAAAGTCTAAAGAAAAAGACATTTTTATTGCCTAAATTTATGTTGATGACATTATTTTTGGGTCAACAAATAATGAGCTTCTTCATGAATTCAACAAACACATGAAAAATGAGTTTAAATGAGTCTAGTTGGAGAGTTGACTTTCTTCTTAGGATTATAAGTCAAACAAACTAATGAAGGAACTCATGTCTATCAAAAAAAGTATGTTAAGGAAATTATCAAGAAATTTGTTTGGAAAATGCTAAAGTAGTGTCTTCTCCCATTGGAACAAATATCAAGATAGGTAGTGATCATGAGGAAAAGTTAGTTGATCCAAATCAATATAGAAGCATGATTGGTAGTTTGTTATATCTAACCGCTAGTAGACCGGATATACTATTTGCTGTAGGCTTGTGTGCAAGATATCAATCTGGTGCCAAAGAATCTCACTTAGTAGTGGTAAAAAGGATCTTAAGATATATCAAGGGCACTCTCAATGTCGGTCTTTGGTACCCTAGAACTAAAAATATTAATTTATTTGGGTACACCGATTCCAATTATGCAGGTTGCAAATTGGATAGGAAGAGTATTAGTGGTGGATGCCAATTTCTTGGATCTTCCCTAGTGAGTTGGAGTAATAGAAAGCAACCATGTGTTGCTTTATCTACAACCGAGGCCGAATATGTGGCTATGGGTAGTTGTATAGCTCAATTACTTTGGATAATGCATACCTTAGAGGATTATGAGCTTCATTACACCAAGGTCAAAGTTTTATGTGATAATGTGAGCACTATTAATTTGACCAAAACTCTAGTGCATCACTCTAGGACAAACACATTGAAGTGAAGTATCACTTCATTAGAAATCATGTGGCAAGAGGTACCATTGAATTACATTATGTTGAATCAAAATCTAACCTTGCCGCATATTTACCAAGCCTCTACCTGAATCGGAGTTCACCTCTCTAAGGAGAGGACTTGGTATGTGTTTTGTAGAATATAACTTTAGCTTTGTGTGATTTAATATTAAGGTAGTACTTCAACATATCTCACAAAAACCCTAGGAGACCTTGCTTGTGTATTTTCTCATTTCATCTCATATTGCCTTGATTTATGATTGTGTTTATGCATATGAGATGTTAGGATGATACAAATGATTCACATATATTTATGGTATTTTGATGAGTTATTAGATGTATCACTTTAACAATCATAGACCAACATGGGGAAAGCAAATGCTTAATTAATGGACATCTTACCCTTAGATCATAATTGGATATTTTAAAAGTGTTGAAAACCCTTCTATGTTCTACTTATGGTGGCATAGATTTGAAAAACATATGGTTTTAAAATTAGGTTTTAAAGTTGATATATAACTTAAGTGTGTTTCAATATTTTGAGGTTTGATCAAGAAATTCAAAAATATTTTGACTTTTGATGAAAACATATTTTTCCATATTAGAGGATATCAAAAGAAATATGTTTACAAAATTTCGTAATTTTTCAAATTTTCTGTAAATTTTCATGTATTTCTGAAATTCTGTATGGAAGTTGATTTCAGAGAAGCAGTCCACTGGGACCTGTCTTAGTCGACTAGTATAGTTTGGTCTAGAAATTAGGGTCTTCAATGTATCAATTGATTGGTCCTCTATCTGTCGACTGATAATTCTGTTTGCTCCATCAGTCGACTGACTCATGGACCAGTCGACTGATGTCGCGAATCTTTAAAAGGGCAGTCTGCGCAGGGGCAGCCAAACCTAGGGTTTCCGCGCCGCTCCTCGTCTCCTCTCCTCTCCTTTATCTTCTCCATCCACCCCCAAGGGTTCCAAAGTCCTTGGAATCTTGTCCCTTAGCCTTTCTCCAACTTGGATCCGAACCTAGGGTAAAGAGGAGCTCTTCTTGAGTCAACTACGTCCATCTTCTTCCATGCAACGAATGGAGTGAAGGTAACGGGTTGTTCACTTCATCTTTCTCATTTATTCTATGATTTGTGACTAACCCTCTATATTTTCATGTTTACCTTGATTTTCCTCTTGATTGGGTCCTTCTTGGTACATGCATATGGTATTTGGATTTTAGGACTAGGCAAAACCTTAGGGTTGGTGAGGGAACTTACCAACAGTCTCCTATTGATCCTACGACACCTCGATTCCATTCCAAGGCATGCCGGCAAAGATTTGAGAATGTTGATTTTATCTTAATGAATTATCAGTATCTAAATCGCTTCTATTTTGAGGAGATCACTCCTTATCTCATTGAGATCATCACACATTATGGGTTGGATAAATTAGTGTATTGCCAGCATTATATCAATATTGATCTCTATAAATAATTCTATGTTAATCTCACCTGCATTAGTACTGATGGTGTGACATGTGAGTCCATGGTTGGGGGAGTCACCATTTCATTTACACCTACACTGTTAGGGTCATTTTTAGGATGTCGGTGTTGATGCAGTCTGGCCCTGATTGTTGTTTTGGTGTTGACACCGATTTTAGTTTAGGTGGATGATTATTGATGATGGTTAAGTCCTGATCGGGGATCAGGCATGGTATGAAAAATCCTAGCTTGGAGGGTTAGGTGTTGGAAAATCCTAACCTGGGAGGTTAGGTGTTGAAAATCCTAGCTTGGAGGGCTAGGTGTGTGAAAAGTTCTAATTCGGAAGAGGTGGGTGAAAAGTCCTAGCTTGGAGGGCTAGGTGAAAAGTCCTAACTTGGAGGGTTAGGTGAAAATTCTCATCTTGGAGAATTAGGTGAAAAAGTCCTGGCTTGGAGGGTCAGGTCCTAGCTTGGAGGGCTAGATTTGGAAAAGTCCTAATTCGGAAGGGTTGGGTGAAAAGTCCTAGCTTGGAGGGCTAGGTGAAAAGTGTTAGTGATATGAGAGAAGTGTCCTAAGGCAATCGCCTTATGATTGTAAAACATTTATATTAATAAATGATAATTCACTATTTGAGTATACATGCTTGTGTATTTGATTGGGATCTTAAACTCATCTACTGAATGCCCGCAATACAACTCACAGCATAAGAGAATTTGCGATGAGATCACAACTAGTGATTATCTCTAAATGCGCAAATGTGAAGTATTGAAAATATCCCTAGTCGATGAATTGATAAAAATGGACACTATCAATTCTGTTGAGACTAGCATGGGTTATTCTCTAATCAGCTGATTCTCACTGGCTGGTGACATTGGGATGTCCGGAGATAAACATGGATGCTAGTTAAGGGAACTAGTTCATTGGAGTGACTAGCTGTAAGACTTCATATGGGAATCTACATGAAGATATGTCAATGAAGATCTTACTGCGGCTTAAGTGCGATGTTCCTTTGACTTGCGGTGTTCAAGTCATCTTGGTCATGGAGACTTATACTTTGACATCTTAAGCAAGCATCTCCAAGGAGGTGTGGACCCAGGATGATCGGGTATAAGCCGAAGTGCCCGAAGATGTTTGAACAGCCTACAAAGGATTCACCACTCCTTGCGAGGAGATGTATACCCAGGCCTATCGTCGGATTGTTACTCAAAGCCTCTGGCCAGAGCATATCATGTTTAGAGTGAGAGTCTCTAAAATACATGAGAGTAATTAGAAATCCAAAGGACGAGTAAGACATTACTTGGGCTAGGTGTGACGTAGTCAGCCTAGTGGGGACTGACACCATTGACCGTGTCCTGAACCAAGTGGGTATAAGGTGGTGAAGGGAATGGGGCACGATTCATTAGAGCTGCCGAAGGGTTTCAGAATAATTTCTTCTGAGGTCAAACCATTGATCTTTCGATTAATTGGGGATCATGATGTACTACTAGGTGCCACTCATGATCGTTCTATAATTAGTTGATTATAGACGGCCAACATAAATCGAAAGCCTATTTAGTCACACGTACTACGAGTAATCCGAGGGATTTAAAACGAGTTGAAAATTGGATTTTCCGATCAAGAGAAATAAGTCGAATCTGAGTTAGTCAGAGGCGCAATGGAAGCTAAAAATGGCTAAGTCTTTTGAAGGCTTTTCGGGTGAATTAAATGAGTTTGATTCGCGACGGTTCGGGTTGGGTTTGGCCGACCAAAGAGGGTTTTAACCCCTCTTTGGTGGCCGGCCAAATAAAAGGAGAAAACCAATTTAATTGGTTTAATTAATAAAATAAATATAGCGCGATTTATTTTATAAATTATGGATAAATAAATTTGTATAAAGAAATTTATATAAATAAAATTTATAGAAATTTATTCTTTTATGGAAGATTAAAATAATCCATGAGTTGGTTCATTTTAATTTTATAAAATCAATTATGAATTGATTTATCCATAATAAGAAAGTTTATAAATTTCTTATAAAATTTATTCCATAATTTAAAGAGAAGAAGAATTAGTTTTTATTATAAATTAGTTTATAATAAAGACTTGGTTTAAATGGAATTAATTCATAAGAATTTATAGGATAAATTTCTTATGATAAATAATTAGTTTTATTATAAAGTTAGTTATAATAAAATTCATAAGAGAATTTATAGGATAAATCTCTTATGATAACTAATTTGTTTTATTATAAATTGTTTATAATAAGACTAGGCTTAAAAGGAATAAGCAATAAGAAAATTTATAAGATAAATTTCTTATAACTAATTCCGTTAATTCGGTTTAGAGGGAGACTTAGCAAAGGAGTTGCTACTATATAAAGGAACCAAAGGCTAGCCCTTATTCCTAACGAAAATAATTAAGAGATTAATTATTCTCTCCCTCTCTCTCTTAATCCCTCCTCTCCTCCTCCTTCTCTTCCCTTAGGGTCGGCGCCCACCCTAGCTCCCCTAGGGCCGGCGCCCAACCTACATCCAAGGTGGTGGAGGCCGTGAGCTTCAAGAAGAAGAAGGAGAACCCGAACACGAAGAAGAAGAAGCGGATAGCGATTCCTCTCTTCCCGGAATTCGATTCCGTTACTTCGTTGGTTAGTTTTTCATTATTTTCTCTTATTCTTCTAGTTGTGCCTTCCGAGAATCTAGTAGTTCTCGTCGGCACAAAACTCGTGACTTTGCGAAGTCATCCCGAAGAGAACTCGGCGTGGACGCGAATAGAGGCGAAGCTTCCAAGGGACGCTACGGTTGGATCTCGTCCCTTACTTCGAGTTACGCGAGGTACTTGGTAAATTAGTTTACTTTTCGCAAACTTTTATTTTATGATTATGTCGATACACTATAAGGTTGCATGCTAGGTACGAAGTTAAAATAATTTAGGAAATTATTTTATGCAAACTCTTCCGCTGCACGTAAAAATTTTAAATTTTACGAACTCGTATCCTTGTCGACATGCACCCGGTCCCAACAAAAAGTCCTAACTTGGAGGGTTAGGTGCAAATTCCCAACTTGGAGAGTTAGGTGAAAAATCCTTAGCTTGAAGGGCTAAGGTGGATGAAAACTTAGCTTGGAGGGCTAGGTTTGAGTCCCTGGATCGGTCTGGTGACCGATCAGGGAATCTGGCACGCTGCTCCTTCGTGGATCGGTCTGGTGACCAATCCAGCAATGACTGATCGGTCTGGTGACCGATCCAGCAATGACTGATCGGTCTGGTGACCGATCAGGGAGCACACAGTGAGGTTGGGAACCTACTGTGCTGCTCCTGATCGATCTAGTGACCGATCAGGGAGTATGCGATTCACCCACTGACTAGCTCCTGATCGGTCTGGTGACCGATCAGGGAGCAGACAGTGAGGTTGAGTTCCCGTGCGGATCTGCACCTGATCGGTCTGGTGACCGATCAGGATCACTGTGCAGATCATTCTGGAGAACGATCCAGCTTCGCGGGTTACTCACTAAGATCGATCAGGACGGTGCCTGATCGGTCTGGTCATGATCTGATCGATCTGGTGACCGATCAGGAGACCCACTGATCGGTCAGGTGACCGATCAGGAGGTTTGGACTGCGAAACTCAGAAATCGCCTAAATTAGGGGTGGATCGGTCCAGTGATCGATCCACAACCTGGGATCGGTCTGGTGATTGGTCCAAGAGAATCTCAAAGAAATCGCGATTTCTGATTGAGCGTTGGGGATCGATCAGGACGGAGCCTGATCGGTCTGGTGACCAATCAGGAGGCTCTCTGATCAGTCCGGTGACCGATCACTTTAATTCAAATTGCATTGTCAGACGCTCTGATCGCGCCTAACCATATCCGATTCTCTGCTGTTTACTTCTGATATTTGATTTACTGTGTGATATACTGCTCTAACAGTCTGATTAAGCTGCAGGTGACAGGGGAGGATTCAAACACTCAAGGAGAGTCAATGGAGAACTTTCCTTGGAGCAGGTTTGTCCGTTTTTCCATCTCAGATTGCAACGGCCGAGCTGCAGACTGGAGCTGAGACTGGAGCTTGGCTGAGGGAAGCTCAGGGAGTCCAGGGATAGCTCAGCGGTAGCTGGCGTTGGCAGATGAGTAGCTAGGAGCTGCAGGTATGGTGTCATCTGAGACTTGGTGGAGAAACAAAAGCGAGAAGAAGACTTCAGCTGAAGCAAGAAGTGTTCGACAGTTCTAAGTGTTCGAGCTTGCTGAAGTTCTTGCTGCGATTTTGTGTTCTCCACACTTGACTTGCTGTGTGCGTGTGCTGTTGATTCTTTGAGCAAGCCATTGAGATCTGAGGAGCAACCAACTCTTACGCGAGTGCTGGGAGGAAGGAACAAGGAGCTTGGAGTCCAACAGTGAGAAGACACGAAGGAGGGAGTCCTTGCGTGAGATCGTTGCTGGGTGGAGCTCGGGATAAGCTTGCTGTGTTCTTGTCCTTGCTAAGTGCTGAGTAAGAGTATTCTCTGTGTTTCATTAAGCTTAAATCTATATCCTTGCTTGAAACGCTGTGGAGAGGTTTCTCCACCGAGAAGGAGGTTGTGTTATATCCGGTGAACACCGGGGCTTGATCTGCCAACGATCAAGGGATCGCCCACTTTAAGGGCAAGCCAAGGAGTAGGGGCAAGTTATCCCCAAACCTTGTAAACCCTCCTTGTTAGCGATCTTGATAGTTGTGTTTGTTTGCTTTCATTTCTATTTTTGTTTTCTGCACTGTTTTGTTTTCCTTTGCCTCTTCCGCTGTGCTACTGATAAGTTGAGTGCAGAAATCTTGATAAGTACCAAAGGTCAAAGTGATTGGCTATATTCACCCCCCCCCCCTCTCTAGCCATCCGGTTTCCAACAGTCGGGTTTCGGAGAACCCATTCACATGGTTTCCTAATGTTCTGGAGCCTTTCACGGGTTCATTTTCTAATGTGACCATTGACCAAATTCATAGACATTATTTTAAAAATCCTCGACCTCCCCTTAAAAGTATCTTTGATGCTAATCGCATGTCTGCAGTCAGTAACATTCTCTATAAAATTGTTCTTGACTGGATTTTGCCTATTGTCACAAAGGGGAGGTCCAAGATTCGATTACCTCGCCTAGTTATGATGTATGCCTTGGAGAGGAGGCTTGACATCGACATTGCCCTTCACATATTCATGCCCATTTTACATTTTTTGGGTTCTGTCCAAAGGAAGATTTACATGTCATTTGGTTATATTTTGACCGAATCTTTGCATATAGAGGTGCCGATATCACTAGAGGTCAGCATCATCAGTTGTCCAAGGGCTATGATCAGATAGGTTCTCGACAGCTCTCCTTGGTAGGGATTGAGCGACAGCAGGGAGTGATGGTCTGGCGGCGTGATCATGCATCTTCTAGCTCTGATGATGAGGATGAGGACGTCGATGCTCCTAGTGTTGTTGCGTCGGCTGCTGCTCCTGCGATGACTATAGATGAGCGGTTCACCCGACTGGAGGAGGTGTTCGTTAGGAGCTTTAGGGGATTAGGCAGGAGCTTCAAGGCGTTCAGCAGAGTCAGACTGCCATGTTTGAGATGATGCAGTGTTGGGACTTGATGAATCATGCTCTTCCTCCTGGCGATGATGCTTAGATATAGTGTACCTTAGATGTTATGATGTTAAGATTGTGTTTGGATTAGACATAGCTCCCTATTATATCTCGAACACCATAAAAGATATTGTAGTACTTTCTGTTTTTATTTTGGAACTTTGTAGCACTATCTTTGTGGTTATGTATGAACCTTTTATTTCTCTAGTAGTGCATCTATGGTTTGTCTTTACTTTTGTTGTCTTCTATTGTGATTTGTGATTTAAGTATAGATGTTGCTTTTGTTTATATGTTGAATTCTTGTTTGCCTGCCACCGAGATATTATGGTTTAAAGGGGGAGCATATTTTTAGGTGGAGCTTCATATAAGGGGGAGCTTTGATTACTTTTACTCTCTCTATTTTTGTTGTGTGGCAAAGGGGGAGAATTGGATAAGTTAAGTTAGATGAGTTCTATGATTATTCATATATGTTAATGTGTTCTTTTTTATCATGATATGTGTTCTTTTTTATCATATATTTAAAGACCTAACTTAAACAAATTTGCCAAACATCAAAAAGGGAGAGATTATTGGCGCAATCATGTCCCAAACATTATTTACTTTTGATGTTTGGTGAAATGTGTTGGATTGGAGAAAACGATAGAGGGGGGTGAATATCGTTATAAAATTTTTGGAACACTAGAGAAAATACGCAGTAGAAAATAACAGAATACACACGAACACAAGTCAGTTTTACTTGGTTCGGAGTCGCGGTCGGCTCCTACTCCAAGGCCCACAGTCCTTGACCGTTTACTTTGGGCAATTCTATATTCGGGAAAACTTCTACAAATTGATAGTACAGATATAGAATTGGAAATTGAATTAGCAACACTTTCGTAATTTAAGTTTACCGACGCCCGAGGTGGATCGAATTTCGTAGCAGAGGGTCGTCGTCGGCACTGGAAACCAGCAGACTGAGTCAACCCAGGTGCCCCCTACTTCCCGGGCGCCCCTGTCAAACCTTGAGCCCGATCCTGGTGGGATAAAGGCTGACTGAGAGGTTTGCGGATCGAGTGACACATGTAGGGCGCCCCCAGCGTCCCGGGCGCCCCCAGGTGCACTATATAAGGGGCTCTACCCCCAAGGCTTCGAAGACAACACTTCCAACGCCAATACACTCTTTGACTCAAGCGCTCTGCTCCAGAAACCTCCCATCTCGAGACTCAAGCGCCGACAACGACCCTCTGCTCTGAAGCACGATCCACACCGGGCGTCGGTAACGAAGAGTTTGATTTTTAGTTTACTGTACTACAACTGTAATATTTTTCTGTAAATATTTGCGCTCATATAGAATTGCCCGCAGTAAACGGTCAACGTCCGTGGGCCTTGGAGTAGGAGCCGACCGCGACTCCGAACCAAGTAAAATCGCTTAAGTTCTTGTGTTGTGTTTTCAATTCCGCTGCGTATTCTCTTAATGTCGAATCCGAAAAAATTTTAACGATATTCACCCCCCCCCCCCTCTATCGTATTCTCTCGATCCAACAATGTTTTGTACAAGGTGGTTCTAGGTTGCATTCTTCCAATCATTACAAAGGGGCGGTCGAGGATTCATCTTCCTCTTTTAGTGTTAACGTATGCCTTAGAGAGACGTTTGGACATTGACATAGCTCGTCAGGTTTTCACATCTATTACCTACTTCTCCCATGACGTCAATAAGAAGCTATACATGCCATTCGGTCATGTTCTGACCGAATTCCTTAAGTCTAGAGGGGTCAGAGTCGACAAGGGTCAAATGCATGAGTTATCCAAAGACTATAACTAAATAGGCTCTCGACAGCTTTCTTTGGCGGGGATCGAGAAGCATGATGGGGAGATTATCTGGCGTCGTCGACCTGTTCTTGTGCCAGCTGATGATGATGATGAGGAGGAGGATCTTACAGGAGGAGTTACACGGGAGGAGTTCTCTCAACTTCGGTCCGAGGTAGAAGAACTGAGGGAGAACTTTCATACGTCCCAGCAGCGCCAGATGGGCATACAGATGCAACAGCAGGAAATGTATGAGATGATGTAGTAGTGGCATCTAGTATATCAGGGTCCTCCTCCTCCTCCAGGTGCCGAGATGTAGTCAGTTTGACTTGGTAGTTCTAGTGTTGAGAGTGTTTTATTTTGATGTTTTATTATATCTCTTAAGCACTTTATTTTACGGATTGTAAAACATTAACTATTTTGGGGTCACGATGTAACGACCTGGAAAATTCTATTAATATTTTCTTAAAATATTAAGCATGTTTAAATAATTTTCCAAGGGGCCTAGAAATATTAAGGAGAACTTTGGCCTAGAAAATCCATGTTTTCTCATTTAAATTGAGAAAACTAAGTACCAATGAGCTTTAAATGGGCTCCAAAAATGGGTATTAATTAGGTAAAATTAATATAAATTAGGTAAAATTAATATAAATATAAAAGAATTTTATTTAGGAATATTGGCATAATTATGGGTGAGTTTAGGGGGATTTTCGGAATTTAGGAAATAAAAATAATAAAATAAATAAAATTAAAATAAAGGTGCATGAGCCAAGGATTGAACCTTGGACCTCTTGTACAACCATGTAAGCCTTAACCAACTCACCTAGCAAGGGATTTCTATGAGGAAATGAAGTGGATATAAGTTAAGATTAAGAAGAAGATGAAGAGTCATGGAGAGACTCTTCATTTACCTCTTTAATGGATGATAAATAGGGGGTTTGGGAGTTTCATTCTCTCTTCTTTCAAGTGCATTTCCTCCTCTATTCCTCCCTCATTATAGCCGACCACTCCTAGAGGGTTTTCCCCTTGGAAAAGCTTCCACCAAGGTTCCATCTCCTAGATCTAAAGTCTCTACAAGAGTACAAGGACAAGGAGGGATCAAGGGTCAAGAGTTCTACAAGTTCTTTCTCTTTTAAGGTCTAAAAATCAAGATATCCCAAGGTAAGACTCCCTCACCTGTGGTATAATAGTTCCCTATGACTTTTATGATTTTTAGTATGATATAGTGGTTGGTTTTCGAATTTGATGTTGAAAGGAAAGAAAACCAAGACCCTCATGCTTAAGGGTTTCGGCCACCATGTTTTTAAGATCTAAAATTATGCTAAAAATCTGTATAATGTTATTTAATGTTCCCTTATGATGTTAAAAGGTTAAGTAAAATTTTTGGGAATTTTTGGAGTACTCTAGGATACCCTAGGGTTTCGGCCAACATGAAAGAGACAAGGTAAGCACCCTAGGATACCCTAGGGTTTCGGCCACAATATTTAAGGGTCCTTAATGATGCTAAAAATCTCCAAAATGTGGGATAATATTTTCTCATGATGTTTAGATGTTAAATACAATTTTTGGGAATTTTTGGGGTACCCTAGAGGCCCTATATGTGTCGGCCAACCCAAGGACCCAAGGGTTAGGGTTGAGTCTTTAACCTCAAGCATATGTTCATGTGTTGCCATGTTATAAGGGTGATGGAAGGTGATTATGTGAATTTTCACATGGCCTAGGGACTCTACAAGTTTCGGCCAAGATGGGGGAATAGAATAAAAGTTAAGATTTATTTCAAGTAAGGGCTCCAATGGCTCCATGGTAAGATGTGGTTAGTGTTATATGAGTTATTGGGGATTTTAATGGAATTTTTCCATACCCCCAAGGCCTTATAAGTTTCGGCCAGCCCTAGGAAAGTGGCTTAAAGGTTAGGGTTAACCCTAATCATGAGCCCAATGACTTCCTATGGTCTCATAAATGATGTATGGTGATTCCTTTACCTTATACTATGTTATATGTTTATGGAATTGATGGAACTCCACCTTGGAAGTTTCGGCCAAGCTTGATATCTAGGATTTGGGGTGGAGTTAGGGTTCAAAGAATGATGGTTCATGTTTACCATAAAGTATTTATATGTATAGGATCAAGCATGTGGTAGAAATCATGTTAACCATAACCCTAATGTTTAAGCATCATGTTTATGCTTTTATGTTTATGCTTATGAATGATATGCCATGTTTATGAATGATATGCCATGTTTACGAAGGATATGCCATGCTTATGAATGATATGCCATGTTTAGGAATGATATGCCATGTTTACGAATGATATGCCATGCTTATGAATGATATGCCATGTTTATGAATGATATGCCATGTTTACGAAGGATATGTCATGTTTATGAATGATGCCATGTTTATGAATGATATGCCATGTTTTAGGATAATATGTATGTATGCCATGCTCTATGAATGATGTGTACATATGCCATGTCTAAGAATGAAAATGATGAATGAAGTTTAAGTATGATGAATGAATGAAAGATGATGCTTATGTCTTTAAGGCATAAATATGCTAAACGGCACGGTCGATGGTCGACGGTACGACGGTCGTGAGGACTGGTAAATGGGTCGGTAGACGGGCCGGGCCGTAACAAGTTATGCTTTGTTAAAGATGCCATGAATGTCTTATGAATGATGAAACATGAAAAGTATTTTACTTTATGTATGGGCTTGTACCGGACCGAAGTATGGGTCCAAGGGATGAGTACCTTAAGAACGCCCCGGTTTTGGACTACCGAAGCTGTCCACGGTTCTGGCACTACCGGAGCTGTGCAACAGGGATGGGCACCTTAAGAACGCCTCGGTTCGGGGACTACCGACTATGCTGTCCTTACCCTAGTAGGTTGGGGCTCGCGACCTCGGACTTGCTAGGGATGCGCGCTATGATGTATGTATGTGGTACAAGCCGGGGACCCCAAATGATGCTATGATGATTATGCTTAAGCAAATTAAAAGTATGTTTTAAAAGTTAATCATCCCTTATGTATATGCATTCCACCCATGCATTCATTCATGTTATACATTATGCTATGATGATAAGATTTTATGCTTACGTTTCATGTTAAGAAGTATGCATGAGAATGAATGATCTATGCCATGATTATGTTAAGAAAATGTTCATATGTTATGATAGGAAGAATGTTCACTATGTTCATGTTTATGCTATGATAAGAATTATGTCATGCTTAGGATGTTCACTATGTTTATGTTTATGCCATGTATCATGCCATGCTCAGGATGTTCACTATGTTTATGTTTATGCCATGTATCATACTATGCTTAGGATGTTCACTATGTTTATGTTTATGTCATGTATCATGCCATGCTTAGAATGTTTACCATGTTTATGTGCATGCCATGCTAAAGTGATTTAAGATGTTATGTTTCAAGTAGAGCACCAAGTAAGTTAAAGTTTCATGTGCTCATTATGAGATGATGAACGATGAATGGTTTTTGTGAGTAGGAAAGAGTCTTACTAATCCTGTGTGCTTATAATCTTATTTCCTTATACCGCAGATCATTCAAGAGGACAATGATGGAAGCAGCAGGAGGGCAAGAACGCATGTGTGTAGTAGTGACTTGGCCCAGGAAACTCTATGTTTACTGTTTATGCTAGAACTTCACCTTGGTTACTTATATGTCTGACTTATGGAACCTTATGATATGACGTTACGTATGACATGATATGATATGATGATTAAATTCAATGTTAATATGCTAAGGTTCCTATGTCATTAAGTTAAGAATGGTAACAGGGCATGTATAAGTTAAAGTTATTCCGCTGCCTTATGATGTCTACATGCCCTAAGCATGTTAACGTAACGCCGCTTAGGAAAAAAAAATGCGGGCGTTACAGGTTGGTATCAGAGCAGTAACCATCTCACTACACACACATCAAGCCCTCTTCCTGCAACTTCCAAGTAAGTACCTCTTTACATATCTTATAATAGGAAGATGTTTTATGATTTTAAGGTATGCCAGTATGAACGATATTTATGATGAAAAGTATGTTACGATATGTAACGACGAATGATACTTTATCTTATTTTAGGAATTATGTATTTAGAATGATATAGGTGTAGAAAAAAAACTATAATTTATGATATTATGTATAATCTATAATAAAGCCACATGTAGAAAATTATCTGATAGCCTACTCACAGGAGATTATAACACTCTCACCTATGTAAACGTATAGCATTAGTGCCATGATATTAATACTGATATAATTAATGGTATAGGTCATATGATATAACTTAGGTAGGGACGCATAGGGTAGGGTTCTAATTATGATAACGCTTATTATAGGTTATGGGTCACTGATATCTTAGATACAATATATAAGACTACCTTAAGTATTTTATGGTAATATAATAAGTAGGATCTCACCCATTCTATAATAATCATACAACTAATATAATTCATGACTCGGGCAGAGAACTAATGTTTCAGAAGCATACTATTATTAGGTTTACCCATAATTAAAATAGGGATATATGTATATAATTATATCATGGAGTTAATAATGACATTAGCCAATTATATGTCAAGGAGATAATCAGAACTTCGATATATACAGCGATGCTTCCAAGCTAGGACTTGGAGTTGTACTTAGGCAGAGTGGTAAGGTCATTGCTTACGCCTCTAGGCAACTCAAGGAAAATGAGCAGAACTACCCCACTCACGATCTGGAATTGGGCTGCGGTGGTTTCGCTCTTAAGATATGGAGGCATTATCTGTACGGAGCGCAGTGTCGAATTTATACAGGCCACCAGAGTCTGCAATATTTCTTCACTCAGAAGGACCTGAATATGAGACAACGTCGATGGCTTGAGTTGGTAAAAGACTATGACTGTGAAATCTTCTATCACCCAGGGAAGGCGAACAAGGTGGCCGATGCACTCAGCCGGAAATCAAGTGCCACCTTGATGTCCATATCTAGATTATCCCGACCACTTGAACGAGAAATTATGAATTTTGGGGTTGAGGTCATCACCGGGTGACTTTGCACCATGATAATATCACCCGCGCGGTTTAGGGATATATTGGAAAAACAGAATAGTGATCTGAGTCTTCAGAAAATAAAACAGGAGATCCTAGAAGGAAAAGGCGATGGTTTTCATATCGCAAAAGGGGGAGAATTATACCTTAGGGATCGTCTATGTATCCCTAATGATTCGGAGCTTCGAAGAAAAATACTGACAGAAGCTCACGGAACCCCTTATTCGATGCATCCAGGATCCACCAAGATGTATCAGGATCTGAAAGAGAAGTTTTGGTGGTCCGGTATGAAGAGGGATGTGGCTCAGTATGTTAGTACTTGCATGACCTGCCAGCAAGTGAAAGCAGAACATCAGCGACCCGGGGGAGTTCTGCAGCCACGCGCAATTCCGGAGTGGAAATGGGAAGAAATCTCTATGGATTTCATTTCAGGGCTTCCCAGGACTACAAATGGATATGATGCAATATGGGTGATCGTGGACAGGCTGACAAAGTCTGCTCACGTCTTAGCGATCAAGATGACCTACTCGATTGAGCAACTGGCTCAATTATATGTCAAGGAAGTAATTAGGCTTCATGGAGTTCCCAAGACCATCATCTCAGATAAGGATGGTCGCTTTACTTCGCATTTTTGGGAATGCGTTCAGAAGTCTCCCGGCACTAAATTGCGATTTAGCACCGCCTTTCACCCTCAGACGGACGGGCAAACGGAACGGGTGAATCAGATATTGGAAGATATGTTGAGAGCTTGTGCCCTGGATTTCAAGGGAAGTTGGTGTCGATATCTATGCTTGGCGGAATTCGCTTACAATAATAGCTACCAAGCTATTATCGGAATGGCACCTTATGAAGCCTTGTATGGGAGGAGATGTAGGTCTCCGATTTGCTGGTACGAGGGTGGTGAAAAGAAGGAAATGGGGCTCACAACGGAGGTTATCGATAGCGCCACCCAGGCTATACAGACTATTCGACAACGGATAGAGACTGCTCAGAGCCGGCAGAAGAGTTATGCTGATGTCCGGCATAGACCACTGGAATTTAATGCTGGAGATTGGGTATTTCTCAAAATGGCTCCTATGAAGGGAGTGACCAGATTTGGGAAGAAAGGAAAATTAAGTCCGCGCTATGTGGGGACGTACCTGATTCTGAAAAGAGTCGGTAAGGTGGCATATGAGCTGGAGCTGCCTCCAGAGATGTCAGCTATCCATAACGTATTCCATGTGTCCCTGCTGAAAAAGTGTATCCCAAATATGGACCAAGTGATCGAGCCACAGACGGTGCAAGTGCAAGAGGACCTAAGCTATGAGAGCAGACCCATCCAGATTTTGGACAGGGAAATCAAGAAGCTGAGGAGTAAGGAAGTGCCCTTAGTCAAGGTCCTATGACAAAGTCAACGGTTCGAAGAAGCTACCTGGGAGCGCGAGGACGAGATGAGGCGCAAGTACCCGGAGTTATTCTAAGTTCGAGGACGAACTTTCATGAGGTATGGGGGATTGTAACGACCCGAAAAATTCTCTTAATATTTTCTTAAAATATTAAGCATGTTTAAATAATTTTCCAAGGGACCTAGAAATATTAAGGAGAACTTTGGCCTAGAAAATCCATGTTTTCTCATTTAAATTGAGAAAACTAAGTACCAATGAGCTTTAAATGGGCTCCAAAAATGGGTATTAATTAGGTAAAATTAATATAAATTAGGTAAAATTAATATAAATATAAAAGAATTTTATTTAGGAATATTGGCATAATTATGGGTGAGTTTAGGGGGATTTTCGGAATTTAGGAAATAAAAATAATAAAATAAATGAAATAAAAATAAAGGTGCATGAGCCAAGGATTAAACCTTGGACCTCTTGTACAACCATGTAAGCCTTAACCAACTCACCTAGCAAGGGATTTCTATGAGGAAATGAAGTGAATATAAGTTAAGATTAAGAAGAAGATGAAGAGTCATGGAGAAACTCTTCATTTACCTCTTAATGGATATAATAGGGGGGTTTGGGAGTTTCTTCTCTCTTCTTTCGTGCATTTCCTCCCCTTCCTCCCTCATTTTGCCGACCACCTAGAGGGTTTTCCCCTTGGAAAAGTTTCCACCAAGGTTCCATCTCCTAGATCTAAAGTCTCTAAAGAGTACAAGGAAAGGAGGGATCAAGGGTCAAGAGTTCTACAAGTTCTTTCTCTTTTAAGGTCTAAAAATCAAGAAATCCAAGGTAAGACTCCCTCACCTGTGGTATAATAGTTCCCTATGACTTTTATGATTTTTAGTATGATATAGTGGTTGGTTTTCGAATTTGATGTTGAAAGGAAAGAAAACCAAGACCCTCATGCTTAAGGGTTTCGGCCACCATGTTTTTAAGATCTAAAATTATGCTAAAAATCTGTATAATGCTATTTAATGTTCCCTTATGATGTTTAGAGGTTAAGTAAATTTTTGGGAATTTTTGGAGTACCCTAGATTTTTCGAAATAAAGAGAAAGGTAAGCACCTAAGATACCCTAGGGTTTCGGCCACAATATTTAAGGGACCTTAATGATGCTAAAAATCTCCAAAATGTGGTTTAATGTTTTCTCATGATGTTTAGATGTTAAATACAATTTTTGGGAATTTTTGGGGTACCCTAGAGGCCCTATATGTTTCGGCCAACCCAAGGACCCAAGGGTTAGGGTTGAGTCTTTAACCTCAAGCATATGTTCATGTGTTGCCATGTTATAAGGGTGATGGAAGGTGATTAGGTGAATTTTCATATGGCCTAGGGACTCTACAAGTTTCGGCCAAGATGGGTGAATAGATTAAAAGTTAAGATTTATTTCAAGTAAGGGCTCCAATGGCTCCATGGTAAGATATAGTTAGTGTTATATGAGTTATTGGGGATTTTAATGGAATTTTTCCATACCCCCAAGGCCTTATAAGTTTCGGCCAGCCCAAGGAAAGTGTCTTAAAGGTTAGGGTTAACCCTAATCATGAGCCCAATGACTTCCTATGGTCTCATAAATGATGTATGGTGATTCCTTTACCTTATACTATGTTACATGTTTATGGAATTGATGGAACTCCACCTTGGAAGTTTCGGCCAAGCTTGATATCTAGGGTTTGGGGTGGAGTTAGGGTTCAAAGAATGATGGTTCATGTTTACCATAAAGTATTTATATGTATAGGATCAAGCATGTGGTAGAAATCATGTTAACCATAACCCTAATGTTTAAGCATCATGTTTATGCTTTTATGTTTATGCTTATGAATGATATGCCATGTTTATGAATGATATGCCATGTTTATGAATGATATGCCATGTTTACGAAGGATATGCCATGCTTATGAATGATATGCCATGTTTATGAATGATATGTCATGTTGATGAATGATATGCCATGTTTACGAATGATATGCCATGTTTATGAATGATATGCCATGTTTTAGGATAATATGTATGTATGCCATGCTCTATGAATGATGTGTACATATGTCATGTCTAAGAATGAAAATGATGAATGAAGTTTAAGTATGATGAATGAATGAAAGATGATGCTTATGTCTTTAAGGCATAAATATGCTAAACGGCACGGTCGATGGTCGACGGTACGACGGTCGTGAGGACTAGTAAATGGGCCGGTAGACGGGTCGGGCCGTAACAAGTTATGCTATGTTAAAGATGCCATGAATGTCTTATGAATGATGAAACATGAAAAGTATTTTACTTTATGTATGGGCTTGTACCGGACCGAAGTATGGGTCCAAGGGATGGGTACCTTAAGAACGCCCCGGTTTTGGACTACCGAAGCTGTCCACGGTTCTGGCACTACTGGAGCTGTGCAACAGGGATGGGCACCTTAAGAACGCCTCGGTTCGGGGACTACCGACTATGCTGTCCTTACCCTAGTAGGTTGGGGCTCGCGACCTCGGACTTGCTAGGGATGCGCGCTATGATGTATGTATGTGGTACAAGCCGGGGACCCCAAATGATGTTATGATGATTATGTTTAAGAAAATTAAAAGTATGTTTTAAAAGTTAAGCATCCCTTATGTATATGCATTCCACTCATGCATCCATTCATATTATGCATTATGCTATGATGATAAGATTTTATGCTTACGTTCCATGTTAAGAAGTATGCATGAGAATGAATGATTTATGCCATGATTATGTTAGGAAGATGTTCATATGCTATGATAAGAATTATGTCATGTTTAGAATGTCTACTATGTTTATGATTTATGCCATGAATTATGCCATGTTTAGAATGTCTACTATGTTTATGATTTATGCCATGTATT
Organism: Boesenbergia rotunda; assembly: GCA_024364735.1. Taxonomy (NCBI): domain Eukaryota; kingdom Viridiplantae; phylum Streptophyta; class Magnoliopsida; order Zingiberales; family Zingiberaceae; genus Boesenbergia; species Boesenbergia rotunda. Next base: position 107,568 of record JAGFNQ010005335.1, read on the forward strand.
ATGTCATGCTTAGAATGTTCACTATGTTATGATTTATGCCATGTATTATGTCATGCTCAGAATGTTCACTATGTTCATGTTTATGCCATGTATCATGCCATGCTTAGAAGGTTTACTATGTTTATGTTCATGCCATGCTATGTATACGATAAGTGATATAAGATGTTATGTTCTAAGTAGAGCACCAAGTATGTTAATGTTTTCATGTGCTCATTATGAGATGATGAATGATGAATGGTTTTGTGAGTAGGAAAGAGTCTTACTAAGCCTGTGTGCTTATAGTCTTATTTCCTTATACCGCAGATCATTCAAGGGGACAATGATGGAAGCAGCAGGAGGGCAAGAACGCATGTGTGTAGTAGTGACTTGGCCTAGGAAACTCTATGTTTACTGTTTATGCTAGAACTGCACCTTGGTTACTTATATGTCTGAATAATGACCTATGGAACCTTATGATATGATGTTACGTATGACATGATATGATATGATGCTTAAGTTCAAAGTTAATATGCTAAGATTCTTATGTCATTAAGTTAAGAATGGTAACAGGGCATGTATAAGTTAAAGTTATTCCGCTGCCTTATGATGTCTACATGCCCTATGCATGTTAACGTAACGCCGCTTATGGAAAAAAAAAGCGGGCATTACAGGTTGGTATCAGAGCAGTAACCATCTCACTACACACACATCAAGCCCTCTTCCTGCAGCTTCCAAGTAAGTACCCCTGTGCATGTTTTATAATAGTAAGCACTTTTAAGATGTTTTATGATTTTAAGATATGCAAGTAAGAACGATAGTATGATGAATAAGTATGTTTAGATACGTAACGATGAATGATATTTTATATTCTTTGATGAATTAGTATTTGGAATAATATAGGAGTAGAAAAAAAACTGATACTGTCTTGGGTGAAGAAGAATATGGCTAGATGACAGAGTAACCGACTGAACGTGGCGACCCCAACGCCTGATCTGGTGCAATTAGTGGCCCAACTTCAGCGCCAAGTCATCGAGCAACAGCAGACTATTAGTACCTTAATGAACCAACAGGAAAATTCTACTACTCCACCAGTGAACCAGACAGCTATACCTGTGGCGCCTACGGTTACACACACTCCTCCACTTGGCTCGACCACTGTGGCACGACATGAGGCTCCCACTTCTTCTTCGGCTTCTTCTTGGTGGAGGTGGCTCACGACAACAAGAAGCCCTTCTAGGGCCGGCGCCCACTTGAGGAGGGAGAGGGAGAGAAGGAGAGGAAAAGAGGCTAGGCAAGAATCCTTGATCACTTGAATTAATTTCCAAGTCTTGCCTATGCACCTTTATATAGTAGCCTCTTTATCGCCAAGTCTCCTTTTTAAAGGAATAAATTTTTCATAAGAAATTTATCTTATAAATTTTTCTATGAATTATTCCGTTATGCCAAGTTTAATTATAACTTAATTTTTAATAAAAACAACCATGTCTCCCCTTTTATTATGGAATAAATTTTTCAAGAAATTTATTATATAAATTTTTCTTATCACGGAAAAATCAATTCATAATTGATTTTATAAAATAAAATAAACCAATCCATGGTTCATTTTAATTTCCATAAAAAGAATAAATTTCTATAAATTTCTTTATATAAATTTCTTTATCCATAATTTTATAAAACAAATCACGCTCGATTTATTTTATAATTTAAACCAAAAACTTGGTTCTCCCTTTTATTGTGGCCGGCCAAACCAAAGAGGGTGGGGACCCTCTTTGGCCGGCCAAATCTAAGCCGTCTCCTTGCGAATTAAGCTCATTTAATTCACCCAATAAGCCTTCAAAAGACTTAGCCATTTTAAGCTTCCGATGCGTCTCTGATAAATTCATATTCGACTTATCTCTCTTGATCGAAAAATCCAATTTTCAACTAGTTTTAAATCCCTCGGCTTACTCGTAGTGCGTGTGACTAAATAGGCTTTCGACTTATGTTGGCCATCTATAATCAACCAATTATAGAACGATCATGAGTGGCACCTAGTAGTATATCATGACCCCAATTAATCAAAAGATCAACGATTGACCTCAGAAATAATTCTGAAACACTTCAGTAGCTTTAATGAGTCGTGCCTCATTCCGTTCACCAACTTATACCCACGTGGTTCAGGACACGGTCTATGTGTGTCAGTCCCCACTAGGCTGACTACGTCACACCTAGCCCAAGTAATGTCTTTCTTGTCCAACGGATTCTAATTACTCTCACGTTTCTGAGATATTCATACTCAGATCATGTGATGCTCTGGCCAGAGGCTTTGAGTAATAATCCGACGATAGGCCTTGGGTATACATCTCCTCGTAAGGAGTGGTGAATCCTTTGTACGTTGTTCAAACATCTTCGGGCACTTCGGCTTATACCCAATCATCATGGGTCCGCACCTCCTTGGAGATGCTTGCTTAAGATGTCAAAGTATAAGTCTTCATGACCAAGATGACTTGAACACCGCAAGTCAAAGGAACATCGCACTTAAGCTGCAGTAAGAACTTCATTAACATATCTATATGTAGATTACCATATGAAGTTTTAAAGCTAGTCACTTCAATGAACTAGTTCCCTTAACTAGCATTCATGATTATCTCCGGACATCCCAATGTCACCAGCCAGTGAGAATCTGCTGATTAGAGAATAACCCATTCTAGTCTCAACAGAATTGATAGTGTCCGTATTTATCAATTCATCGACTAGGGACAATTTCAATACTTCACAATTGCACATGTAGAGATAATCACTAGTTGTGAATTCATCACAAATTCTCTCATGCTGTGAATTGTATTGCGGACATTCAGTAAATGAGTTTAAGATCTCAATCAAATACACGAACATGTATACTCAAATAGTGAATATTCATTTATTAAAGTAAATGATTACAATTATAAGGCGATTGCCTTAGGACACTTCTCTCATATTACTAACATGTAATCCATTTGTGTAAACTGTTTTTGCGCCTCATATAGAATTGCCCAAAGTAAACGGTCAACGACCATGGGCCTTGGAGTAGGAGTCGACCTAGGCTCCGAACCAAGTAAAAATAATTGTGTTTGTGTGTGTTGTGTTTTATTTTCCACTGTGCAATTTCTGTATCCCTAAATCCGAACGATTTCAGCCCCCCTCTATCGGTTCTCTCGATCCAACAAGTACCACCCTTGCTTGTCTCTTGGAAGGTCGAATCCGGTTTGGATTATTATTGTTGGACCTTGGATGGCTAGAGAGGGGGGTGTGAATAGCCAGACACTAAAAATCTTGACTTCTAAACATTCTTTCTGCACTTAATGTAGCAGCGGAAGAAAAACAGACAGAAAGAAAGAAATACCAACTGAAACAGAAATGAACCAGTCACTAACAAGGAGGGTTTACAAGTTTCGAGGGTAACTTGCCCCTACTCCTTGGCGTGCCCGTGAGATGGGGGATCCCTTGATCGTCGGCAGATCAAGCCCAGGAAATCTGGATAGAAAAGAACTCATTCTCGGTGGAGTAACCTCTCCACAACAGTCTCAAGAAAATATACGAATAAGCACAGAGACTCGAGAAAGCTTACAGAGCACGAGCACAGAAAGCACAAAGAAGAGAACACTTCACAGAGCACAACACAACACAACCAACGCAAGAACCTTCACTCAGCACTTCGTCCTCTTGTGACTGCTTGTTGATCGAATCGCAAAGTTCTCAACGTTACTGTCTCTTCTTCGCCAGCCTTCTCTTAAGCCTCTGCTCATCACCAGCCTCTGCTCATCACTAGGCACGTTTGCAACCACTGAACTCAGGTCCGTCACCACTGACCCACTGACCTCTACTGGGCTCAGTCCACTGAATCCTCTTTAGCTGAGCCTCAGGTCAGTTGCCAGCTCCCGCCAGATAGTTGGCAGCCTGCGCCAGAAGCTGTTGAATCTTGCGAGTGGAAAACGGACAAACAAGCCGAAGCGAAAGTCACCAATTGACCCTCCTTCTTGGTTTGTGTCATCTCTGTATCACCTCCACACTCATCAGAAAGATTAGCACAGCAAATCAAAGTGTATCAGCAGGTATCAATAGTTATTAGAAAGAAATCAGAGTGAAATCAGAAGTGACCTGTATGTCTAACAACGATTCAAATTAAAGTTATCAGACACTGATCGGTCACCCTGACTGATCAGTTACCCTTCTGACCGATCAGACTCACCTCTGATCGATCCAGTAAGGATTTGATCGTCTCACTGACCTATCAAAGACTAGGGATCGGTCACCAGACCGATCCTCAAACAGTGTGGATTCAGATGATTTCCAGCAAAGCACTAATCGATCAAAGAGACCGATCAGTGATGGGCCTGATCGATCAGGCTCCTGCCTGATCGATCCGGTGAACCTCTGATCGGTCTGCCTGACCGATCAGAGACTAGGGATCGGTCACTAGACCGATCCCTCCTTAGCCCACTGGGAACCAAGCCAAAGTGCCCTGATCGGTCACCAGACTGATCAGGGCGCTGCTGATCGGTCCAGCTGACCGATCAGCTTGTGGCTCGATCGATCAGCTTGTGGCTGGACCGATCAGTACCCATCCTAATCGGTCCAGACCTTACTGATCGGTCCAGTTGACCGATTAGGGTCTTTTTGATCAACTTCTATTCGCATTCTGATCGGTCACCAGATCGTTCATTCACCCCTCAGAAGGTTTCTGATCTGTTAATGATCGTTCACCAGACCGATCAGTCGCCCTGGATCGGTCACCAGACTGATCCACAACCGCAGGAGTTAGTGCCAACTCCCTGATCGGACTCCATATCGATCCACAATCGTAGGAGTTAGTGCCATCTCCCAGATCGGACCACAGACCGATCCTGCTTCGACCATTTCGACCCTAAGTCCAGAGAACAGGCTCCCTTGCCTTCTCTTACTCATTCTGGTCCCGGAGAAAGAGCTCACGTGCCCTCTCCGACCAGTACACTCAATGCTCAGTCCCCCCGGACTAAGACTTCGTGCCCAACATCACTCACCAGGATTTTGTTCAACCTAGCTTCCCTCGCTAGGACCTGGCTTCACTCACCAGGGTTTCTTTTGTTAGTAGGAGCCCTAGAGCCAATTATGTGATGATTAACTAGGGATATTTTGTATCATATGCCTTTGGTTATTATACTTACTTTGTATTCTGTGCCGAATAACTAAGTATAATAATGTCCATGTGTAGTAGGTTCTGTTGGTGTAGGAAGCACCATATCGAACCTTGTTTTGATATTGGCAAAGGATTCAAAGATAAGTGTTATTTATTATCTAATATGCTCATTAAGTGTGCAGGAAACAAAGTCCTAGCGAAGGGCTGCTAGGTACCTGGCGAAGGAATGCCAGGATACAAAGTCCTAGCGAAGGGCTGCTAGGCAACTAGCGAAGGGCTGCTAGTCACCAAGTCCTAGCGAAGGGCTGCTAGGCAACTAGCGAAGGGTTGCTAGTCACCAAGTCCTAGCGAAGGGCTGCTAGGCAACTAGCGAAGGGCTGGTAGTCACCAAGTCCTAGCGAAGGGCTGCTAGGCAACTAGCGAAGGGCTGCTAGTCACCAAGTCCTAGCGAAGGGCTGCTAGGCAACTAGCAAAGGGCTGCTAGTCACCAAGACCTAGCGAAGGACTGCTAGGCAACTAGCGAAGGGCTGCTAGTCACCAAGCCCTAGCGAAGGATTGCTAGGCACCGGGCGAAGGACAGCTCGGCATCCAAGTCCTGGCAAGCGACCGTCAGGCAAAAGTCCAACCAGAGGAACGGTTGGCATGAGGTAAATTCTCCTGAGAGGAGTAGGTGAGGACGCGTTCCCCGTCGAGGGAACAGTAGGCGTCGGTTCGCATAGGACTCCATTTTGGAGATGAAAGTCAGAACCAAGACAGCTAAGGCTGTATAAACAAATATTCTATTGCTTTATTGTGTTTTGGACAAACCCTGGATGCAGGACCAAAGGAAGAAATGTCTGCAGCTCAGATAGCCTCAAAAGAGTGAGGTGGTAGCTGAGTAGGGCGACCGGAGTGTGCCGGGCGCCCCCAAGGGGCATACAAAACAAGTAAAGTCAAGCTGAGTTCGAATACTGGCTGGGCCGGGCAGACCCGGGTGCCCGCGTGCTCCCGGGCGCCCGCGCTGCTCCCGGGCGCCTGCTGTGTCCCGGGTGCCCGCATCCGCACCCGCGAACCCGAACCTCTGCGAAGCCGAGAAGATAAAGTTTGACCAGTCAATCCGGGCGCCCCGGTCAAAGCGGATCCAGAGGATCAGACGCGACCGAGACTTTGGCAGATCGGAGGCCACGTGGGGGGCGCCCCCGATGTCCCGGGCACCCCCAGGCCCTATTTAAAGGCCCCTCGACCAAGGCTTCAGAACAACACTTCCATTCAACGCCTCAAAGCTCTTCTGCTCTCGCGACTTGCTCCGGAAACCTTCCAACACGAGCCAACGACGTCCTGCTGCTCCGAGATATTCAATCTACTTCGGACGTCGGTAAAGAAGAGCGTGTTTTGTTTACTGCACTTATTTCTTTTCAATCAAACTATTGTAAACTGTTTGCGCCTATATAGAATTGCCCAAAGTAAACGGTCAACGACCGTGGGCCTTGGAGTAGGAGTCGACACAGGCTCCAAACCAAGTAAAACCTCCCGTGTTTGCGTTGTGTGTTTTTAACTTCCGCTGTGCAATTGCTCCTTACGTAAATCCGAATATTTACCGATATTCACCCCCCCTCTATCGGTTTTCACGATCCAACAAGTGGTATCAGAGCGTGGAAGTTCAAACCTGGTGCAACCACTAGTTTGAAATTTTTTTTCGGATTTTATTTTTCCTTTTTTTTCTTTTCTTTCTCTTACGAATTTTTCGTTAAACATTTCATTCGATTTTTTCTTGTTAAGCAAGGTTGGTGCAACACCCCTTGTTATTCATTTTTTCCAGCACTGCTATTCTAAGACCTAGTCTTGGAAAATCCTTTAAGTTTTCTGTTTCAGACTAAATGGCTAACCAAGAATGGAACAGTGCTCGTCCACCGCTATTCTCCGGCGAGAACTTCAGCTTTTGGAGAAGACAAATGGAGACCCTTCTGAAGGCCCACATGGACATATGGCGGATCATCTAAACGGGATTCTCCTTTCCCGTGGAAGATGAGTTGTCAATCGAGTGGGACAAACTGGATGAACAAACCCTCAACCAAATCGAGATCGATGCAAGGGCAACTGCAATCCTACAATGTGGCCTCACCAAGGAGCAACTCAAACTAGTAGGTCCATTCAGATGTGCTAGAGAGATTTGGGAAAAATTGATCAACCTTCATCAAGAGATCTCAGATGAAGAAGAAGATCGGGTAAGTTATCTTGCACTTTCGGTCCAAGCACAAATAGCCGAGTCAGAGTCTGAACCCGAATCCAAAGTCGAACCAGAATCAGATGACGAATTGACTGAGACGGTAACTAATTTTGAATTCTTTTCAAAATTTGAATTAAATAATCAAACAGATATTGTAATGGTCGAGGAAGGTATAAATTCCATTGCAGGGAAAACTCCAAAAGAACCACCAAAGAAAAAGCTTCAACCAGTACCCGAGTCCGACTCAGACAAGGAATCAGAAGATGAGTCTAAATCCGAGGCGGCAAGAATCAAGGGGGAGATTCCCAATAAGGAACCAAAAGGTAAAAGTGTAAAATCAGATTTTAAAAGTCATGTAATTTGTTACACATGCAGGGAGAGAGGGCACTACCAAAGTGAGTGTCCTAAGATTCAAACGAAGGGACCTGTTCCAAAAGCACGAAGGGACAAAAGTTGCATCCAATGCTTCAAGTGCCAGGAGTTCGGGCATTACCAACATGAATGCACAGATAAAAGAGCTACCAAGAATGCCGGACAAATGATCGACAATGGTAAATTTACAATATTTAAAAATCCGTTATTTACCTTGAATAATGTGATTAATTCATGTAACTTAATTAAAGCAAACTTCAAAAAATTGAAATAAGAAAATGAAACCCTAAAACATAAGGTCAATAAGTTAGAAAATTTAATTCATAATCTTGCTGATTTCGAAAATCCGGAGTATTACTCCAATAGTGATCTTAGATAATTGCTTGTTATAATTATGTGTTTCTTTTTCTTTTTGTTTTTTTTTGTGCTTAGAATTAGGACTGGATAGTTTAAGGACTGAACCAACTTAACTGAAACTTGAAAACATAGTATTGGGTGGAGGTGAGATGATAGTACATTAGGGAAACCAATTCTAATAAGGTCAAGTCTACTTGGTCTCTTTAGGCTGGTGAAACTAGCCGAAGCTACCGATCCAAATCCCAAACTAGTTAGACCAGAAATTTTTCAAAGAATAATTTTGAAGATGAAATTTCACTAAAAGGCTTTGTCTAGGAAAGGGTGGATGATCCCATAAGGCTAAGGCCAAAGAAGGCCTAGTGCCTCGCCAAGACCTGGAAGCCAATTTTTGAAATTCAAATTCAATTTACTCTTTGTTAAATTCGAATCTAACACAAATTTTTAGTTAATTTTAGATTCAAATATCTCTTTTCAAAATAAATTTAAATTGTGTTTAAAAATTAATTTAACTTTTCAAAATTAATCATGGCCTTTTCAAAATAAATCCTTCTATTAAAATATGCATCTCACAAAACAGTTAAGGATATCCTGTTTTGTCATTTAGAAATGGGTGAGATGCTTAGGACCTAAAAGTTGATTCCAACCCAACCAAATTCAAATTAATCAAACTCAAATTAAATCAATTAATTTCAATTAAATCTTAATAACATCAATTAAATCTTAATTAAATCTTAATTAAATCAATTAATTTCAATTAAATCTTAATAACTTCAATTAAATCTTAATTAAATCTTAATTAAGTCAATTAAATTCAATTAAATCTTAATTAAGTCAATTAAATTCAATTAAATCTTAATTAAGTCAATTAAATTTAATTAGATATTAATTAAATTTAACTTAATTATTGTCAATAATTTATTTTCAAAATTAAAATATTTGTCTCACACAACCCATAAGGTTAACATGCTTGACCACGTAGAACTAGGTGAGACATCTAGGACCTAAAAGCATAAATATCCTTTCAAAAAAAAATTATATTTTCAAAAGGTATTCAAAATTATCTCTATTTTTTTTAAATTAATTCAGTTTGCTGTACCCTATATTTTCATTTCCAACAATTTTTTTTCTCAATAGACTTGTTTTAAATATAATATAGGGCTTATTTTGTGTTAGTCATTGATTGGTCAAACTTGGTCAAAATAGTCAACCCTAGTCAACATAGTCAAACATGGATAACACTGAAGTCCCCTAGGACATTAGATTGAGTTAAATAGTAAGGGGGAGTGGTTGATTCTTTTTAATTTTCTTTCAAAATATCTTTGAAAAATTATTATCATTTCAAAATGGTTTTCGATAATTGTGTTATCATACTAAATTATGTTTTTAAAAATCTATCTCCTTGAAAATTATCATACTCAAAAGGCATGTTCAAAATTGTTCCTTTAATTTGGACAAACCCTAAGACTAAGAGGAGGATTAACTTATGGTCAACAAGCCTCCCAGGACTGTGTCAGATTTAAGGGATGTTCAAATTAAAAGAAGAAGTTTTATGCCTTCAAATAATCACTATATTTTTCAAAATTGTGCTTTACAAAAATCATTATCATTTCAAAATGTTTTTCGAAAAAGGGGCTTATGTTTGAAAATTATTTTCATTTCAAATTGAATTTCCTAAAATTATATTACCGTACTGATATTCAAAACTATTCTTTTGATTTTAATAAACCCTAAAGACACAGAGGAAGGTCTACTTCATGATCCATAAGGACTCCTAGGATGTGTCAAATTTAGGGGGAGTTTGAGTCAAGAGAAGAATTTCTGAAATGTGTTTATTAATTATTTTTTTTGGTTATTAGACAATTCTTATAAGTTAAATCAAACCTTAAGACTCAGAGAAAGATCGCTTGTAGACAATAAGCTTCCTAGGACTGGGTCAAGTTTAGGGGGAGATTAAATTAAAAGAATTAATGAATTATATGTTTTCATGCACTGCATGTTTAAAATCCTTTTGAAAACTTAAATAATTTTCCTTCATTTTATTTTTTTTTTAAATTCTTTTGGAAATAGTATTTACTTGAGTTGGAGAATCTCCAGGACACTTAGGAAACTGTCCTTGTAGTTAACAAGGTTTCCCAGGATTGTGTCAGACTGGAAAAGTAACCAAAGAAAGTAAAATATTATGTGTTAAAAATAATACTTTTGTAAGTGCTTTCAAAAGATAATTTTCTCTAATATTATAAAAGCACTTATAGTTTTTAATTCATAATCTTCTTATATCTTCAAAAATGCACAATATCCTTCAAAAGTACTTCTACTTTTCAAAATATAATATTTTCAAAAGTACTAATATTTTCAAGGCAATAATGTTCTAAGTGAATGAATTTTCCAAAAAGACTTGCCTACAAAAAAAATTTTTTTAAATGCCTTTCAAAGTGGAGTTTTGGTGCATGTTAAGCTTTTGTTATGCTTTCAAAAATTATGCTAAGTATTTTTATGTTTTCAAAACTCATATGCTCTGATACCCAAATTTTAATTTTTTTTAAACATATATATTTTTTTAAAAGTTCCTTATTGATATATGGCTAAGGAGAAGAATTTCACATTAAGGGGGAGAGATTGGAAAGGAGAGAAAAGGTTAGGAGAGAAAAGGCTAAAATTATTCTTTTTCTCCTGTCTTTCAAAAAGTAAAGTTCTTGTCTTTCAAAGTTCAATATTTTCGAAAATTAACTTTACTTGTTTTTCAAAGCTTAAGTTTTTTCAAAAATTAACTTTACTTGTCTTTCAAAGTTTAATATTTTTGAAAATTAACAGTACTTGATTTCAAAAGATTATTTTTCGAATATTAGCTTTGCTTAAGTACATCTTTTGGAAAATCAACTTTACTGGCTGGTAAGAAAATTTTCTAAGTAAAAAATTCAAACACTCTTCAAAATTTTCCAACTCCAAACATTTTCTAACTTAAAAAGGTTCTCTTGAATATTTCTAAGTAATAAAAAATTGAATCATCTGAACTTAGAAAATTTTCTTTCAACCCCACAATTTTCTAAGTATTGGAAATTTGGCGTCAAAATTTTGTCTAAATAAAATTCCTTTTTGCAAAGCCAAGTAAAAGTTATGTTACAAAATTTAGGTTTGCAAAACTTTTAAATTTTTACCTTGTTCATCTATGTTTGTTTTTGATATATGTCAAAGGGGGAGGAAAGGTCAAAGTTAAGAGTGTTATAACACTAGTATTCAGGGTTTCAGGGTTTTAGGGGGAGTATAGAAATTTTTTTTACAATTATACTATTCATACTCCTTCTTTTCTTAACTGTTATATGCTTATACTTAACTTTGAATTGTGTTGCCATAAATCAAAAAGGGGGAGATTGTTGGTGCAGGAAGCACCATATCGAACCTTGTTTTGATATTGGCAAAGGATTCAAAGTTAAGTGTTATTTATTATCTAATATGCTCATTAAGTGTGCAGGAAACAAAGTCCTAGCGAAGGGCTGTTAGGCACCTGGCGAAGGAATGCCAGGATACAAAGTCCTAGCGAAGGGCTGCTAGGCAACTAGCGAAGGGCTGCTAGTCACCAACTCCTAGCGAAGGGCTGCTAGGCAACTAGCGAAGGGCTGCTAGTCACCAAGTCCTAGCGAAGGGCTACTAGGCAACTAGCGAAGGGCTGCTAGTCACCAAGACCTAGCGAAGCGAAGGGCTGCTAGGCAACTAGCGAAGGGTTGCTAGTCACCAAGTCCTAGCGAAGGGCTGCCAGGCAACTAACGAAGGGCTGCTAGTCACCAAGTCCTAGCGAAGGGCTGCTAGGCAAATAGCGAAGGGCTGCTAGTCACCAAGACCTAGCGAAGGACTGCTAGGCAACTAGCGAAGGGCTACTAGTCACCAAGCCCTAGCGAAGGAATGCTAGGCACCGGGCGAAGGACAGCTCGGCATCCAAGTCCTAGCAAAGGGCCGTCAGGCAAAAGTCCAACCAGAGGAACGGTTGGCATGAGGTAAATTCTCCTGAGAGGAGTAGGTGAGGACGCGTTCCCCGTCGAGGGAACAGTAGGCATCGGTTCGACCTAGGACTCCATTTTGGAGACCAAAGTTAGAACCAAGATAGCTAAGGATGTATAAACAAATATTCTATGGCTTTATTGTGTTTTGGACTAACCCTGGATGCAGGACCAAAGGAAGAAGTGTCTGCAGCTCAGATAGCCTCAAAGGAGTGAGGTGGTAGCTGAGTAGGGCGACCGGAGTGTGCCGGGCGCCCCCAAGGGGCATACAAAACAAGTAAAGTCAAGATGAGTTCGAATACAGGCTGGGCCGGGCAGACCCGGGCGCCCGCGTGCTCCCGGGCGCCCGCGCTGCTCCCGGGCGCCCGCATCCGCACCCGCGAACCCGAACCTCTGCGAAGCCGAGAAGATAAAGTTTGACCAGTCAATCCGGGCGCCCCGAGCGCTCCGGGCGCCCCGGTCAAAGCGGATCCAGAGGATCAGACGCGACCGAGACTCTGGCGGATTGGAGGCTACGTGGGGGGCGCCCCCTGGCCCTATTTAAAGGCCCCTCGACCAAGGCATCGGAACAACACTTCCATTCAACGCCTCAAAGCTCTTCTGCTCTCGCGACTTGCTCTGGAAACCTTCCAACACGAGCCGACGACGTCCTGCTGCTCCGAGAAATTCAATCTACTTCGGACGTCGGTAAAGAAGAGCGTGTTTTGTTTACTGCACTTATTTCTTTTCAATCAAACTATTGTAAACTGTTTGCGCCTATATAGAATTGTCCAAAGTAAACGGTCAACGACCATGGGCCTTGGAGTAGGAGTCGACACAGGCTCCGAACCAAGTAAAACCTCCCGTGTTTGCGTTGTGTGTTTTTAACTTCCGCTGTGCAATTGCTCCTTACGTAAATCCGAAAATTTACCGATATTCACCCCCCTCTATCGGTTTTCACGATCCAACAGGTTCTTATCTACATTATATCGATTGGTTGAATCGATAGTGAGATAATGTAGAGAACACTACACTAAATTATTCCTAGTCAAGCATTAATATTCAGGGACAATATTAATTCATGGAGACTAGCATGTAGGTCAACTGATAACTTGAACTCACAAGTCATGCATATGTGATATCAAGTTGACACATGGGTATACATTAGAGGTTGTGTACTGAATGACCCACCATGAGAAAGTTTAATAAATTGTCATATGAGTGTCATAGACTTTCTCATGTGACTATTAGTATGAATAGTCCTTAGATCTAAAGTCACTATGATTCCCTACATAAGGAGTTATGTACTTTGTGTTAGAGATATGGGAAAAGTGTCCTAAGGTAATCGCCTTATGATTGTAATAATTTATTTTAATAAATGAATGTTCACTATTTGAGTATACATGTTTATGTATTTGATTGAGATCATTACTCATTTACTGAATGTCCGCAATACAAGTCACAGCATGAGAGAATTTGTGACTATTCACAACTAGTGATTATCTCTACATGTGCAATTGTGAAGTATTGAAATTGTCCCTAGTCGATGAATTGATAAATACGGACATTATCAATTCTGTTGAGACTAGCATGGGTTATTCTCTAATCAGCTGATTCTCACTGGCTGGTGACATTGGGATGTCCGGAGATAAACATGAATGCTAGTTAAGGGAACTAGTTCATTGGAGTGACTGGCTGTAAAACTTCATATGGTAGTCTACATATAGATATGTCAGTGATGTTCTTACTGCAGCTTAAGTGCGATGTTCCTTTGACTTGCAGTGTTCAAGTCATCTTGGTCATGGAGACTTATACTTTGACATCTTAAGTAAGCATCTCTAAGGAGGTGTGGACCCAGGATGATTGGGTATAAGCCGAAGTGCCCGAAGATGTTTGAACATCCTACAAAGGATTCACCACTCCTTGCGAGGAGATGTATACCCAAGGCCTATCGTCGGATTGTTACTCGAAGTCTCTAGCCAGAGCATGACATGTTCAGAGTATGAATCTCTTAGATACATGAGAGTAATTAGAATCCGTAGGACGAGAAAATATTACTTGGGCTAGGTGTGACGTAGTCAGCCTAGTGGGGACTGACACACATAGACTATGTCCTGAACCAAGTGGTTATAAGATGGTGAAGGGAATTGGGCACGATTCATCATAGCTGCTGAAGGGATTCAGAATTATTTCTGAGGTCAACCGTTGATCTTTCGATTAATTGGGGATCATGATGTACTACTAGGTGCCACTGATGATCATTCTATAATTGGTTAATTATAGACGGCCAACATAAATCGAAAGCCTATTTAGTCACACGCACTACGAGTAATCCGAGGGATTTAAAACGAGTTGAAAATTGGATTCTCCAATCAAGAGAGATTAAGTTTGGTTGAGCCAAACGATAAGTCGAATCTGAATTTTTCAGAGACGCATCGGAAGTGTAAAATGGCTAAGTCTTTTGAAGACTTAATAGATGAATTAAATGAGTTTAATTCATTGGGGCATGACCTGCATAGGCCGGCCAAAGAGGGTCCCCACCCTCTTTGCTTGGCCGGCCACAACATAGGGAGGGAACCAAATTGTTTGGTTCAATTTATAAAATAAATCAAGTGTGGGTTGTTTTATAAAATTATGGATGATATAAATTTTTATAAACCAAGGTTTGGTTTATTTTTTCATGGAAATTAAAATGAACCATGTATTGGTTTATTTTATTTTATAAAATCAATCATGGATTGATTTACCATGATAAAGAAATTTATATAAAATTTATTTTTCATGGAAATTAAAATGAACCATGGATTGGTTTATTTTATTTTATAAAATCAATCATGGATTGATTTACCATGATAAAGAAATTTATATAAAGAAATTTATATGATAAATTTCTTATGAAAATTTATTCCATAAGAAAAAAGAGACTTGGTTGATTTTTATCATGAATTAAAATATGATTTTAACCATGATATAAAATCAAGACTTGGCATGATGGAATAAGTCATAGAAAATTTATATGATAAATTTCTTATGAAAATTTATTCCATAAGAAAAAAGAGATTGGTGGTTGAGAGGCCACTATAAGAAGGACCCAAGGCAAGGCTTGGAATTCATTCGAAATAATCCAAGTATTCTTGCTTGGGCTCTCTCCCTCTCCTCCCTTCTTTCTCTTGGCCGACCTCTCCCTTCTTCTCCCTTCTTCTTGCCGTGAGCACAAGGAGAAGCATCGAGGCGACGAAGTTCTTCCGTTGAGACGATCTTCTTCTCCGGCCATCATCACCTTGGGATTGGGCGCAAGTCATCTTCCTCCTCCTCGCCGGAATTGTGATTCCGGCCAACCTTGGTGGTGCGTTTATCTGATATGATTACTTCTCTCTTGGATTCTTGTCGCGTTCTCGGAGAATCTAGTAGTTCTCGAGAACACGAAACTCGTGGCTTTGTGAAGTCATCCCGAAGATACTCGGCGTGGACGCGAATAGAGGCAGAGCTTCCGAGGGACGCTTACGGTTGGATCTCGTCCCTTTCTTCGAGTTACGCGAGGTAACCAGTAAATTAGTTTACGTTTCTGCAAAATTTTAAATATATGATCATGTCTACACAAGATAAGGTTGCATGCTTAGATGTGTGGTTAAATAATTTGGGAAATTATTTATGCTAAATCTTCCGCTGCACGTAATTAATTTAAAAATTACGAACCCGCATCCATGTCAACATGCACCCGGTCCCAACAGTGGTATCAGAGCCGGTTTGTGTTTGACATAATCATATAATTGTTTTGCGAAAAACTTTGTCATGATCTCAATTTTGGAAAAATTTTCAATTATGGAAACTTTCCAATTATGGTAAATTTTAGATTTAGGAATTTCAAAGTTTGGAAATCCTCATGAAATTTCACAAACTTTTGAAATATCCCTGTTTCTGAAATTTTATGATAATTATGAAAACTTTCCATTTTTGGAAACTTTCCAATTTTGTAAATTTACCAATCTTGGAAATACGTAAGTTTTCTTTGTACCAGAAACTTACAATTATTCTGAAAATTTTTATTTTTGGAAACTTTCCATTTATGGAAAGCTCACAATTTTGGGCACTTTCTTTCAAGAAAGTGTTGACAAATTATTGGAATATTAATTGGTATTTAAATTCATAATTGGAAATTAAATTATTTACAAAATTCTTTATTTTGGATTGAGCCTCGGGGAGCCGTCCAATTTAAGGTTGGTTGTTATAATTAATTTTCCTAAATTGAGTTTAAATTGTCAAATGTTTAATTTGGATTGAGCCTCGGGGAGCCGTCCAAATTATATTATCAATAAATTCTTATTTTGGATTGAGCCTCGGGGAGCCGTCCAAATTAAGTTATTTATTGATATTAATTTTCCATAAATAAAATATGTGATCAAATCTTGGAAATTTTTGAGGTGATTCTCAAACGATAATTTCCTTATTTGATTTATGAGGTGATGCTCTTACATATTATTGTCTCCAAAATTAATTAGAAAAATTGTTTCCTATAGAGTATATTTCCTTAAATAATATTTTCATGAAAATAATATGTGGTTGAATTAAGGGAATCTGTCTCTTAATTTAATAAGATTTGATTTAGAGAAATCAAAGTCTTAAACATATTAATTCCAAAATTAATTATGATAATTTAGGAAATTGTTTTTCCAAAACAATTCCTTGAATAAAGTATGAAATTAGAATTAGGAGATCTGGTTCCTAATTCAATTAATGAGACTTGATAAATTAAGTCACATACATACTTTATTAAGGAAATCGTTAGAACATGACATAATTATATGTCATGAATGTGCATAAAAGAAAAAGATGAGACCCAAAACCCCTTACAAAATATTAAGGCCAACACCTTCCATTAATATGGTTAGAACCGGAGTTTTGTTTCTCGTTTGGGTTAATGGACACATCCATGCCCGGCTTGAACCTCAACATGTTCAAACCATGGAATTAGTTTATGATTAATATAGTTGGAGTCAGAGGTCAATCCTTAGTTTTGGTTGTTGGACACATCCAAGCCTGACTAAATGGTTGAATGAGCTCCAACCATATTAAAACTATTTCTTGATTAATGGGTCAGCCTTAAGCTTGGAGCATCGATTTGTTGTGCCACATCCAAGGTCGATGTAAAAAGTGGTGCAGTTGGGTGCTATGTATATTGTTGCATACTTGTTAATGATTCAGCAACCCAATGATTTATGCAAACATTCAATTAGTTGATAGTATAATATGATAGTTACATATATGTAATATGTAATCGGTATAATTACCTACCTTCATAGCTAAGAATAATTTGATGGCCCCAGCCATGGTTGTTCTTATCTATGGTTGGATATCAACCTATTTGGAGATGTTCCTATGATCTCCTGAATTGATAAAAAGGGTTATTCATTTCAAAAAATAAATAGGATTTAATGAATGTATATTGATGCATTCTTTATCATTCTTATCACATAAACTCAATTTGTATTTCTAGGATAATCACCTGATCGTGTCTTCTCTGAATTTGCGTTCCATTTTGGACACCAATAAGCTGACTGGGCCAAACTTCATGGACTGGCTTAGAAACCTGAGGATAGTCCTTAAGGCAGAAAAACTTGCTTATGTCCTTGAAGAACAACTTCCCAACCGTCCTCCTGAAGATGCAACTCCAGACCAGTTTCCTGAGTTGCTCAACCTGCTGAAGACTGTAGAGTCTTCTGTAAAGCAGGATCAGAAGACGATACTGTTAGTTGGTTCCTCAAAGAAAGGTTCTAAGAGGAAGCCCAAAGAATAAAATAAGGGAAGGAAGAAAAAGGCCAAAAAGACTGAAAAGGCACCAAAAGGCACTTGCCATCACTGTGGCAAGGAGGGCCACTGGCGAAGAAACTGGAAGGTTTATCTTGAGTCCTTGAAGAGGAAGGCATCCGATGCCCCATCCTCTTAAGGTATCTTCATTATTGAATGCCACTATATTTCCTCGTACACCTGGGTACTGGATATTGGGTGTAACTCACATATATGTAATGACATAAAGGTGCTAAGGAATAGAAGAAGACTCGTCAAGGGAAAAGCGAATTTGCGAGTTGGAAATGGAGCAAAGATTGCTGCTGTTTCCATCGGAACATATCTGCTAAAGCTCCCTGCTGGACTTGTCTAAGAATTGGATAATTGTTATTTTGTTCCTTCGTTAATAAAGAACATTATATCTTTCATGCTTGAATGGAAAGGGTTATCATTTAACTTTTAGTAACAATTGTTGTTACATAACTTTAAATGGTGTTCTTTATGGGACGGGAACTTTATACAATGGTATCTACATGTTAGATTTATCCGGTGACGTTTTCAATATCGAAGTTAGCAACAACCGTGCTCGAATAGATAATCAAATAGACTCCTATACGTGGCATTGTCGTCTTGGCCATATAAGTAAGAAACGCATGACCAAATTACATCGATGTAGAATTCTGGAATCATTTGAACCCGGTTCGTTTGATACATGTGAATCATGCTTAAAAGGCAAGATGACCAAATTACCCTTTTCCGAAAAAGGTAAACTAGTAGGAGAATTGCTTGGTTTAATACATACTGATGTATGTGGACCAATGTCAACTCTTGCACAAGGAGGCTATAGCTACTTCATTACCTTTATCGATGATCACTCACGATTCGGGTATGTGTTCTTAATGAGACACAAATCTGAAGCCTTTGAGAAATTCAAAGAGTTCAGAAGTGATGTAGAGAAACAGCTTGGCAAAAGTATTAAGATACTTCGATCCGATCGGGGTGGTGAATACTTAAGTCAAGAGTTTCAAGATTATCTTAGGAACAATGGGATATTGTCTCAATGGACTCCGCCATATACACCACAGCATAATGGTGTATCTGAGAGGCGTAACTGAACCTTGATGGACATGGTTAGATCTATGATGAATCATGCAACTCTTCCAAAATCCTTTTTGGGCTATGCGCTTAAGACAGCTGTTTACTTGCTAAACAGAGTCCCGACCAAGGTAGTCTCTACTACTCCATATGAGACGTGGAATAGTAAGAAACCTCATTTATCTCACCTAAAGATATGGGGTTGTCCTGCTTATGTAAAGAGGACTGTATCAGACAAATTGGATGCTAAGTCTGATAAATGTCTATTTATTGGATACCCTAAGGAAACGAAAGGTTAGCAATTCTATCATCCCTTGGAACAAAAGGTGATTGTTTCAAGGCATGCTGTATTTCTAGAAAAAGAATTTCTTTTACAAGAAAACAGTGGGTGTAGCATTGAACTTGAAGAAGTTCGAGGAACTCCAATAGACATTACAGAGACACCTAGTCTAGACCCACAACCAATAACTCATAATGATGAGCTATCAGTTGAACCTAAAACAACACCACTTCTTCGTAGGTCTGGTAGGACACGCAATATTCCAGAGAGATACGGATTTCTCATTAGCGATGACGATCCTATCAGTTATGAAGATGTTCTGAAAAATTCAGAAAGGGATAAATGGCTTGAAGCCATGAAGTCGGAAATGGATTCCATGTACGAAAATCAAGTATGGGACTTGGTTAACCCACCTGAAGGGATTAAGCCCATAGGGTGCAAGTGGGTTTTCAAGAAGAAAACCAACAAGGAAGGTAATGTTGTTACCTTTAAGGCTAGATTAGTGGCAAAAGGATATCGTTAGAAACAAGGAATTAATTATGACAAAACCTATTCGCCAATAGCTATGCTTAAATCCATTCGGATGCTCCTGGCCATAGCAGCTCATTATTATTATGAGATATGGCAAATGGATGTGAAAACATCTTTCCTTAATGGAAACCTTCTTGAGGATATATACATGATACAACCTGAAGGTTTCACATCGGTTGATAAAACCAAAGTATGCAAGCTTCGACGATCCATATATGGACTAAAGCAAGCATCCAGGAGCTGGAACATCCGTTTTGATGAGACAATCAAAGAGTTTGATTTCTCACAAAATCCTGACGAACCTTGTGTGTACAAGAAGGTTAGTGGGAGTGCAGTCGTATTCCTAGTGTTATATGTCGATGACATATTACTTATAGGAAATGATATATCAGTCTTACAGTCAGTTAAAATTTGGTTGTCCAAAACTTTCTCCATGAAAGACCTGGGAGAAGCAACCTATATCCTTGGGATTAGAATCTATAGAGATAGATCAAAACGATTGCTTGGTCTTTCGCAGTCTAGATATATAGACCGAGTGCTAAAAAGGTTTAGCATGTCGGAATCCAAGAAAGGTTACCTTCCCATCAGGCATGGGATCAACCTTTCAAAGTATATGTGTCCGCGCACAGAAGAAGAGAGGATTTGCATGAATAAGATCCCTTATGCATCCGCGATAGGATCTATCATGTATGCTATGTTATGTACTAGGCCCGATGTATCGTATGCTCTGAGCGTCACAAGCAGATACCAGTCAGATCCAGGAATGGATCATTGGGCGGCTGCCAAGACAATCCTCAAGTACTTAAGAAGAACTAAGGATGTGTTCCTAATATATGGAGAAGGTGATAGGGTAATATGTGGGTATACAGATGCTAGTTTCCAGACAGATAAGGATGACTCCAAATCCAAGTCTGGATACGTATTTATTTTGAATGGAGGCACAATAAATTGGAAGAGTTCCAAGTAAAACATCGTAGCGGATTCTACCACGGAAGCGGAATACTTTGCAGCTTTGGAAGCAGTAAAGGAAGCAGTCTGGATCAAGAAGTTAGTCTCAGAACTTGGTGTGGTTCCAACCATTGCTGAAGCAATACCAGTTTATTGCGACAACAATGGAGCTATTGCACAAGCAAAGGAACCAAGGTCTCATCAATGATCCAAACATGTGCTTCGGCGCTATCACCTGATCAGAGAGATTATAAGTAGGAATGATATACAAATTGAGAAAATTCCCACTGAAAGGAATTTAGCGGATCCTTTAACTAAGGCCTTGCCTCAAAGCAAGTTTGAGGGTCATATTAGAGCCTGTGGTATTGGACACCGTAGCGATTGGAACTAGGCCAAGTGGGAGTTTGTTAGTGATATGGGAAAAGTGTCCTAAGGCAATCGTCTTATGATTGTAATCATTTATTTTAATAAATGAATGTTCACTATTTGAGTATACATGTTTATGTATTTGATTGAGATCTTAAACTCATTTACTGAATGTCCACAATACAAGTCACAGCATGAGAGAATTTGTGACGAATTCACAACTAGTGATTATCTCTACATGTGCAATTGTGAAGTATTGAAATTGTCCCTAGTCGATGAATTGATAAATACGGACACTATCAATTCTGTTGAGACTAGCATGGGTTATTCTCTAATCAGCTGATTCTCACTGGCTGGTGACATTGGGATGTCCGGAGATAAACATGAATGCTAGTTAAGGGAACTAGTTCATTGGAGTGACTGACTGTAAAACTTCATATGGTAGTCTACATATAGATATGTCAGTGAAGTTCTTACTGCAGCTTAAGTGCGATGTTCCTTTGACTTGCAGTGTTCAAGTCATCTTGGTCATGGAGACTTATACTTTGACATCTTAAGCAAGCATCTCCAAGGAGGTGTGGACTCAGGATGATTGTAACGACCCGGAAAATTCTCTCAATATTTTCTTTAAAATATTGATCATGTCTAGATAATTTTTCCGAGGGATCTAGAGATATTAGTACGAACCTTAGCCTAGAAATCTATGATTTTTCTCATTTAAATTGAAAAACTAAGTACTAATGGGCCTTATATGGGCTTTTCTAGTACCCTGATTATTAGTGGATTTTAGATAGAATTTAATATAAATATAAAGGGATTTTAATTAGGAATATTAGTATGATTATGGGTGAGTTTTAGCATGGTTTCCTATTTAAATTGGGAAGTTAAGTACTAATGGGTCTTATATGGGCTTTCTAGTACCATGATTATTGGTGAATTTTAGGTAAAAATTAATATAAATATAAAGGGGTTTTAATGAGAAATATTAACATAATTATGGGAGAATTTTTAGAGGATTTTCGGGATTTTGGGGAAAATAATAGAAAATAAAAGGAAAAATAAAAAAATAAGGTGCATGGACCAAGGATTGAACCTTGGACCTCTTGTACAACCATGCATGCTCTAACCAACTCACCTAGCAAGGGAATGCTATGAGGAAATGAAATGGATTTCAGTTAAGGCTTAAGGAAGATGAAGAGACACCATGACTCTTCACTTACCCTCCTTAATGTGTTATAAAGAGGGGGCATGGGAGTTACTTTCTTCTTCCTCCCTCATTCTTGCCGAAATCCCAAGAGGGGATTCTCCCTTGGAAAAGTTTACCTAAGGCTCCGTCACCATGATCCAAGGTTTTTACAAGGATACAAGGGCTAGGGGTGGTCAAGGAGCAACAAGATCTTCCTCCTTCCTTCAAATCTAAGGTCTATAACCAAGATCAACCAAGGTAAGACTCCCTCACCTGTGGTATAATGGCTTTTCTTCAAGATTTACATGATATGAAAGTTTTGTAAGTAATGTTTATGTTGGAAAAACCAAAGGAAACCCATGAACCTAACCTTATAGGTTTCGGCCCCATGGGTTCTTGGTCTATAATGATGATAAAAATCCAAATCATGTTTCTAATGTACTCTCATGATGTTTAGAGATTAAATACAATTTTTGAGAATTTTTGGGGTACCCTAGAAACCCTATAAGTTTCGGCCAACTTCAAGGACCCAAAGGTTAGGGTTGGGTTTTAAACTTCAAGTATATGTTTTATGTATTATCATGATATAAGGGAGATGGAGGGTGATTATGTGAATTTTCACATGGCCTAGGGACTCTATAAGTTTCGGCCAAGATGGGTTAATGGGGTAAAAGTTAGGATTTATTTCAAGTAAGGGCCCCAATGGCCCTATGGTAAGATGTGATTAGTGTTTTATGATTGATTGGGGATTTTAATGGAATTTTTCCATACCCCCATGGCCTTATAAGTTTCGGCCAGCCCTCGGAATGTGGCCTAAAGGTTAGGGTTAACCCTAATCATGAGCCCCAATGACTTCCTATGGTCTTATAAATGATGTATGGTTGTTCCTTTACCTTATGCTATATTACATGTTTATGGAATTGATGGAACTTCACCTTAGATGTTTCGGCCAAGCCTTGTATCTAGGGTTTGGGGTGGAGTTAGGGTTCAAAGAATGATGGTTCATGTTTACCATAAAGTATTTATATGTATAGGATCAAGCATGTGGTAGAAATCATGTTAACCATAACCCTAATGTTTAAGCACCATGTTTTATGTTTTATGTTTATGATTGGATGCGATGCTTAATAGGGTTTATTATGAATGTCTTACATCTTTATGCCATGTATTTGAATGGTAGGTAGAATGTTATGGAAATCCTACCTATGTATGCTTAAGATAGATATCATGCTTAGGCAAGAAATGCAATGTTTACCTTATGTATCATGATTATACAAGCTCTATGTAGTAGGATAAAATATCTATGAAAACATGCCATGTTCAATGCAATGCGTACCTTCAATGTTATGATCATGCAAGTACTAGGAATAGGAATGATGTGTAGGTATTCATGTCATGTTTATGTAGGAAGATGAATGCCATATTTATGTAGGAAGATGAATGCCATGTCTATGTAGGAAGATGAATGCCATGGTTTTTATGAATGATGATGTATGCCATGTTATGAATTAAAGATGATGCTTATGTCTTTAAGGCATAAATATGATAAACGGCACGGTCGATGGTCGATGGAACGACGGTCGTGAGGACCGGTAAATGGGCCGGTAGACGGGCCAAGCCGTAACAAGTTATGCTATGTTAAAGATGCCATGAATGTCTTATGAATGATGAAGCATGTAAAGTATTTTACTTTATGAATGGGCTTGTACCGGACCGAAGTATGGGTCCAAGGGATGGGCACCTTAAGAACGCCCCAGTTCTGGACTACCGACTATGTTGTCCACGGTTTTGGCACTACCGGAGCTGTGCAACAGGGATGGGCTCCTTAAGAACGCCTCGGTTCGGGGACTACCGACTATGCTGTCCTTACCCTAGTAGGTTGGGGCTCGCTACCTCAGACATGCTAGGGATGCGCGCTTATGATGAATGTATGTGGTACAAGCCGGGGACCCCAATGATGATATGATGATTATGTTTAAGCATTTAAAAGTATGTTTTTAAAAGTTAAGCATCCTTATGTATATGCATTCCACTCATGCATTCATTCATGTTATGCATTATGCTATGTTGATAAGATTTTATGCTTACGCTTCATGTTAAGAAATATGCATGAGAATAAATGATCTATGCCATGATTATGTTAAGAAGATGTTCATATGCTATGATAGGAAGTATGCATATGTTTAGGCCATACAGGTTGTTTCACACCTTATGGACATGTTATTACCATGTATTATGCCATGTCAAGAATGTTTAGGATGTTATGTTTATACCATGAATTATGCCATGAATGTTTAGGATGTTATGTTATACCATGAATTATGCCATGTGGTATGCCATGTTTACCATCAATTATGCCATGCTAGGAATGTTGATTATGTTTATGCTTATGCCATATAGTATGTCATGTTTATAATGTTACTATGCTATGTTCATGCCACGTATTATGCCATGCTTAGAATGTTTACCATGTGTACGATTATGCCATCTCTTATGCCATGCTAGGAAGGTTTACTTATATTTATGTTGATGCCATGTTATGTATGTGATAAGTGATTCAAGATGTTATGTTCTAAGTAGAGCACCAAGTATGTTAATGTTTCATGTGCTCATTATGAGATGATGAATGGTTTTTGTGAGTAGGAAAGAGTCTTACTAAGCCTGTGTGCTTATAGTCTTATTTCCTTATACCGCAGATCATTCAAGGGGACAATGATGGGAGCAGCAGGAGGGCAAGAACGCATGTGTGTGATAGTGACATGGCCCAAGAAACCCTATGTTTACCGGTTATGCTAGAACTTTACTTTGGTTACTTATATGTTTGAATAATGACTTATGGAACTCTACGATGTGATGATAAGTATGACATGATATGACATGATATGATGTTTAAGTTCAAAGTTAATATGCTAAGGTTCCTATGTCATTAAGTTAAGAATGATAGTAGGGCATGTATGTGTAAGAATAAAGTTATTCCGCTGCCTTATGATGTCTACATGCCCTAAGTATGTTAACGTAACGCCGCTTTATGGAAAAAAACGGGCGTTACAATGATTGGGTATAAGCCGAAGTGCCCGAAGATGTTTGAACAGCCTACAAAGGATTCACCACTCCTTGCGAGGAGATGTATACCCAAGGCCTATCGTCGGATTGTTACTCGAAGTCTCTAGCCAGAGCATGACATGTTCAGAGTATGAATCTCTTAGATACATGAGAGTAATTAGAATCCGTAGGACGAGAAAACATTACTTGGGCTAGGTGTGACGTAGTCAGCCTAGTGGGGACTGACACACATAGACTATGTCCTGAACCAAGTGGTTATAAGATGGTGAAGGGAATGGGGCACGATTCATCATAGCTGCTGAAGGGTTTCAAAATTATTTCTGAGGTCAACCGTTGATCTTTCGATTAATTGGAGATTATTCTATATTTGGTTAATTATAGACGTCCAACATAAATCGAAAGCCTATTTAGTCACACGCACTACGAGTAATCCGAGGGATTTAAAACGAGTTAAAAATTGGATTTTCCAATCAAGTGAGATTAGGTTTGGTTGAGCCAAACGATAAGTCGAAACTGAATTTTTCAGAGACGCATCGGAAGTGTAAAATGGCTAAGTCTTTTGAAGACTTAATAGATGAATTAAATGAGTTTAATCAATTGGGGCATGGCCTGGATAGCCCGGCCAAAGAGGTTCCCCACCCTCTTTGCTTGGCCGGCCACAACAAAGGGAGGGAACCAAATTGTTTGGTTCATTTTATAAAATAAATCAAGTGTGGTTTGTTTTATAAAATTATGGATGATATAAATTTTTATAAACCAAGGTTTGGTTTATTTTATTTTATAAAATCAATCATGGATTGATTTACCATGATAATGAAATTTATATAAAGAAATTTATATGATAAATTTCTTATGAATATTTATTCCATAAGAAAAAAGAGACTTGGTTGATTTTTATCATGAATTAAAATATGATTTTAACCATGATATAAAATCAAGACTTGGCATGATGGAATAAGTCAAAGAAAATTTATATGATAAATTTCTTATGAAAATTTATTCCATAAGAAAAAAGATACTTGGCGGTTAAGAGGCCACTATAAGAAGGACCCAAGGCAAGGCTTGGAATTCATTCGAAATAATCCAAGTATTCTTGCTTGGGCTCTCTCCCTCTCCTCGCTTCTTTCTCTTGGCCGGCCTCTCCCTTCTTCTCCCTTCTTCTTGCCATGAGCACAAGGAGAAGCACCGAGGTGACGAAGTTCTTCCGTTGAGACGATCTTCCTCTCTGGCCATCATCACCTTGGGATTGGGCGCAAGTCATCTTCCTCCTCCTCGCCGGAATTGTGATTCCGGCCAACCTTGGTCGTGAGTTTTTCCGATATGATTACTTCTCTCTTGGTTTCTTGTCGCGTTCTCGGAGAATCTAGTAGTTCTCGAGAACATGAAACTCGTGGCTTTACGAAGTCATCCCGAAGATACTCGGCGTGGACGCGAATAGAGGCGGAGCTTCCGAGGGACGCTTACGGTTGGATCTCGTCCCTTTCTTCGAGTTACGCGAGGTAACAAGTAAATTAGTTTACGTTTCTGCAAAATTTTAAATATATGATCATGTCTACACAAGATAAGGTTGCATGCTTAGATGTGTGATTAAATAATTTGAGAAATTATTTATGCTAAACCTTCCGCTGCACGTAATTAATTTAAAAATTACGAACCCGCATCCATGTCAACAAGCACCCAATTCCAACACTTTGGTATCGTCAAACGTCACCCGTAACAAGGTGGACTATAAAGGCGATCACTGGGTATGTAATGAATTATGTGGAGGGATGTGAGTGATGTAGAAGGGATCTATCCCTCCCATATGACGGGAGTGATATCTTTGGGCTCCTTGATCGAGTAGGACTACTAAAACGCATGGTTATGCTCAAATGAGTCAATATGAGATATTGAGCTCATTTTTTGAGTGAGTCTACTCGGGGATCAAGAAACACAAGATTGATCGAGGATGACACGGTCTATGCCTCATTGGTCAATCTAGATATGAAGGATTGAAGGACAAAGTCATACATTATCATAGTCATGGAGGTTTAGTCGGATCTCGACTTTTCTTGTTACTTGGGTAGCAATGATGCATTGCTAGATGCCGCTCATTGCTTATGTGTCTAATGTATTTAGGCGCATTGCCAACATCACGAGAACCTATTGGGTCACATACAAAGGACACAATGCTTCGGGAAATCTGAGTGGGAGCCCGAGTTGGGAACTCGGGAGTCCGAACCAGAGTTGGGAACTCGGGAGTCCGAACCCGAGTTGGGAACTCGGGAGTCCGAACCCGAGTTGGGAACTCGGGAGTCCGAACCCGAGTTGGGAACTCGGGAGTCCGAACCCGAGTTGGGAACTCGGGAGTTCGAATCCGAGTTGGGAACTCGGGAGTCCGAGCCCGAGTTGGGAACTCGGGAAGTTCGAGCCCGAGTTGGGAACTTGGGAAGACAGATCGGGAGATCCACTCGGCAGACTGGGTCGGCACTTGGCAGACTGGGTCGGCACACGGCAGACTGAGTCGGGAGCTCGGCACTCGTCAGACTTGGTCGGGAGACCAGTCGGAAGCCCAAGAGGCCCGGTCAGGATTAAAGTGAAATCCGTTAAAGTGTTAAATGAAGAAAAAAGAAAAGATTCTTTTCTTGCATGGGAAATGATAAAGAGCCACATGAAATGATGTGCTCTTTATTGGGAAGTCAAAGAGACGTAAACCTCTTCATATTCATGGGATGAGTATAAAAGAGGGCCTTGTGACTTTTGATGAGGTCTGCTTCTTCTTCCTTCCTTCTTCGGTTTTCTTCTTCCCTCCCTCATCTTCCTCCTTTGGTCGAAACCCTACTGTAGGGTTCTTGGTGTTCTACGAGTTACCTCAAGTTGCTAGCACAACTAAGGTAGTTCTTCCGAAGTTGAGAGATTGTGTCCGTGTGGATACGATAGAGGCACAGACACTTGAACGTGCAAGAGATCCGGCGCACCTTGGACGAGCTGGATTAGCAAAGGGCACGCTCCAAAGGTATGTCTTCTTTAGAAGTAGATGTAGATCAACTTTGTACGAGTTTTTCTTTCGCATGGATCGCTCGTGGGTTCTTGTTTCCGCAGTGTTTTTATGATTTTGTGCCGGGAGAACCCAACAGTGGTATCAGAGCCACTTGCGAAAGATCGTATAAAGTTTTATGCTTTTATATGTGATATAGACGTAGGATAAATTTTATTTTTATGAGTTGCATATAGTGTATGATATAGTAATCGGGCTCCCGACCTCCCACTCGGGAAAACTGACCTCTGAGGTCATACCAAGCAGAGAACTTCCCGAGGCCACTCGAGAAGGCAGAAGCTCGGGCCGTCCCGAGTGAGAAAACCCCGAGAATGTCTCGGGAAAGGGGAGTCCGAGTGATCATACCGTAGGTAAGTGGGTCAGCGGCCCACTCGGGGACCAACAAAGTAAATTTTGTAGCGGGACCACCGTGAGTTTCTGCTCAAGCGGCCGATTTTGTTCTTGCACTCATAATAAAATCAATGTCCTAAATCTATTGTGTATGATTGTGGACATGGTGAATGGTTATGGCTTTAACCCCAATGTGATTGGATATATGTGTGTGTGTGCATGTTGTAATTCATAATACGACCTGCGTGTTGTGCCTTGTCTATATTCTTCCTTATTGTAAAATTAGATTTAGACTCGAATGTAACTCGAGTTTTCCTACATTGTAATGTACAAAAGGAGTAATGGAGTGCCCATTGAAGAATGAAGTTACAAGAAGGATGCCAACCACACATGATGACCGAAGGATGCTCTTGGAGAAGATGTTATCCCTAGGTTGATCATCGATCTTCTCATTGGCTTGAGAAGATCATAGAATACAGGCCATAACCATGTCATATTTTCTTGCTAATATATTGATATATGTTATGTGTGTGTATGTGATGCATGCTTAGATGTTTATCTTAATTAAGTCAACTCAATATGCCTACCAAAGTTCGGTACTCATAAACTACCTCGATCATTTGTTGTTGGGTTTGCCAAAGAAAAGCAACACATTTTATCTTGGTAGAGTGCGAGAGGACAATTGTGATGTCCCGCTATCGAACTTTGGGTGAGACTTAACTAAGTCACCTCAATTGGATTGAGAAACTAAGAGGCATATCCCAAAAGTTGGGAAAATAAGGGTAAGAGGAAAATTATACTTAGTGTTGGGCAATTAGCCAAAGCTAACTCAAAATGATGTGTAATGTGAATCTTAACCCTTTTTCAAGAGTTGCATACGATGTAATTGGTAAAATGTTACCTACCTAATTGTACCAAGTCTTGGGCGATTAGCCAAAGCTAACTCAAGATGAAGTATAATTTGGATATTGTCCCACAAAATGTAGTCGCTATTTGGTTTGGAGCTAGTAGTGTGGACAAAGTGGTTTGTCTACATCCATGACTAGCTCCTACAAAAGCTCTACAATTTAGTGGGAGTATCATTTAATTAAAGGCCTAATTAAATGATCTAGATATGATACTTATCTCTGCATGTTGTATTGTTGTAGATCACCATGTCGTCAAATACTCTCTCTCTACGATCTGTCCTTGAGAAGGACAAGCTCAACGGAGCTAATTTCCTAGACTGGTACATAAACTTGAGGATAGTCCTCAAATAAGAAAGAAAACTATACGTCCTAGAGCAACCCCTTCCAGAAGCAACTATCGCTACTGCCACCTGTGCTGAAAAGGATGCTTACAAGAAGCATCAGGATGATGCATTGGATGTATCATGCCTTATGCTTGCCACCATGAACTCTGAGCTTCAGAAGCAACATGAGAACATGAATGCGCATGATATGGTTGAGCATCTGAAGCAACTATATCAAGGGTAAGCTAGGCACGAACGGTTTGAGGTGTCCAAAGCCCTATATGCATGCAAGATGCAAGAGGGAACTCCTGTAGGAACTCACGTACTCAAGATGATTGGGTAAGTGTAGAACCTTGAAAGATTAGGATTCCCACTGAGACAAGAATTGACTACTGACCTTATCCTGCAATCGTTGCCAGAAGGGTACAATCAATTTGTCATGAACTACAACATGAATGAAAATAATAAACCTCTGCCTGAGATGCTCAGCATGTTAAGAACTGCCGAACCTAATCTCAAGAAAACCAAAAACAGTAATGTACTGATGGTTCACAATGTAACGACCCAGAAAATTCTCTTAATATTTTTTTTAAAATATTGATCATGTCTAGATAATTTTTCAAGGGACCTAGAGATATTAGTACAAATCGTAGCCTAGAAATGCATGATCTTTCTCGTTTGAATTGAGAAACTATGTACTAATGGGCCTTATATGGGCTATCTAGTACCATGATTATTGGTGGATTTTAGGTAAAACTTAATATAAAAATAAATGGATTTTGATTAGGAATATTAGCATAATTATGGATGAATTTTAGGAGAATTTTCAGAAATAAGGAAAAATAAAAATAAAATAAAAATAAAGTGTATGCACCAAGGATTGCACCTTGGACCTCTTAGACCACCATGCATGCACCAACGAATTCACCTAGCAAGGGAGTGCTATGAGGGAATGAAGTGGATTTTAGTTAAGGCTTGGGAAAGAATGAAGAGTCATCAAGGGAAGAGACACCATGACTCTCCACTTACCCTCCTTAATGTGGCATAAAAGCATAAGAGAAGGAGTTACATTTTTCCTCTCTTCTTCCATCAAGTCATTTGCTCTCCTCTTCTTCTTCCTCCCCTCCTAGCCAAAACCCCAGGCCCCCTTCTCCCTTGGGAAATGTTCACATAAGCCTCCATCTTGAAGATCTAAGGCCCTCTACAAGGATACAAGGGCTAGGGAGAAGTTTAGAGACAAGGAGGTTCTCTTGTTATTTTCTGTT
>JAGFNQ010005336.1:0-51710 GCA_024364735.1 Boesenbergia rotunda
AGAACGGCGTCGGAGGTTCGGGAGAAACTTGAGATCTCGGAGAATTCTTCGCGCCTACGCGTTCCTCTCGTCGCGGGGATCCCGAATATAGGAATATCTCTCGGAGGAGAGCCTTGGCCGGCCCTCTTGGCCTTGGTGTTGTTTCGCCCAAGAGAGGAGAGGGGAAGGGTCGCGCGGCTAGGGTGAGGAAGAGAGAAAACCAAAAAATCCAATTTCCTCTCTTAACTTATCTATTTATATTTATGGGGCGGATTGACCTAACACAACTTAAATATATTCTCTCCACCTTTGCTGTGCTTGATACCCTATCTTGGCTGGTCGCGCGCTTGCCTGGTTTCGTGCTGGTCGCGGGTTCGAACCCCCTGCTGCCCTTAACGATTTTTTTCTCCCTTTCTTTTTTTTTCTTCCTTTTTAAAATACTAAACGGACTCGGAAAATTCCATAAAAATATTCTAAAAATCCCTAAAAATATCTAGAATATTTCTAAACCATTTTTAAATAATTCTAAGGACTTTAAGAACTAAAAATGGGAATTTTGGGGCGTTACAATCCCCCATACCTTACGAAAAGTTCGTCCTCGAACTTAGAATAATTCTGGATATCTCTCTCTCATGCTGTCCTCACGTTCCCAAGTAGCCTCTTCATGCTTTTGATTCTGCCAGATGACCTTCACTAGTGGCACTTCTTTGTTTCTTAATCTTTTAACTGCCTTGTCCACTATCTGTGTCGGTCTGCTCTCATAACTAAGATCTTCTTGGATCTGTACTGACTGAGGCTGAATCACTTGGCTAGGGTCGTGAATACACTTCTTTAGCATAGAGACATGAAAGGTACTGTGGATAGCTGACATATCCTCTGGTAGGTCCAGCTCATATGCTACCTTACCCACCCTCTTTATGATCTTGTAGGGTCCTATGTAGCGAGGACTTAGCTTGCCCTTCTTGCCAAATCTCACCACTCCCTTCATGGGGCGACCTTGAGAAATACTGAATCTCCAACTTGAAATTCAAGTGGCCTACGGCGTGTGTCAGCATAACTTTTCTGTCTACTCTGGGCAGTCTCAATCCTCTGGCGGATCGTCTGGATAGCCTGAGCGGTCTCATCTATAAGCTCAGTCTGACTGCCTAGTCCTGACTCCATCTCTTTCTTCTCACCAGCTTCTTGCCAACATATGGGTGATCTACATTTCCTGCCATATAATGCCTCATAAGGTGCCATCCTGATGGTGGCCTGATAGCTATTGTTGTAGGCAAACTCAGCTAAGCACAGAAATTTGCACCAACTACCTTTAAAGTCCAATGCACAAGCCCTGAGCATGTCTTCTAAAATCTGATTTACTCTCTCTGTTTGTCCATCTGTCTGGGGATGGAAAGCTGTGCTGAACTGAAGTCTGGTGCCTAGGGCGTCCTGAACACACCTCCAAAAATGGGAGATGAACCGCCCATCTCTGTCAGAAACGATCGACTTCGGAACTCCGTGAAGCCTGATTACTTCTTCACGTACAGCTGTGCTAACTGCTCTACTGAATGCGATAACTTGATGGCTAGGAAGTGGGCAGACTTGGTCAATCTATCCACTATCACCCAAATTGCATCGTGTCCATGGGTGGTCCTTGGAAGACCTGTGATAAAGTCCATGGATATTTCTTCCCACTTCCACTCTGGAATGGGAAGTGGCTGTAGAACTCCTCCTGGTCTCTGGTGTTCTGCTTTGACCCTCTGGCAGGTCAAGCAGGTACTGATATATCTGGCCACGTCTCGCTTGAGTCCAGACCACCAGAATCTTTCTTTAAATCTTGATACATCTTGGTAGAACCAGGATGCATAGAGTATGGGGTACTGTGGGCTCTTCTAAAATATTCTTTCTTAGTTCCTCATCATTGGGGACGCAAAGGCGGTCTCCAAAATAGAGGATGCCACTGTCTGATACTCGAAACTCTGAATTTTCTGCCTCTTGGATCCCCTGCTTGATCTTCTGGATCTCTGGGTCTTGACTTGCTTTCTTGTATATCTACAAGCAGGGTTGACTCTAGGTCAATGCAGAAAATTGCCCAACCATTACCTCGACTCCAAAATCTTTTATTTCTTTCTGAAGTGGTGGAGACAGTGATGATAGGGACATCAGTGCTGCACAGGATTTTCTGCTCAGTGCATCTGCCACTTTATTAGCTTTACCTGGGTGGTAGAGGATTTCACAGTCATAATCTTTGACCAACTCTAGCCACCTGCGCTGCCTCATATTCAGATCCTTCTGAGTGAAGAAGTACTTCAAACTCTGATGGTCTGTGAAGATTCTGCACTGCACTCCATACAGGTAGTGTCTCCAGAGCTTCAGTGCGAAAACCACAGCTGCTAGCTCAAGGTCATGCGTAGGATAATTCTTCTCGTAGTCCTTGAGCTGTCTGGAGGCATATGCTATTACTTTACCATCTTGCATGAGGACAGCTCCAAGGCCCATCTTGGATGCATCACTGTAGATGTCAAAGGCCTTGTCACTCTCTGGAACAGTCAGGATGGGAGCACTGGTCAGTCTCTTCTTCAGCTCTAGAAAACTGTGCTCGCATTTATCTGACCATTCAACTTCTTGTTCTTTCTGGTCAAGGTTGTGAGTGGAGAGGCTATCCTGGAAAAGTCCTCCACAAATTTTCTGTAATATCCTGCCAGGCCTAAGAAGCTTCTGATTTCACTGGCATTCTTGGGTCTACACCAGTTGCTGACTGCTTCTATCTTGGCTGGATCAACTTGAATGCCTTCTTTGGATACAATGTGAACTAGGAAGGTCACCTGATCTAGCCAAAACTCACACTTTGAGAATTTTGCATAGAGCTTCTCCTGCTGAAGGATCTGCAGCACTATCCTCAAGTGTGTAGCATGGTCCTCTGGAGTCTGTGAGTATATGAGAATATCATCAATAAATACAATGATGAATTTATCGAGATACTCCCTGAAGATGTGGTTCATCAGCTCCATGAAGACTGCTGGAGCATTGGTTACTCCAAAAGGCATTACTACAAATTCGTAGTGGCCGTATCTTGTCCTGAAGGCCGTCCTGGGGATGTCACTTTCTTTAACCTTTAGCTGATGATACCCAGAACGCAGATCTATCTTCGAGAACACTGTAGCCCCTTTGAGTTGATCAAATAAATCATCTATTCTAGGAAGAGGGTACTTGTTCTTGATGGTTACCTTGTTCAGAGCTCTGTAGTCTATGCACAGACGCATAGACCCATCCTTCTTCTTGACGAAAAGTACAGGAGCTCCCCAGGGTGAATGACTAGGGCGGATGAAACCCTTGTCGAGCAGCTCTTGCAATTGTTCTTGTAATTCTTCCAGTTCTGCTGGTGCCATGCGATAAGGTGCCTTCGAAATTGGGTTGGTTCCTGGGGCCAACTCAATTTCCTGATTAGGAGGGAGTCCTGGTAACTCCTCAGGAAACACCTCAGGATAGTCACAGACTACCCTCACTTCTTCTCTCTTCAATCCTTCTCCTTGACTCGCATCCACTATATGAGCTAGAAACTAGAGCACCCCTTCTCTAACATTCTCTAAGCTTGTAAGGTAGGTAGGAACCTATTTATCTTTCTCCTTGGGTCTCCAATAAACTCAACCAAAGGTTCTGCTTCTGGTGTGAACTTGACTTTTTCTTGCGGCAGTCTATAGAAGCATTATACTTACTCAAGAAGTCCATTCCTAAAATGACATCGTAATCCTTCATCTCAAGGACTAACAAGTCACTGTAGAGCTCTCGGTTGGAAATCTAGATTGATACTGCCCTTAGCCTCTCAGTAGAGGCCATTACTTCCCCTGACGGTAAGGTTGTTAAGAACTTCATCGTTCAACCTTTCTGGTGGCCTTTATACTGTTTAAGTAGTGCTCAGTGATCAAAGCACTACTTATTAGTTCCTCGGAGGTTTGCAGCCTCTTAACACCGCTAGCCCCCCTTCAACGCTATCTCAGGCCTTAACATCTTGAGCATTAGCCTAACTATCTCTTTTTCTGTGCTAACTAGCTCTGGGCACAGATGAGCTAACCGCTTAAACATCTTCACTGCTTCATCCACGGATAGTTCTCCTTGTCTGAACTCCGTGAATTCATCATAATGCTTGTTGGTTACTTGCATGTGAGAGTATTCTTCGAAGAACTCAGTCTCGAAGTCGGCCCATGTCATCTGGCTGACATTTCTCTTGGCCTTGACTCTCTTCCACTATATTCTAGCATCTCCCGTAAGGCAGAAAGATGCACACTTTATCTTCTCTACCTCATGCCAGTCCAGTAGCCCTACTATTCTTTCCAACGTTTTGAACCATGCTTAAGCATCCCATGGTTTGCTTGTGCCTGGGAAGTTCCCTGGCTTCAGTTTCTTCCACTGAATGAGGTACGCTTCTTGCCTTACCCCCCTTGCCGGACTACAGATGTAATCGATGGGTCTTCGATCACAACTGGTGCCACTACATTCGCCACCGGCGAGGTAATAATAACGACCTGCTGGTTAGCCATCCTAGTGGCAATAACTTGCTGTTGTTCTGCTAACTGTCTCTGTAACTGAGCCACCACGTCTAAGAGATTTGGTGGGGGTACTGACTCTGTTGCCTCTTGCCCTCTAGGAGCTTGCTCCTCGTTTTGGGCCTTTCTAGGACGTCCTCAAATGTATAACTTAACACTTAATGGTAATGTTCCCAAACTTGCTTTAGGATATAACAAGACCTTGGTCTTGATTCTTATCTCATTTCTTAATCCTAGAACTCGTTCTAGGGCTTAGTAAGACCTTGGTCTTACTCAAAACTTTTATCAAGCACCATGCGTGCCATAATCCCAAAACTTACTTTTGGGCAAATCAAGTAAGTACTTAAGCATTTCTCTAATATCCATTCTAGGGATTAAACATGATTCCGTGGTACTAAGGTATTAAACATGCTTCCTTGTTCTATGCACATATGAGTAAGTACTTAAGCATTTCTCTATACTGTAATTAAGTAAAGGAGCAATAGAAAAACTGAAACTTAAAGCTTTCTTACTTGAAGACGGCAAGGTTGATGCTGATGTGTGTGTGATGCTGGAGAATGGGAACTGCTCTGATACCACCTGTAGCGACCCGCCTTCTCTGCCTTAGACGGATCGTTACTTCTGTCTACTTCTCATCTCTAATGCACGACTAAAAAAATGCGGAAATCTTTTTTTTTCTTCTCAATTTAAATCTATCTATGATATACTAACTCTAATAGTCATGCATGATACCATGTCACACTTTCTTCCTCAAAAACTCCTAAGATGAAACTTATTGAAACTTGCCTCGCCCAACTCCACTTTCGGGTATCAGTCGACTGATACTGTATCAGTCGACTGATAGGCCTGAAAACAGAATTTTCAGATTTCGGCACTTGCTTCAAAACTCCACCAAACCTATACTTTCGAGCCAAATAGAATCATGACACCATTTCTATACTCTAGGCCAGTTTTCCAATCAATTTAGCCAATCAAAATGAATCCATAAACTTGTAATTAGGACTTTTGCGGAAGAAAATAAGCTATTCAAGGTTATATGAACTTTAACAATAGAGTGTGTACCAATCTTGACTCCTATGCATTCATAACACCAAATACATGTTCTATAACCTTGCTAAAGCATTATGAAATGTGAATGCAACTCTTCTAAACATATTTAAGCAATAAAACTTGATTCAAAGAGAAATTAATACTATCTTGGCACATGCATCTATATTTCTAACAAAGTATCAATATTTCCAACTACTCACACTTCTACTCATCCAATGCCATCATAAGGATATATATGCTAAATGAAATGACATGGAATCTTCACCCTAAGAAATTGAGCATGTAAAACTATTCAAAGCTTAAATGTTCGCTAAACTCCATAAAGCAATGACTTGAAATTTGAATAAACTATAACATTGTAATTCAAATAACTAAATTGTCTCGTCTGAAAGATCTCTCCAAAATCAGCCACCACACACACTTTACTCAGCACCGCCTCGTCGCCTTCCTTCAGAATTGCTTGCCTTTACCTTTATCTGCAGTAAGAGGAAATGCAACTAGTAAGCAAAAAGCTTAGTAAGTACTATCTAGCTCACAAAATCTCGAAATGTGCAAACATGCTTTTGAACAATATGAAAATCATATGAGATACTTATATGCTTGAAAGAAAACTAAGAACATGTATAACTCAAAAAACATGCATACTCAAGCATTAATAAATCTCGATTTACTTTTCTTGGCTCAACTTGAAACTTTAGCTATTCTTTAACTTTTTGAAAACTCTTTAAACTTTAGAAACTTTGCTAAAGCATATACTTGAAAATAATAATCACTTGGATCCACTGAAGACGTAAGTACCATCTGATGCGCGTTCCCTAAAAGGTTGGGGTAGCGAGCCACCAATCCTAATAGAGCAGACCTTGGTCTACCAGGGCCAAGACCTTGGAATTGGACACCTGGATTTCTTTAACGACGCCCTTGGACGCCGGGTACTGGCCTTAGAAAATAAAATAGCTTTTCTTTCTTTTCTTTCTTATCTGTAAATGCCTTGGCATTTTCTCGAGCACCTTGCGTGCTAAAATCCCTAAGTCTTGACTTTTGAGGATTTCTTAAGGCCTTGGCCTTTTCTTTTCTTATCTTTATCTTCTCTTTTCTTTTCTCATAACTTTTCTTAGCCCTAATCTCATATAGGGTGCTTAATCAACTTATACAAACATATAGTGAACTAATATCACATGCCAAAAATCATAAACTAAAGAAACTATCTCTTTTAAAACTTTTAAAGGAAATTCTCGCGGAAAAACCGCCTCTTACTGCAGGCGAGCAGTACTTACCTTGATATCTTGGACATACAACCAAGAACGGCGTCGGAGGTTCGGGAGAAACTTGAGATCTCGGAGAATTCTTCGCGCCTACGCGTTCCTCTCGTCGCGGGGATCCCGAATATAGGAATATCTCTCGGAGGAGAGCCTTGGCCGGCCCTCTTGGCCTTGGTGTTGTTTCGCCCAAGAGAGGAGAGGGGAAGGGTCGCGCGGCTAGGGTGAGGAAGAGAGAAAACCAAAAAATCCAATTTCCTCTCTTAACTTATCTATTTATATTTATGGGGCGGATTGACCTAACCACAACTTAAATATATTTCTCTCCACCCTTTGCTGTGCTTGATACCCTAGCCTGGCTGGTCGCGCGCTTGCCTGGTTTCGTGCTGGTCGCGGGTTCGAACCCCCTGCTGCCCTTAACGATTTTTTTCTCCCTTTCTTTTTTTTTCTTCCTTTTTAAAATACTAAACGGACTCGGAAAATTCCATAAAAATATTCTAAAAATCCCTAAAAATATCTAGAATATTTCTAAACCATTTTTAAATAATTCTAAGGACTTTAAGAACTAAAAATGGGAATTTTGGGGCGTTACAAGTGGTTATCCAAAAGATGAATTATATGACTTAATTTCTTATCTGTCTCGAAAATTGGTGAAAGCCAACATCCGAGTTGAGACCCTCTGATAGGAAGTAAAACTCCTGAATGTAGAAGTCAACTCGAGTCCCTTGACTGAGTCAAATCAAGAAGGAAACTCAACTCACGTCCAAAAGCTTGAGGAAGAGAATTCCTCCTTGAAAACTCAAGTTAAGGAGCTCATAGTTGCCTTAGAATGGTTCACTTCGGGTTCCAAGGGTCTTGACATGATCCTTGGAAAACAGAAGTCTGTTCTCAATCGATCCAGACTAGGTTATCGAACCAAATCGAGACAACGCTCGTATTATTCCATGTTGAACCAACCTAGAACCTGAGTCCAAGCATGGGACCCTAAGCTACGTTTGACTAAACAAGCTGGACCAAACTAGTATTGGATCCCCAAGGACAAGATTCACATCTTGCCTAACCCTTATCGAGGTTTCAGTCCAGGGGGAGCCAATATAAAAACCATATTTATAGTTAGATGATTTTTTTCATTATTTAATTGCTTGCTTGCTTGTTTAGATTTTTTTCCTGCAATTTTATTATTATGCTTAGATTTAGGAATAATTTAAGGATAAAAGATTTATTTAAAATTTGAACAGCATAGTATTAGGTGGAGGTGAGATGATAGTACGTTAGGGAAGCCTTTCTAATAAGGTCAAGTGAGGTAAGGCGTACCCTACTTGATTTGTTTATTCTGGTGGAACTAGCCGAAGCTACCGATCCAAGACCTAAGCTAGTTAGACAAAAAAATTTTAAGAAGTAATTTCAAAATGAAATTTCGATAAAAGGCTCTGTCAAGGAAAGGATTGTTGCTCCAATAAAGCTACGACCAAAGAAGGCCTGTGTACCTCGCCAAGAACTGGAAGCCAATTATCGAAACTCAAATTCAATTTACTATTTGATAAATTTGAATCTAACACAAATTTTAAATTAAAATCTATACTTAATATTTTTTTAAAATCAACTTTACAATGTTTTTAAAATTAATTCAACAATTTCAAAATTAACTGTCTTTCAAAAAATAAATATTTTTTTGAAAACCTGTCTCACAAAACCCATAAGGTTAACATGGTTGATAACATTAGATGTGGATGAGACAGACTAGGTAGTGAAACTCAATTTAAGCTATCCCTACCTCTAATGGATCCAAATCAAAACATACTTTATGTGTAGGAACATAAAGATTTGGACCAGTGGATGTTGGATACTGGTTGCTCCAGAAACATGACTGGAGATAAATTGAAGTTCATCAAAATCAAGTTCAAAAACCTAGGCTCAGTAGCATTTGGCAACAATGCTACACTCAAAGTAATTGGTCAGGTAACATTGAACTTAATTCTGATTTCATTATTAAGAAAGTGCTATTGGTTGAAAATTTCAAATTCACTTTGCTTAACATTAGTCAACTCTGTGGTACTGGTTACATAGTTACTTTCACCAACTCTAATTGTCTTATTAGAAACCTCCAAGACCCAGAGATAACACTTAAGGGTACTAGGAAAAACAACGTTTACACTATTAATTTACCCTTAGTACCAAAATACTTTCTGACTCAATTAGAAGAATCTAACCTTTGGCATAGGAATTAGGACACACTCATACCAAACTAATTTCAATAATTACTCAACTTAGGTTAATTAAAGGTGTACCTAAAATCAAGAATTTTGAAAATACAATTTGTAACTCATGCAAACTAGGCAAGCAATCTAAGTCAACTCATAAACCAACCCAATCAGACTTAACCCAAACCACACTTGAGCTCCTACACCTTGACCTATTTGATTCACATGGAGCCAAGTCATTAAGCGGGAATCGGTACTGCTTAGTTATCATCGACGATTACTCTAGGTTTACTTGGGTTAGGTTTCTTGAAAACTAAGGATGCAACCTTTAATTTATTTAATGACTTATGCAAAATGATTGAAAATCAAAATGATACTAAAATTAAAAGACATAGGAGTGACCATGAGGGAGAGTTTGAAAACCAAAAATTTGAGGAGTTTTGTAAAATTAATGGGTATATTCATGAGTTTTCTTGTCCTAGAACCCCCCAACAAAATAGGATAGTTGAGAGAAAGAATAGAACCCTTCAAGAAGCCACTAGGACCATGCTTAGCGAATATAACCTAGCTAATCAATTTTGGGCAGAAGCGGTATATACAACATGTTATATTCGAAATAGGGTCCTAATTAATAAAAGACACAATAAGACACCATATGAACTCAATTATCATAGATTATCAAATTTATACTATCTAAGAGTCTTTGGGTGCAAAGTCCACATCATGAACACTAAGGACTACCTAGGTACGTTCCAATCAAAGTTGTAACACCCCAAAATTTCTCCCATATGAAATATGATGAATTCATGAAACATTATTATGAAATGTCATGATGGGCTTGGCTTAATGGGCTTTGATATGGATTAGTACAAAATGTGATAAAAAAGAAAGTGTGGAAAGGAGGAAGCAAAGATCGAACCTTGAACCTTCTAGTTACACTAACCATGTCTTAACCAATGCACCAAGAATATTTCATGTTGAAAGAATAAGAAATGTGCTAGTTAAAGCTAGGGAAGTGAAGAGACATGTCCCTTCATGAGAAAAGTATAAATAAGAGAGGGGGAAAGAAGTTTCATTCTTCTTCTTCCCCACTCCAAAACCGAAACCTAGAGCCCCTCCTCCTTCTTCATTTTTCGAAAAGTACACCCTAGGGTTCTAACCCTAGGGAATTGGAAGGAAGAAGACCCCATCCAAGGATCTTGCCCTCTACTAGGGCCAAGGGTTCTAGAGAAGTTTTAGCAAAGGGAACTCTCACCTCTCCTTCAACCAAGGGTACCCTAAAGATTTAGAGAAGGTGAAATTCAAGAGAAAGGATGTAAGTATCCCCTCGCCTGCAGCGTAATTGTTGTGCATGATTCTCTTTGTTCTCTTGTTTTTTCGAAAATGGGTGTATCCCTTGTACAAGTTTCGGCCACCACCAAGGGGGAGGCCTTGGCTACTCCTTGATACATGAGGAGACCCCTTGGGACATAGGGTATATGTATATGTTGTTCCCCTCCATGTTGTGATGACAAAAACTAGGGTTGAACACCCTACAAGGTTTCGGCCAAAGCATGAAAAAATAGGGTTTAGGGTTGGATGATTATCCTATGATGTATCCATGCTTAGTAGTGTAGACAAGGTGTTTGTATAAATGTTTGTATGAAGGTTTGATTTCTAAAACTCTAATTCCCCTACCCTACACTTTCGGCCAACCCTAGAAGAATTAGGGTTTAGGGTGCATGATTATCCTATGATGCATCCATGCTAAGGGTATTGCATGATAGTGTATACATGGTGTTTGGATAAATGTTTGTATAAAGGTTGTGTTACATGATAGTGTATACAAGGTGTTTGTCTAAATGTTTGTATAAGTGTTTAGTTGCAAATACCCTAATTTCCCCTACCCTATGACTTGCGGCCAACACCCTAAGGTTAGGGTTCATGAAGGTTAAACTACCCTATGAGATATGCCTATGTTTAGTAAGATGATATGTATAGGTATGTGATGTTTAAATGGAAGGCATGATTTGAAAACTTAGTTCTCCCTAGCATGTAACTTTCGGCCAAGGCATGAACATTAGGGTTTGTGAAGGTTGATTACCCCATGATGTATACTATGCTTAGTATGATACATGATGTATATATATGTGATTCTTGTATGGGATGTTTGATGTCAAAAACCTAAGCTACCCCTACCCTATGATTTTCGGCCAAACCCTAGTTTTAGGGTTAGGAAGAATTTAATTAACCCATGGAGCATGCTACCACTTCCTATGATATGAATATGATTTATGTGACCAATCTTGTCATATATAAAGTATGTTTAAGTGGTTGAATTATGATGTATGTATGAGCATGACTTATAGCCCATGGGGCACTCTTATGAATTGCATGTGATGTGTATGCTAATATGCTTGAAAGGATACTCCACTATGTATGGGATCAAGAGCACCCCTTATGTTGTGTGGTGTGTCCCTATGGGATTATGAGTACCCTTGAAGAGTGGTGTGTCCCTTGAGAGTGGATTTTGGAGTACTCCTTAGCATATATGTAAAAGCATGATAAGTATTTTATTTTGGAAGTTGTGTATCCGACTCGGAAGGGTGTCGTTAAACAAATCCAGGGTGCATGTTAACTGAAGGTCATGGCTCCGGTAGGACGGAAGGGTCCTGCTCTAATAGGTTGGTGGCTCGCTACCCCAATTCATTAGGGAACGCGCTTGATGTGGTACACAACTAGGCCCTATATGATGTTGAAATATTTTTAAGTAATACCTTTATGGAATTGTTTTGAAAACATTCATTATATGTGATGGGTATGCTTAAGATACTTTATACTGCATGCTTAGAACCTTTGATGTTTAGTATGCTATGATAAACTCATGCTTATGATTCAATATGTGTACATGTTGTATTCTTCCGTATGGATTTTGCGAGTATGACAGGATCCTTACTAAGTATTTGTGCTTACTAGTTTATGTGTTGTCTTATGCTACAGATAAGAGTAAGGGACACTTAAACAAAAGGAAGAGGCAGGAGGGCTGAAGATGTGTGGGGTGGTGGCTCGGGAAAGAAAGATTCTTATATCTACTTACTATGCTTTTGTTAATGTTTCCGTGATAATGAATGCTAGTGATTACTCTTATATTTGACTAGATTTGATTATGTTGTGAGTTGAACTACTTGTGAACCTATCATGTTGTAGGATAACTCTTGATTAAGATATTTCACCGGATGTCCTAGACTCTTTTAGACCCAATTTTATGAACTATTATTATGCATGGAAACGTATAACTATGCTTCTAAATGATGTTCTAGGATGTGAATTCATGATGTCTTGCAATGGAATGTATAACCTCACTATCATTATTTATGTGTTACTGAACTTGCTATGCACCTACCATGTTCTAATCATTAAAGCATGATATATGATTGGCATGCACAGACTAGTAGGCTTAGCACTTGTAAATATCACTTGATGGTTTTAAACAAGCATGCTCAGTACTTAGTCCTTGCACTTTTGTGTTTTTTATTCTAGTGTTAAAATTATATGAAATTGATGGTACGTAACCCCGCCCCGAGAGTAGATATAAGGGCGGGCGAAAGAAGTTGGTATCAGAGCAGGTTTCCCCTCCACTACACACACATCAAGCTTCATCCTGCCGCTTCCAAGTAAGTGATCCTAACCTCGCTTTACCTTATTTCATCTACAGTAATGATTAGATGGAGATGATAGATGCTTGCATAACAAGAGAAAGTAGCGTTAATTCTTATGTTAGTTTATTTATCACCTATATGATAGATAATGACAAGTAATTGTAAGATATGTGAACATGAACGATACTTCCTCTTATATATATATATATATATTCATTAATAATTTAGAATTTAGGGTAAGAGGGTGGTTACATATTGTAATCACTAAGGTAAACTACACCAATTGGGTGTGTGTTTTCCTCTGTATATATTTGCGAATTGAAAAAGGAATGGTTTAGTACTAACCATGTCATTTTCTTTTCAATTCCAGATGTTGCATGAGGACTACACTGAGAGGTGCCGCGAGCTGATGGAGCGGATAGAGGCAGTTGAGTATTGTCCGACCCGGGGAATTCAAGGCAACATGGGGTTTTTGGATCGGCTATTCTAGAAACTGGAGTGGGAAGGGTTTCCAGTCATGGACGATCATAGGATCGGAGCTTTACTTCGTTCATTGCCCAATCGGGCAAGAGAGGTTGCGCATCAGATCTGGGGACAGCACGGATGCTGTATCTCATATACGGAATTGTGTAAGCAGCTCCTGTTAGTGATATGAGAGAAGTGTCCTAAGGCAATCGCCTTATGATTGTAAACATTTATTTCAATAAA
The DNA here is from genome assembly GCA_024364735.1 of Boesenbergia rotunda. Lineage (NCBI taxonomy): Eukaryota > Viridiplantae > Streptophyta > Magnoliopsida > Zingiberales > Zingiberaceae > Boesenbergia > Boesenbergia rotunda. The sequence goes on from JAGFNQ010005336.1 coordinate 13,356, forward strand.
TGATAATTCACTATTTGAGTATACATGTTTGTGTATTTGATTGGGATCTTAAACTCATCTACTGAATGTCCGCCATACAGTTCACAGCATAAGAGAATTTGTGATGGGATCACAACTAGTGATTATCTCTAAATGTGCAAATGTGAAGTGTTGGAAATATCCCTAGTCGATGAATTGATAAATACGGACATTATCAGTTCTGTTGAGACTAGCATGAGTTATTCTCTATTCAGCTGATTCTCACTGGCTGGTGACATTGGGATGTCCGGAGATAAACATGGATGCTAGTTAAGGGAACTAGTTCATTGGAGTGACTAGCTGTAAGACTTCATATGGGAATCTACATGTAGATATGTCAATGAAGATCTTACTGCGGCTTAAGTGCGATGTTCCTTTGACTTGCGGTGTTCAAGTCATCTTGGTCATAGAGACTTATACTTTGACATCTTAAGCAAGCATCTCCAAAGAGGTGTGGACCCAGGATGATCGGGTATAAGCCGAAGTGCCCGAAGATGTTTGAACAGCCTACAAAGGATTCACCACTCCTTGCGAGGAGATGTATACCCAGGCCTATCATCGGATTGTTACTCAAAGCCTCTGGCCAGAGCATATCATGTTTAGAGTGAGAGTCTCTAAAATACATGAGAGTAATTAGAAATCCAAAGGACGAGTAAGACATTACTTGGGCTAGGTGTGACGTAGTCAGCCTAGTGGGGACTGACACCATTGACCGTGTCCTGAACCAAGTGGGTATAAGGTGGTGAAGGGAATGGGGCACGATTCATTAGAGCTGCTGAAGGGTTTCAGAATAATTTCTTCTGAGGTCAAACCGTTGATCTTTCGATTAATTGGGGATCATGATGTACTACTAGGTGCCACTCATGATCGTTCTATAATTAGTTAATTATAGGCGGCCAACATAAATCGAAAGCCTATTTAGTCACACGCACTACGAGTAATCCGAGGGATTTAAAACGAGTTGAAAATTGGATTTTCTGATCAAGAGAAATAAGTCGAATCTGAGTTAGTCAGAGGCGCAATGGAAGCTAAAAATGGCTAAGTCTTTTGAAGGCTTTTTGGGCGAATTAAATGAGTTTAATTCGCGGTGGTTCGGGTTGTTTTGGCCGGCCAAAGAGGGTGCCAAAACCCCCTTTGGTGGACGGCCATAATAAGAGGAGAAAACCAATTAATTTTGGTTTAATTAATAAGATAAATCCAGCGCGATTTATTTTATAAATTATGGATAAATAAATTTGTATAAAGAAATTTATATAAATAAATTTATAGAAATTTATTCTTTTATGGAAGATTAAAATAATCCATGAATTGGGTTTATTTTAATTTTATAAAATCAATTATGAATTGATTTTTCCATAATAAGAAAGTTTATAAATTTCTTATAAAATTTATTCTATAATTTAAAGAGAAGAAGAATTTGTTTTATTATAAATTAGTTCTAATAAAACTTGGTTTAAACGGAATAATTCATAAGAATTTATAGGATAAATTTCTTATGATAATTAATTAGTTTTATTATAAAGTTAGTTATAATAAAATTCATAAGAGAATTTATAGGATAAATTTCTTATGATAACTAATTTGTTTTATTATAAATTAGTTATAATAAGACTAGGCTTAAACGGAATAAGCAATAAAAAAATTTATAAGATAAATTTCTTATAACTAATTCCATTAATTCCGTTAATTCAGTTTAGAGGGAGACTTAGCAAAGGAGTTGCTACTATATAAAGGAACCAAAGGCTAGCCCTTAATTCCAATCAAGAGATTAGTAACTTCCTCTCTCCCTCTCTCTTATTCTCTTCTCCCTCTCCTTTCCCTTAGGGCCGGCGCCCTTCTTGGAGAATTAGGGCTGGCTCCCACCTTCCTTGCTAGGGCCGGCGCACCCGATCAACACCAAGCAAGGTTGCCGTGAGCTTCAAGAAGAAGGAGAAACGAAACAAGAAGAAGAAGAAGCGGATAGCGACTCCTCTCTTACCGGAATTCGATTCCGTTTTCTTGGTGGTTAGTTTCCCTTTCCTCTCTTGATCTTTCTTGTTGTGCCTATAGAGAATCTAGTAGTTCTCATCGGCACAAAACTCGTGACTTTGCGAAGTCATCCAGAAGAGAACTCGGCGTGGACGCGAATAGAGGCGAAGCTTCCAAGGGACGCTACGGTTGGATCTCGTCCCTTTCTTCGAGTTACGCAAGGTATAAAAGTAAATTAGTTTACTTTTCCGCAAACTTTTATTTTATGATTATGTCGATACACTATAAGGTTGCATGCTAGATACGAAGTTAAAATAATTTAGGAAATTATTTTATGTAAATTCTTCCGCTGCACGTAAAATTTTAAAATTTTACGAACTCGTATCCTCGTCGACATGCACCCGGTCCCAACAGTGGTATCATAGACGGTTAGTGTTCGACTTAATCAAATAATTGTTTTGTGGAAAACTTTGTCATGATCTCAATTTCGGAAAAAAATTTTCAATTATGGAAACTTTCAAATTATAATAAATTTTAGATTTAGGAATTTCAAAGTTTGGAAATCCTCATGAAATTTCGCAAACGTTTGAAATTTTCTATTTTCTGAAATTTTATAATAATTTCGAAACTTCCCATCTTTGGAAACTTTCCAATTTTGGAAATTTTTCTATTTTAGAAATTTTCCAATTTTGGAAATATGTAAGTTTCCTTTGTACCGGAAACTTACAATTATTCTGAAAATCAATTTTCGAAATCTCGCAATTTTGGGCACTTTCTTTTAAGAAAGTCTAGACAAATTCATGGACAGTTAATTGACAATTAAATTTGAATTGGTTTTTAAATTGACAACAAAATTCTTTATTTTGGATTGAGCCTCGGGGAGCCGTCCAATTTAAAGTTAGTTGTTGTAATTTAATTTCCCAATTTTTAATTGAAATTGTCATGTTTGATTTGGATTGAGCCTCGGGGAGCCGTCCAATTGGATTTACAACACATTACTTTTCTTTGGGTATCTGAGCCTCGGGGAGCCACCCTTAGAAAACAATTTGTTGTAATTAATTAAATCCATGAATAAAATATGTTTGAAGAGGTGATGCTCTTACATATTGTTGTCTCCAAAATTAATTAGGAAAATGGTTTCCTATAGAGTTTTCTTAAATGAGATTTTCATGAAAATAATATGTAGTTGAATTAAGGGATTTGTCTCTTAATTTAACAAGATTTGATTTAGAGAAATTAAAGTCTTGAACATATTATTTCTGAAATTAATTATGACAATTTAGGAAATTGTTTCCCAAAACAATTCCTTTAATTAAGTATGAAATTGGAATTAGGAAATCCGGTTCCTAATTCAATTAATGAGACTTGATAACTTAAGTCACATACATACTTAATTAAGGAAATCGTTAGTCATGACATAATTCTATGTCATGAATGTGCTTAGAAAAGAAAGATGAGACCCAAAACCCCTTACAAAATATTAAGGCCAACACCTTCCATTAATATGGTTAGAATCAGAGTTTTGTTTCTCGTTTGGGTTGATGGACACATCTATGCCCGACTTGAACCTCAACATGTTCAAACCATGGAATTAGTTTATGAATAATATAGTTGGAGTCAGAGGTCAATCATTAGTTTTGGTTGTTGGACACATCCAAGCCTGACTAAGCGGTTGAATGAGCCCCAACCATATTAAAACTATTTCTTGATTAATGGGTCAGCCTTAAGCTTGGAGCATCGATTTGTTGTGCCACAGCCAAGGTCGATGTAAAGAGAGGTGCAGTTGGGTGCTATGTATAATGATACATACTTGTTAATGAGTTAACAACCCAATGTTTTATGCAAACATTCAATTAGTTGATAGCATAATGTGATAGTTACATATATATGATGTGTAATTGGTATAATTACCTACCTTCATAGCTAAGAAGAACTTGATGGCCACAGCTATGTTGTTCTTATCTATGGTTGGATATCAACCTATTTGGAGATGTTCCTACGATCTCCCGAATTGATAATAAGGGTGACTCAATTCGTAAAATAAATAGGATTTAATTTATGTATGTTGATACATTCTTTAATAAATCTTCTCACATAATCTCAATTTGTATTTCTAGGTTAATCACTCGATCATGTCTTCTCTGAATTTGCGTTCCATCTTGGACACCAACAAATTAACTGGGCCTAACTTCATGGACTGGCTTCGAAACCTGAGGATAGTCCTCAAGGCAGAGAAGATTGCTTATGTCTTGAAAGAAAGTGCCCAAAATTGCGAGATTTCATAAATGCGTTTTCAGTATAATTGTAAGTTTCTGGTACAAAGAAAACTTACATATTTCCAAAATTAGAAAATTTCTAAAATAGAAAAATTTTCAAAATTGGAAAGTTTCCAAAGATGGGAAGTTTTCATAATTATTATAAAATTTCAGAAACTAGAAAATTTCAAAAGTTTGCGAAATTTCATGAGGATTTCCAAACTTAGAAATTCCTAAATCTAAAATTTATTATAATTTGAAAGTTTCCATAATTGAAAATTTTTTACAAAATTGAGATCATGACAAAGTTTTCCGCAAAACAATTATATGATTATGTCGAACTCTAACCGGCTCTGATACCACTGTTGGGTCCGGGTGCATGTTGACAAGGATACGGGTTCGTAAAATTCTAAATTTTTACGTGCAGCGGAAGAATTAGCATAAAATAATTTCTCAAATTATTCTAATCACGTATCTAGCATGCAACCTTATGGTGTGTGGACATGATCATAAAATAAAACTTTGCGGAAAAGTAAACTAATTTACCAAGTACCTCGCGTAACTCGAAGTAAGGGACGAGATCCAACCGTAGCGTCCCTTGGAAGCTCCGCCTCTATTCGCGTCCACGCCGAGTTCTCTTCGGGATGACTTCGCAAAGTCACGAGTTTTGTACCGACGAGAACTACTAGATTCTCTAAAGGCACAACTAGAACAACAAGAGAAAATATAGGAAACTAACCACCAAGTTAACAGAATCAAAATTCCGGGAAAGGAAGGAAGGAGTCGCTATCCGCTTCTTCTTCTTCTTTGGCTCGAACTTGGTGGAGGAAGCTCTCAGGCACCCTAGGTGCTTGCGCCGGCCCTAAGGGATGCAAAGGGCGCCGGCCCTAAGATGGGTAAGGGCGCCGGCCCTAAGGGGGAAGGAGAGGGAGAGGAAGAGAATAAGGGAGAGAGTTAATCTCTTGATTACTCAATTAGTTAAGGGCTTGCCTTTGGTTCCTTTATATAGTAGCATCTCCCTTGCCAAGTCTCCCTCTTAACTGCATTTTCATAACAAATTTTTCCTATAAATTCTCTTATGAATTATTCCGTTTAAATCAAGTTTTATTATAACTAACTTTATAATAAAACAAATACTTCTTCTCCTTTTATTATGGAATAAATTTTATAAGAAATTTATAAACTTTCTTATTATGGAAAAATCAATTCATAATTGATTTTATAAAATTAAAATAAACCATTTCATGGATAATTTTAATTTCCATAAAAGAATAAATTTCTATAAATTTATTTATATAAATTTCTTTACACAAATTTATTTATCCATAATTTATAAAACAAATCACGCTAGATTTATTTTATTAATTAAACCAAATAAATTAGTTTTATCCCCTTTTAATGGCCGGCCAAACCAAAGAGGGTTGGCACCCTCTTTGGCCGGCCAAACCGAGCTGAACCAACGCGAATTAAACTCATTTAATTCGCCCAAAAAGCCTTCAAAAGACTTAGCCATTTTAAGCTTCCGTTGCGCCTCTGATTAACTCAGATTCGACTTATTTCTCTTGATCGGAAAATCCAATTTTCAACTCGTTTTAAATCCCTCGGATTACTCGTAGTGCGTGTGACTAAATAGGCTCTCGATTTATGTTGGCCGTCTATAATCGACAAATTATAGAACGATCATGAGTGGCACCTAGTAGTACATCATGACTCCCAATTAATCGAAAGATCAACGGTTTGACCTCAGAAGTAATTCCGAAACCCTTCAGCAGCTCTAATGAATCGTACCCCATTCCCTTCACCATCTTATACCCACTTGGTTCAGGACACGGTCTATTTGTGTCAGTCCCCACTAGGCTGACTACGTCACACCTAGCCCAAGTAATGTCTTTCTCGTCCTTTGGATTTCTAATTACTCTCATGTATTTTAGAGACTCGCACTCCAATCATGATATGCTCTAGCCAGAGGCTTTGAGTAACAATCCGACGATAGGCCTGGGTATACATCTCCTCGCAAGGAGTGGTGAATCCTTTGTAGGTTGTTCAAACAACTTCGGGCATTTCGGCTTATACCCAATCATCTTGGGTCCACACCTCCTTGGAGATGCTTGCTTAAGATGTTAAAGTATAAGTCTCCATGACCAAGATGACTTGAACACCGCAAGTCAAAGGAACATCGCACTTAAGCCGCAGTAAGAACTTCATTGACATATCTATATAGATAACCATATGATGTCTTACAGCTAGTCACTCCAATGAACTAATTCCCTTAACTAGCATCCATGTTTATCTCCGGACATCCCAATGTCGCCAGCCAGTGAGAATCAGCTGATTAGAGAATAACCCATGCTAGTCTCAACAGAATTGATAGTGTCCGTATTTATCAATTCATCGACTAGGGATATTTTCAATACTTCACATTTGCACATTTAGAGATAATCACTAGTTGTGATCCCATCACAAATTCTCTTATGTTGTGAGTTGTATTGTGGACATTCAGTAGATGAGTTTAAGATCCCAATCAAATACACAAACATGTATACTCAAATAGTGAATGATCATTTATTAAAATAAATGTTTACAATCATAAGGCGATTGCCTTAGGACACTTCTCTCATATCTCTAACAAGTAGTGTAGACAAGGTGTTTGTATAAATGTTTGTATGAAGGTTTGATTTCTAAAACTCTAATTCCCCTACCCTACACTTTCGGCCAACCCTAGAAGAATTAGGGTTTAGGGTGCATGATTATCCTATGATGTATCCATGCTTAGGGTATTGCATGATAGTGTATACATGGTGTTTGGATAAATATTTGTATAAAGGTTGTGTTACATGATAGTGTATACAAGGTGTTTGTCTAAATGTTTGTATAAGTGTTTAGTTGCAAAAACCCTAATTTCCCCTACCCTATGACTTGCGGCCAACACCCTAAGGTTAGGGTTCGTGAAGGTTAAACTACCCTATGAGATATGCCTATGTTTAGTAAGATGATATGTATAGGTATGTGATGTTTAAATGGAAGGCTTGATTTGAAAACTTAATTCTCCCTAGCATGTAACTTTCGGCCAAGGCATGAACATTAGGGTTTGTGAAGGTTGATTACCCCATGATGTATGCTATGCTTAGTATGATACATGATGTATATATATGTGATGCTTGTATGGGATGTTTGATGTCAAAAACCTAAGCTACCCCTACCCTATGATTTTCGGCCAAACCCTAGTTTTAGGGTTAGGAAGAATTTAATTAACCCATGGAGCATGCTACCACTTCCTATGATATGAATATGATTTATGTGACCAATCTTGTCCTATATAAAGTATGTTTAAGTGGTTGAATTTGTTGGTGCAGGAAGCACCATATCGAACCTGGTTTTGATATTGGCAAAGGATTCAAAGTTAAGTTTATTTGTGATCTAACGTTGTTCACTGAGTGTGCAGAAAAAGCCCTAGCGAAGGACTGCTAGGCACTGGTAAAGGAATGCCAGGAAAGAAAGCCCTAGCGAAGGAATGCTAGGCACTGGCGAAGGACTGCCAGACAGACAAAGCCCTAGCGAAGGAATACTAGGCACTGGTGAAGGACTGCCAGAATGGAAAAGCCCTAGCGAAGGAATGCTAGGCACTGGCGAAGGACTGCCAGAAGAAAAGACCTAGCAAAGGGCTGCTAGGCACCAAGCGAAGGGCAGCTTGGTACCTCAAGACCTGGCGAAGGACTGCTGGGCAAAAGTCCAACTGGAGGATCCGGTTGGCACCAGGTAAAACTCTCCCGAGAGGAGTAGGTGAGGACGCGTTCCCCTTGAGGGAACATTAGGCGTCGGTTCGACCTAGGGCTCCATTTTGGAGATCCAAAGTCAGAACCAAGACAGCTAAGGCTGTTGTAACTAACTTATTATTTGCTGTTTTGGACTAACCCTGGATGCAGGACCGAAGGACTGTGTTTCTGCAGCTCAGAGAGCCTCAAAGGAGTGAGGCCGTAGCTGAGTAGGGCGCCTCGGATGTGTCGGGCGCCCCAGAGTCAACCCAAAGTCAGCAGAGAGGTAAACGCCCCGACAGCAGCGCAATTGGGGGCGCCCCGTGCGTGTCGGGCGCCCCGCATGTCGGGCGCCCCGCGTGTCTCGGGCGCCCACTGTGCCACGCCACTGAAGGCGGCTGCAGCTCACCCTCGCGAGCCTCGGTGATAAAGTTTGACCGGTCAATCGGGCGCCCCGTGCGCGTCGGGCGCCCCAGTCAAATACAATCCCGAAGATAACGAGATCAGCTTTGACTAGAGCATCGCCGGATCTGCAGCCACGTGGGGGGCGCCCCGAGCATGTCGGGCGCCCCCTGCCCTATATAAAGAGGGCCTCGACCCTCTTCAAAGAACATCAATTGCTTCGACGCTTCTGCGCTCTTCTGCTTCCGCGACACGCTTCAGAGATCTTCCAACTCAAGCTGACGACGTCCTGCTGCTCCGAAACTTTGATCTACACCAGACGTCGGTAACAAAGAGCTCTGTATTTAAAGTTTACTATTCTGCCTTATTGTAAAATCTATATGTAAACTTTGCGAACTTATAGAATTGCCCGCAGAAAACGGTCAACGACCGTGGGCCTTGGAGTAGGAGTCGACCTAGGCTCCGAACCAAGTAAGACGATCGTGTTAGCGTTGTTTTACTCTATTTTATTCCGCTGTGCACTTGCTCTTTTAAATCCGAACGAATTGCGACATTCACCCCCCCTCTCTCGCATTTCTCGATCCAACAGAATTATGATGTATGTATGAGCATGACTTATAGCTCATGGGGCACTCTTATGAATTGCATGTGATGTGTATGTTAATATGCTTGAAAGGATACTCCACTAAGTATGAGATCAAGAGCACCCCATATGTTGTGTGGTGTGTCCCTATGGGATCATGAGTACCCTTGAAGAGTGGTGTGTCCCTTGAGAGTGGATTTTGGAGTACTCCTTAGCATATATGTAAAAGCATGATAAGTATTTTACTTTGGAAGTTGTGTACCCGACTCGGAAGGGGGTCGTTAAACAAATCCGGGGTGCATGTTAACTGAAGGTCATGGCTCCGGTAGGACGGAAGGGTCCTGCTCTAATAGGTTGGTGGCTCGCTACCCCAATTCATTAGGGAACGCGCTTGATGTGGTACACAACTGGGCCCTATATGATGTTGAAATATTTTTAAGTAATACCTTTATGGAATTGTTTTGAAAACATTCATTATATGTGATGGGTATGCTTAAGATACTTTATACTGCATGCTTAGAACCTTTGATGTTTAGTATGCTATGATAAACTCATGCTTATGATTCATTATGTGTACATGTTGTATTCTTCCGTATCGATTTTGCGAGTAGGACAGGATCCTTACTAAGCATTTGTGCTTACTAGTTTATGTGTTGTCTTATGCAGCAGATAAGAGTAAGGGACACTTAAACTAACGGAAGAGGCAGGAGGGCTGAAGATGTGTGGGGTGGTGGCTCGGGAAAGAAAGATTCTTATATCTACTTACTATGCTTTTGTTAATGTTTCCGTGATAATGAATGCTAGTGATTACTCTTATATTTGACTAGGTTTGATTATGTTGTGAGTTAAACTACTTGTGAACCTATCATGTTGTAGGATAACTCTTGGTTAAGATATTTCACCGGATGTCCTAGACTCCTTTAGACCCAATTTTATGAACTATTATTATGCATGGAAACCTATAACTATGCTTCTAAATGATGTTCTAGGATGTGAATTCATGATGCCTTGCAATGGAATGTATAACCTCACTATCATGATTTATGTGTTACTGAACTTGCTATGCACCTACCATGTTCTAATCATTAAAGCATGATATATGATTGGCATGCACAGACTAGTAGGCTTAGCACTTGTAAATATCACTTGATGGTTTTAAACAAGCATGCTCAGTACTTAGTCCTTGCACTTTTGTGTTTTTTATTCTAGTGTTAAAATTATATGAAATTGATCGTACGTAACCCTGTCCCGAGAGTAGATATAAGGGCAGGCGTTACAAAAGTCAACCCCAGGGACCTTCCTAGGATATTTATCAACTAGTAGAGCTTATAGGGTTTATAATAAACAGACCCACAAATTTGAATAAACTACCAATTTAATCTTTGATGAACAAGGTGAACCAAAATCAATAAACAATGAAAACCTAAACAAATCAAATGTTAATCAAGAAGATAGTGAACTAACAATTGAACCATCAATTGAACCACTGATTGAACATTTGAATGAACTATCACTTGAACCATCTACTGAGGTATCAACTGAACCAACTCAAATAGTTGAACCAAACACTGAATCAAACCGTCCAGCCGAACCTAAGGCTAAACCTTGTTCCAGAAGAACAAAGAAACCTAGACTTAGTCATCCATCTGACCAAATCATGGGTGACCCAACTTTAGGAGTCAGAACTAGGTCTTCTTATAGAAATCTTTGTCAGATCGCACTGATTTTAAAAATTGAGCCCAAGACAATAGAAGAGGCCCTACCTGACCCAGATTGGATTATAGCTATGCATGATGAACTAGCCCAATTTGAGAGAAACCAAGTCTGGGAATTAGTATCTAAACCTGAGGGAAAACAATTATAGACACTAAGTGGGTTTTTAGAAACAAATTAAATGATCAAGGGGAAATTGTTAGAAATAAAGCCCACTTAGTAGCTAAAGGGTTTACTCACATCGAAGGGTTAGATTATTATGAAACCTATGCCCCAGTAGTAAGACATGAGTCAATAAGAATGTTATTAGCTTTTGCAGCCCATAGAGGGTTTAAACTATAACAAATGGATATCAAGTCTTCTTTTTTTAATGAGTTTATTAAAGAAGAAGTTTATGTAGGGCAATCCTCAGTATTTGAGGACTTAGAAAAACCTGAATATGTATTTAAGTTTAGAAAAGCGCTTTATGGGTCAAACAAGCACCTAGGGCATGGTATGAAAGATTATCAACCTATTTAATTTATAAGGAACTTTACCAAGGTCAATTTTGTAGGACCGGTGCCGTCGATAGAGGGGGGGGTGAATATCGATCGTGAAAACTTTCGTAAATATTTCGTAAGACTTCTGGACTCAGAGCGTTAGTGCAGCGGAAACATAAAAATAAAATAAAAGAAAGCAAAACATGGGACACGGCAGGTTTATTTACTTGGTTCCCAACCCCCCAGGGTCAGTACGTCCAAGGCCTATGTACTCGGCGTTGAGTCCACTAATAGTCTCCTTTCCGGAATTTCCGGAGGTGGAGAAACCCGACTTACAATGCAATATTACAAGCAATAATAAAGAAAAATAAATACTGTAATTAATTGCAAACCAAGCAAAAATGTGAAGCTCGGCCGATCTGGACCTCCGAAGTGCCGCGCACTTCCTCCTGGAGCCTCCCGGTCGCAGAGCCTCGTCTTTAGCGCGTTGTCGTCGGTCGGAATGAATAGAATCGCAGTTAGGAAGTGTGTTCGAAGAAGAGGGGTCGAAGCCCCTTTTATAGCCCTCCTGGGGGCGCCCTGGTCGACGGGGGCGCCCCGAAAAACCCGGTCAACTCTTATCCTAGCGCCTACCTCGCCGTAGGTGATAAGAACTTTGACCAGGGCGCCCCGGATGACCCGGGCGCCCCATTGAGGGCTTATCCTGTGTTCTGTCTTCGAAACAGCAAAACAGCTACTAATTAGGGCGCCCCGGACGCTCCGGGCGCCCCGGTTGACACCTGTTCTGCAAACACACGTTTGCTGCATGTATTAGTACTGCCTGGGGGCGCCCCGGACGCTCCGGGCGCCCTGGTTGACACCTGTTTTGACTGCATCACGAAACTGCATGTTTAGTACTACCTGGGGGCGCCCCGGAGCTTCCGGGCGCCCTCACGGACACCTGTTCTGCACACACACACAAGTGCACATCTTCTGCACTGGCTGGGGGCGCCCCCCATGCTGGGGGCCCCCTGGCTGCTGGTTTTCAGCCTTCTTCATTTGCTTGCTTTGTCATCTTCTCTTGGTACCTGCAAGATATATATATGCAAAGCAAGTATACATGAAATATTAATCTTACGAACTTGGTTCGGACTTCGGATTGGCACGCAACCCTAGGTCGAACCGGCACGAGTTCCTATCCCCGAGAACTCGCCCTTCACCTACTCCTTTCAGGAGACGGTTGCCACCCGGTCCTTCGGGTGGACTTTTGCTTAGCTTCCGATACTTCGGATCTCGAGACGCCCGAACCCCGACCCGTCTCTACTCCTGTCCTTAGTCATCGCTCAGCTAAGTTGCTCAGTCCCTTGGACCAAGACTTCATTACCTAGCAATCCTTCGCCAGGTGCCTAGCAGTCCTTCGCCAGGTCTTCTATGCCTAGCAGCCCTTCGCTAGGTGCCTAGCATCCCTTAGCTAGGTCTTCTATGCCTAGTAGTCCTTCACTAGGTGCCTAGCAGCCCTTCACTAGGTCTTAGGGTTACGATACCTAGCAGCCCTTCGCTAGGTGCCTAACATCCCTTCGTTAGGTCTTAAGGTTACAATACCTAGCAGCCCTTCGCTAGGTGCCTAGCAGCCCTTCGCTAGGTCTTGGGGTTTCGATGCCTAGTTTAACTAGGACTTTTCTTCAGCTTTGGTTACTTCACTTTTGCTCCCCTTTGTCTATTCATTATATCACTGACTTAAGTATATTGTCAAATATTAAAACACATAAAGGAGAACATCATTGATGCAACTTGCACCAACAATCTCCCCCTTTTTGATGTTTGACAATAACTTAAGTTAGATTGGTTTAAGGGGCTAAATTACTATCCTTGGGATAGAAAAGCTAAAAGGTATAGGTTTTGGGAGAGTAAAAAATTTCTAACTGAAAAAAAATTCTAACTTAAGCACTCTCTCCCCCTTTGTCATGCATCAAAAAAAAACTTGCATCAACAATAAAAAACTTTGAATTTTTGTTTTGAAAATACTTAGTGCAATTTTGTTTTTTAAAAAAATTGCATAAATTTGAAAAATGCTCTAGGTTTAAAATATAAGTACTTTGAAAAGATGATTTGTAAGGAGTGCAAGTACTTTTAAAAGATTATTTAAATCCCTTTTTGAAAAAATATAAGTATATTTTTTGTGAAATTAAGTACTTAACAATACATTTGAAAATAATTTTTTTTTTAAATTAAGAATATTGGTTTTGAAAGACATAAGTACTTTTTTTTTGAAAATATTTTACTTGATTGAGTTTCTTTTCCAGTCTGACACCATCCTAGGAAACCTTGTTGACCACAAGGGCATTTCCTAAGTGTCCTGGAAAGTTTTCAAACAAGTAAATATTATTATAAATTTTTAAGAAAAATGATAATATTTCACAAAGTATGTGCTGAAAAACTGTGTGAATTTTGAAGATCTAATATTTTACTTAACTTGGACTATTTTCCAGTCTGACACTATCCTAGGAAACCTTGTTGACCACAAGGACATTTCCTAAGTGTCCTGGGAATTTTTCAACCTAAGTAAACATTATTTCAAAATAATTTCATAAGTCACACAAATTTTAACAAATAGTATTTTGAAAAGCATAGGTTTTTAGAATTTTAAAAGCATGTAATTGAATAATTCTTTTAATTTGACCTCCCCCTAAACTTGACTCAGTCCTGGGAAGCTTGTTGACCACAAGTACTCTTCCTTTGAGTCTTAAGGTTTGATTCAAATCAAAAGAATTTTTTAATAATTTTAAAAAATAGTTTAAGACTTAAAAAAATATTTGACTCAGACTCCCCCTAAATTTGACACATCCTAGGAGTCCTTTTTAGATTATGAAGTGGACCTTCCTCTGTGTCTTTAGGGTTTATCAGAATCAAAAGAACAGGTAAACATTTGATTTTTGCAATAGGTAAAATCTTTTTCGAAGAGCCACAAGTGATAATGATTAAAGCATGATTTTCGAAAAGATATTTTCAAATAATAGTAATGTTTTTAAAGTGCAGTTTGAAAAATATGAAAAGCACTCCCCCTACATTAATGCCGTTTGACTCTATCTAGGTGCCCTAAGGAACTTTAGTGCTGTCCTAAGAGGCTTGTGTCTAATTGCGTGAGTCAATCAATTTTTGAAAACAATATACCTTTTTGAAAAATGTGTAATATATATAATCAATCAGACAAGCATGAATTCCATAAAAACATTATTATGTTAAAGCTCTATTTTGAAAAATATATTTTTAGGAAAATATTCTAACAATTTTGAAAAATATTTTAGAAAAATATTTTTCAATTCATTAGTCCTTAACATCTCACCCATTTTAGATGTATCAATACAACAAGCATGATTGCCTTATAGGTGTATTGTGATATGCTTGAATCATTTTCCATTATTAAATCTAAGATTTAATTGAAATTTGTGTTAGATTCGAATTTGACAAATGATAATTTGAATTTGAATTTCAGAAATTGGCTTCCAGGTCTTGGCGAGGCACTAGGCCTTCTTTGGCCGTAGCCTTATGGGATCATCCACCCTTTCCTTGACAAAGCCTTTTAATGAAATTTCATTTTCAAATTAAATTAGGTCATTTTCTGGTCTAACTAGCTTGGGTCTTGGATCGGTAGCTTCGGCTGGTTTCACCAGTCTAAAGAGACCAAGTAGACTTGATCTTATTAGAGTTGGTTTCCCCAACGTACTATCATCTCACCTCCTCCCAATACTATGTTGTCAAATTTCAATTATCTTTTTCTTATGACCTTTCTAAATTATGCATAAAAATTAAATATGAATGACATGTCATATATTTTAAAGGAAAATAGCAAATGCATGGCATGGCAATTATGCATGAGTCAAACAAGTCAAGACATTTTATTTTTGTTTCTAAGAATGTATCAAATTCTCGATTTGATACATATCGTGTGAACCTGCGAATATGTCAACCCACTTTGACATATTTGATTTTATCGAATTAATTGTTGCGGTTTGGGTAAGGTTTTAGTTTGGTTCAGGTTTAAGTGATTTAAGATTGGATTTAGTTGAATTAAAATTGAGTTAATTTGAATTTAATTGAATTAAAGTTGAGTTAATTTGAATTTAATTGAAAAGTGAATTAATTTGAATTAATTGAATTAAAGTGAATTTATTGAATTAATTTGAATTAAGATGAATTAATTGAATTAATTTGAATTTAATTGAATTTAAGTGGATTAATTTGAATTATTTGAAGTTTAATTGAATTAAATTGATTTAATTGAAGTTAAATTGAATTAAATTAATTAATTAAAGTTAATTAGATTAATTAAAGTTTAATTGAATTGATTAGTTTAATTGAATTAATTAAGATTTATTTGAATTAATTAAGATTTAATTGAATTAATTAAGATTTAACTGAATTAATTTGATTAATTAAGATTTAATTGTATTAATTGAATTAATTAAGATTTAATTGAATTAATTTGATTAATTAAGATTTAATTGAATTAATTTGATTAATTAAGATTTAATTGAATTAATTTGATTAATTAAGGTATAATTGAATTAATTTGATTAATTAAGGTTTAATTGAATTAATTTGATTAATTAAGATTTAATTGAATTAATTTGATTAATTAAGATTTAATTGATTTAATTGAAATAATTAAGATTTATTTGAATTAATTAAGATTTATTTGAATTAATTAAGATTTAATTGATTTAATTAAGATTTAATTGATTTAACTGAATTAATTAAGATTTAATTGATTTAACTGAATTAATTAAGATTTAACTAAGGTTTAATTAACAGCTGTGGGTTTAAATTCATCATTTTCATTATTTCGAAAATTTTTTCTTCGTTTTTATTTTTCTTTCCGAATTTTTCTATTAATTTTGATTTATTTGATCCTTTATAATTTTCATTAATTATGGCCCTAATCTTAGAAAATTCCATTTCCTCCTCAAAATCAATATCCTCAAAGTGTGTGGAGTAAAATGGGCCACTAGTTAAGGTTTTATAGTAGTCTTCAGGATTATCTATAATTAAATTATTATCAAGAATAAAATCATTTTTATCCTCAGAATAATTTTCAATTAAATCATGTTTATCCTCAGAATAATTTTCAATAAAATCATGTTTATCCTCAGAATTATCCTTAAGGTTTTCAAATTCAAATTCGGAGTTATCCTTAGGATAAACTTTTTCTGAATTAAAATTGTCAGTAATATTATCAGAATTGATTTTATCAGAATTATTATCAGAATAATTATCAGAATTAATTTTATTAATTTCTGAATTTATATTTCGAATTAAACAATTAATTTCTGATATTTTAGTCATATCTTTATTTTCTAACTTATCATGCAAGAGGCTAATTTTATTATGCAGTAATTCTAATTTATCAGAAAAATTAACTAAATTATCACAAAATTTTGTAGGAAAAATTTTCGGAACATAAATTTTCCGTACCTTCGCCGGACACTTGTTTTTGTAGTGTCCGTACTTCTCGCATTTGAAGCATTGTACATGTTCCTTGTTCTTCCGAACTCCTGGCGCTGGTACCTCCTTCGCCGCCGGTGGTGTAGACCGAGTCTTACGAGTAGGGCACTGATTTTTATAGTGCCCTCTCTCCCTGCACGTGAAATAAATAATATGCAATTTAAAATTAGACATTAAAAAAAAATTGTACCTGATTCACCCCTGGGCTCCCCCTCAACTCCTGGCGTCGTTGCTCCGTCGGCGGTTAGTCCGGTGAAGAGCGGCTCGGCTCTGATACCACTTGTTGGATCGAGAAATGCGAGAGAGGGGGGGGGGGTGAATGTCGCAATTCGTTCGGATTTAAAAAGAGCGGGTGAGCAGCGGAAATAAAAGAGAACACAACAACGCAAACACAGCCGGTTTACTTGGTTCGGAGCCTGGGTCGACTCCTACTCCAAGGCCCACGGTCGTTGACCATTTTCTGCGGGCAATTCTATAAGTTCGCAAAAGTTTACAAGACAAATAATAAAAATCTTTTCGTAAACTTAAATACAACTCTTGTTACCGACGTCCGGTGAAGATCGAAGTTCCGGAGCAGTGGGACGTCGTCGGCTTGAGTTGGCAGCTTTCTTGAGTGTGTCGTGGAAGCAGAAGAGCGCAGAATTGTCGAAGGAATTTTTTGTCTTCAGGAAGGGGGTCGAGGGTCCTTTATATAGGGCCTGGGGGCGCCCTGGTCGACGGGGGCGCCCCCCACGTGGCAGCTGATCCGGTTGCTGCTCGGTCGCCGTCTGATCCCCTTATCCTCGGGATCCGGTTTGACCGGGGCGCCCGGATGACTCGGGGGTGCCCGGATTGAACGGTCAAAGCCTCATCTCCTTGGCTTCGCAGAAACGCTGTTCGGCAGCTGTCAGTGGGGGCGCCCGGGACAGCGGGGGCGCCCTGTGAGTGTAGCGCAGTAACACACTGTTGATTTGCAATGGGGGCGCCCGGGACAGCGGGGGCGCCCTGGATATGTACTGTTGAATTGTTGTTGTGAACACCATGGGGGCGCCCGGGACATCTCGGGCGCCCTGGTCAGCAGTTGCCTCACTCCTTTGAGGCACTCTGAACTGCAGACACTCGTTCCTTCGGTCCTGCATCCAGGGTTAGTCCAAAACACAATAAAACAATAGCATAATATATTATACAGCCTTAGCTGTCTTGGTTCTGACTTTGGTCTCCAAAATGGAGCCCTAGGTCGAACCGACGCCTAATGTTCCCACAAGGAGAACGCGTCCTCACCTACTCCTCTCGGGAGAGTTTACCTGGTGCCAGCCGGATCCTCCAGTTGGACTTTTGCCCGGCAGTCCTTCGCCAGGTCTTAAGTTACCAAGCTGCCCTTCGCTTGGTGCCTAGCTACCCTTCGCTAGGTCTTTTCTTCTGGCAGCCCTTCGCCAGCCTAGCAGTCCTTCGCTAGGGCTTGTCTTCTGGCAGCCCTTCGCCAGGACCTAGCAATCCTTCGCTAGGGTTTTTCCATTCTGGCAGTCCTTCGCCAGGGCCTAGCAGTCCTTCGCTAGGGCTTTTCCTGTACACTCAAGTAGCATTGTTAGATAACAAATAACCCTTAACTTTTGAACCCTTTTGCCAATATCAAAATACAGGTTTGACTTGGGTGCAATCTGCACCAACAAATTTGACTCCCCACTATTTGTTAAAACCTTAGAAAAAGATATTTTTATTGCATAAATATATGATGATGATATAATATTTGGATCTACTAATTCTAATTTTCTAAAAGAATTTGTCAAAATCATGGAGAGCTAATTTGAAATGAGCTTGGTAGGTGAGCTCATTTTTTCTTAGGGCTACAAATTAAATAAATTAGGGATGGTAATTATGTCCATCAATCCAAATATGCTAAAGAACTAATAAAGAAATTTAAAATGGACAACTCTAAAAGCTTAAGTACTCCTATGGCTACTAATGTCAAAATTGATAATGACCCTGAGGGTAAACCAGTTGATATAAAATAATACCGGAGTATGATTGGTAGCCTACTGTACTTAACTGCTAGTAGACCTGATATCTTATTTTCTGTAGGAATGTGTGCTAGATACCAAACCTGTGCTAAGGAATCCCACTTAGCAGCGCTAAAAAGAGTTCTAAGATACATTAAGGGTACCCTAAATGTAGGTATTTGGTATCCTAGGACTTCCACTTTTGAATTATTAGGACATTCTAACTCTGATTCTGTCGGATATAAGTTAGATAGAAAGAGTACATGTGGAAGTTGTCAATTGTTAGGAAATAGTGTAGTCAACTGGTGTAGTAGTAAGCAACACTGCATAGCTTTGTCAACAACTGAAGCAGAATATGTTGCCCTAGGAGAGTGTGTGGCACAACTGTTATGGATGATGCACACTCTTAAGGATTTCCAGCTAGACAACACACAAACTAAAGTTTTTATTGACAATATTAGTTCAATAAACTTGACTAAGAATCTAATTCAACACTCCCGAACCAAACATATTGAAGTTAAACATCATATTGTAAGGGATCATGTAGCTAGGGAAGAAATAGTACTTATGCATGAGGACTCAAAATCCAATTTAGCTGACATTTTTACCAAACTCTTACCTGAATCTGAGTTTAACTTACTAAGAAGGCAGTTAGGGTTGTGCTTAGTAGAATAGCATTGTTCTATATTTTTTCAAAAATCTTTTCTATTTTTACATTTTTTTAAAAAATTAGAACTTAATATGTTTTTTAATCATTTCTTTTATCAACTTATTGAAATTTAAAATGATTTTCCGGACTTTCTTTTTTTCAAAAACTTACCCCCTTCAAAACTAGGATTTTGCACAAAATGGACTTAGCTTAGGCCATAACCATAGAACTGCATGCACCTATAGATCTAGAAGCCAGCAACTCACAAGCACCTTAGGGTGCTTTGATTGATAACCTAGACTGGGTTGAGATGTTTAGGTCTATGCCTTGATTCAAGATGCTTTAAGTCAGTGCATCTGCAATAACTGGGGCGATAAATACAAATTGAACAGCAATCAAGTTAAGTGTTCAAGCTTAGCAAATCTAACTTGATCAAATCACTTAAGTTGACTAACCCTAGTGAAAATTGTTATTTTATAACTGTTAGTAAGTAGCTAACTAGGTTAGACATGACCCGAACAAATTCAGATTAATTAGTTTGGCCCTTTTTCTTGCTTTAATTCACTAGAGTTTGTTCAATACGAAACTAGAATTTCATTTAACTAGCTCTAAATTGACTTACAATAGTTATTATCAATTTTTTTTATATATGGCAAAGGGGGAGAGAATGCAAGAAAAAGAGAAAAAAAATTTTCATCAAAATTTTTGCAAAGTTTTATCTCTTTTTCAAAAAGTAAAGTAAAATTGCTAAGTACTTTCAAAAAAATTCTAAGTGCTTTCAAAAATTTCTGAGCAAAAACTTGTTGAAATTTTTTTTGGCAAATGGTTCTAAGTAAAGTTTTTCTTAGTGAACACATTTTTTTAACAAAAACTTGTCTAAAAATTTGTTAAAGATTTTTCCAAGTAAAAATGTTTTTTTAAGTGCACAAAATATTTTCTAAGCAAATTTTTCTAAGTATGCATAAGCTGAAACTTTTTAAGGGAAAATAATTTTTCTAAGTGTCCAAAAGTTGAAACTTTTTAAGGGAATTTTTTTTCAAAATTTTTTTCTAAGTAATGTTTTTTTGGAAATTTTTGGCTAATGAAAATTTTTTCCTTGTTGCAAAAATTGGTTTAAACAAAAAATTGTTTGTTTTGCAAGCCATTTTTTAAAGTAAAAGTTTCATTAAAATTTGGGCTTGCAAATTTTTAAGTGAAAAATTGTTTAAGTGTAAAAAGTTTTTGTGAGTGCAAATGTTTTGCTCTATCATGAAAAACACTTAGCCAAAAACTTATAGCACTAAGAAGTTTTAAAAACAGCATATCATTGAATGTTTCAGGGAGAGAATGTTTATTTCTGGGGGGAGCAAATTAATTGTTTTTATTCAAGTATTTCTTAAGATAATATTGTTTGTTAGATGTACTTGAAATGTTTTTTAACTTAACATTTTGAACCATGTTGCCATAAATCAAAAAGGGGGAGATTGTTGGTGTCGGAAGCACCAAAGTCACACCTGAGTTTTGATAATGGCAGAGGGTTCAGAAGTTAAGGTTTTGTTGTGATCTAACAAGGATAATCAAATGTGCAGGTAATGTCCTAGGCACACTAGGAATGAAGTCCTGGTTCTATGAATTAAGCACTAAGTCCTGGCCGTGGGCTGGGCAACTAAGTCCTAACATAAGGTTGGGCAATAACTCCTAGTCGTGGACTGGGCACCGAAGACCTGATGAGTAAAGCTGGGCAATAAGTCCTGGCCGAGGGCTAGACACCGAAGACCTGGTGGGAAATGCTGGGCACTAAGTCTTGGTCGTGGACTGGACACGAAGATCTGATCCGGGGGATTGGGCAAAAGTCCAACCGGAGGAGCCGGTTGGCAAACAGGTAAAATCTCCTGAGAGGAGTAGGTGAGGATGCCTTCCCCGTGGAGGGAACATTAGACATCGATTCGACCTAGGGCTCCATTTGGGAAGCCCTAAGTCAGAACCAAGTCAGCTCAGGCTGTAAAACATACTTAATTATATATTGTTTATATGTTATTTGTGTTTTGGAACTAACCCTGGTTGCAGGAAGGAAGGGATGAAGTTTCTGCTCCTAGGCGCCTCAATGGAGTGAGGCGCCCTGCTTGGGCTAGGCGCCTGTGTTGAGACAGGCGCCCCAGTCAAAGGGTTAATTCCAGCCACCTCGAATCAAAGCCTTAGGACTGCAATAAATGTGCCTGAGTTAACACAGGCGCCCCAGTTAGCTCAGGCGCCCCAGTTAGCTCAAGCGCCCCAGTTGAAGGGGTAAGCGCTGGCCAAGTCTACGGATTGAGGTTCACACAAAGAGGGCCACGTGTCAGGTGCCCCCCTTCAACCCAAGCGACCCAGGTACGACTATATAAAGGGGTTCACCCCTTGGCTTCTACAACAATTGCTTTCTACGCACTCATTCAAGCGCTCCGCTCCGACAAACTCCGTGCTCAAGATTCAAGCGCCAACAACGACCCACGGCTCCGAATTTCAAACCTCTCTGGTCGTCAGTATAAAATTGTTTTACTGATTTATCTTCTTTTTAATTCTATATTCGAACTTCAGTTGTATATTTTACGCAATATAGAATTACCCATCGTAAACGGTCAAGGACCGTGGGCCTTAGAGTAGGAGTCGACCGCGACCCCGAACCAAGTAAAATAAACGTGTTAGCATTGCCTTGTTTTACTTTCCACTCCGTAATTTCTCTATGTTTTTCATAAAAGTTAACGATTGATATTCACCCCCCCCCCCACTATTGATTCAATCCGATCCCACAACATATTCTCCTAGGGGTATGTATTCAGCTTCAGTTGTGGATAATGCAATACAATGTTGCTTCTGTTGGATTCGGGTGCGCATGGGAATCCTCTCCATCAAAAGCCATCATAAAAAAATCATATACGATATGGACTGGGAAAAGTCCCACTATATCTTTTATGAAGAGTTAGGGTTGTGAGGCTTATGTTCGATGTCTAGTCTCAGATAAATTAGGACCCAAATCAGACAAGTGCCATTTTGTAGGATATCCCATGGAAATGAAGGGATATTACTTTTTCAATCCCACGCTAAACAAAGTGTTTGTCGCTATTATATTTTTCTAGGAAGGGTGTTTATCTCTAGAAGAAATAGTGAGAGTAAAATCCATCTTAAAGAAGTTCAAGATGCAGATAGTACTGAGCCCTTGATGGACATTGAATAGACACTACATAGTATTGTGAATTATGAGATTGTTGCATATGAAGTTGTGGAGCAACAACCTATTCAAGTAGACCAACCTCTTCGCAGGTCTAATAGGATACGACATTAGCTTAAGAGATACTCATTTCTCTTGTCTGACCACGATGATGTTATGCTTGTTGAGTTGAACGAGCCAACATCCTATCATGAAGTTGTGATAAACCCAGATTCTGAGAAATGACTAGAGGCCATGAGGTCTCAAATAGAATCTATGTACACTAACCAAGTATGGACTTTGGTTAATCCACCTGAGGGATTAAACCCATTGGGTGTAAGTGGGAAATTAAGAGAAAGAGTGGCATGGATGGTCTTATGCATACCTATAAAGGGCAATTGATAGCTAAAGATTTCAAGTAGATTCATGGTATCGACTATGATGAACCCTTTTCACCAGTTGCAATGCTTAAGTCTATTCGGATCATGCTTGCTATTGCAACTTAACATGATTACAAGATCTGGCAGATGGATGTCTAAACCATATTCCTGAATGGGAATCTACTGGAGGATGTGTATATGACACAACCTGAGGGTTTTATAGATCCAGAGCATGCTGGAAAGGTATGTAAGTTACAAAGGTCCATTTATGGCTAAAACAAGCTTCTCGATGCAGGAATCTTCGATTTGATGATGCAATCAAAGCGTTTGGTTTCATCAAGAATGTAGGCGAACCCTATGTCTAGAAGAGGGTTATGTAGGTGTAGGCAGCACCTAAGTCAAACCTGGATTTTGGTATTGGCAAAGGGTTCAGATGTTAAGGTATTATTGTGATCTAACATGTTTACTAAGTGTGCAGGAAAAGTCCTAGGTACACTAGGCAAGAAGTCCTGGCAAAGGGCTGGGCAAAGAAGTCCTGGTCAAGGACTGGGCAAGAAGACCTGACCGGAAGTCGGGCAAAGAAGTCCTGGTCGAGGACTTGGCAAGAAGTCCTGGCAAGGGGTTGGGTACCGAAGACCTAACCGAATGTTGGGCAAGAAGCCTTGACCGGAAGTGGGCATGAAGACCTGGTCAGGTGGATTGGGCAAAAGTCCAACCGGAGGAGCCAGTTGGCAAATGGTAAACTCTCTTGAGAGGAGTAGGTGAGGGCGCGTTCCCCGTCGAGGGAACAGTAGGGGTCGGTTCGACCTAGGGTTCCATTTGGGAGACCCGAAGTCAGAACTAAGACAGCTACTACTGTAACTAATGGTTAACACATTTGTTTGTTGTGTTTGGAACTAACCTGAGTTGCAGGATCGAAGGACTGGTCGTCTGCAAGTGAGGTGCCTCACTACGCCTAGGCACCCGGATGGGCTCAGCCGCCCGTATGGATACGGGGCACTCCAGTACGAAGGCAAAATCCAAAACACAGCTGCGAAGCCTCTGGACAAAGCCAGTTCGGCGCCCGTGAGGTCACGAGCGCCCCCATCAGCTCAGGCGCTGATAACCATCATTTTATTGATTATTTTCGGCTCTAAAATCTATGTTTGATCCAGATTTTATATGCTTAAGTTTGCAATTTTATTACGTTTCATGTATTTTCCCTATTTTGTCTTTTAATTCTAATCTTTGTATATTTGGGATATTTTTGGCACTAAATTTGAATATCATTTTGTAGGTTTCAATTGATCATGGACCTGGATCAAATTGGGTCAGACTTGAGTTAGCATTGGATCCAGATCAAAGGGATCAAACATCGGATTATTAGGAGCCGTCCATTCTAGAGAACGGCTGGATTTGAGCTATCGGTCAACTTCTGGTCAATTCGAGTTCTAGATATAATCACTCATGAGTATAGATCAAGATCTAAAAATTTCAGCCAAATCAGAAGTGATCTGACCGTTGGATCGAGCTCAAGATGTTCTAGACCATCCATTCAAGAAAAGGGAAGATCTGGACCATCCACCACTGATCTGGTCAATCTGAGCTGGGGACAGGTAGATCAGGACAATTGATTGGGATCTGTAGAGTTTGGTTCAGATCTGAATAGATCCGACCGTTGGATGAAGCCAAATCGATCTCAGCCGTCCATTGATAATTATCTTTTGAGCTGTGAATTCTGGCTTGGTTGACTGGACTCAATCTGCTGGACCAGAACTGGACTGAACCGGAACTACTTGGCTTGACTGAACCAAAGACTGGATCGAACCACAGAATTGGGTTGAACTCAAGCTGAGCTGTGGGCTGAGCAAGGACTGAACCGAAGCTGCTTGGCTTAACTGAGCCAATGACTGAGCCGAGCTCAAGCTGAATCGGACTACTGAACTGAACCTGAGCTGGACCAGAGCTGAATTTGACTGAGCCAAACCACGTGCAGCCAGGGATCAAAAAGGGGCAGAATCGCTAGGGCACGGGATCCTCTCGAATCCATCTTCTCCACAGAAGCGAGGGCGATCGGGGAGAAGCGGTGCAGACGAGGGGTTCCCGTCTCAACAATCTTCTCCACCTTCAACGCCGGCGATCCACATCCACCTCTTCTCTTTCAGGGTTCGGAGAGAAGAGAGTAAAGGCTTCTCTTTCGGGGTTCGGAGAGCAGCCAACCACATCCACCTTCACCGCCGACGACTTCCTCTCCATCACGAACGCCGCCGACCACAGCTAGGGTTCAGGGGTTTCGAACCCTAGCTGATTCCATCGCCGCAGCTTTTCTTCTTCATCGGCAGCTTAGTTTCCAGATAGAAGTTCTACAATTAAGTTCTTCACAGCAATTTCATTACCGTTTCTTCTTCATAGGGTATCAATTCCAGCAGTAGCTTAAATTTCCAGCGTTCTTCAGCAGTTTGTGTTCAGCAGATTTCCTGTAGATCCCGTAGTCAGCTTCAGTTCCTTCATTGCAATTCAGTTTTTCAGATCCCGTAGCCAGTAGAGTTTTAATTCCCAGCAATTTGATCTTCTTAATTCACAGCAGTTGTTTTTCAGATCAGTTCTTCATCAGTCGCACTTCAGTGGCTCTTCTAATTAATTCCCTTCGACAGTTCATCTCTTGCACCGAAGTGTTGCAGCAGTTCATCAATTGGATTAATGGGTGGTTTAATTCTGTTGTTCTTTGAGTTTTTTTCGTGTTAGTTGTTGAATGTTTGTGATAGTTGTTGAATGTTTCTATTTGATGAACTTCCCAAATTCAAATGGCACGCTCCTTTGTCATTTTAATACATGCTCAACTTGTGTTTGGTTAAATGCCTCTTAGAATAGTATTTTCCATTGTGATGTTCTTAGTTGCTCAATTCTGGTTTTGTGTTGCTCTTTCCAATGCTTTAGGTTTCATATCTTCAGTTTTATGCAATTAAGTTAGATTAGTTTAGATTTCTTTAACGCTATAGGTTTAGGTTCCGTTTTATGTCTAGGCTTCGTTGATGCTTTATTTCATGTTGTGCTTTCTTTATTGCAATTGTAGTCTGGTTAATTTAGATTTCTTTATCTGTATTTTCCTTCCTTAATTAGAATTAGATTTCATAGTTGTTCTGTTATTCATTTCGTAGCCCAAGTTCTTAAATCCAAAACCAGTTTCATATCCAAAACCCAAAAGCAATAAGATACGATCCTAGAAAATTATCATGCATTAACTACATTCGTTGGGAGACGACTCGAGTTACTCTATGCTACATTAGTTTAGAGGAATTCGATATTTAAATTGTATTTGAAACCGTGACACGACAAAAAACGGTTATCAAATTTGGCGCCGTTGCCGGGGAATGTAGTGGTGCTTGATAATTATATCTTTTGATTCTATTCTTGATTGCTTTATCTTTTGTATATGGTTGCTGCTATTTTGTTTGCTTTGTGACAGGACTGCCAGTTCAGAATGTTTTCATCTACTTACCAGCAGCCGTATCAGCAATTTCAACAGCAGAACCAATATTTTCAGCAGTCTCAATCAAATTTTCAACAACCAAGTTATCAATTTCAGCAAGGGCAACCAAGTCAGCCTTTCCAACAATTTCAGCAGTCAAATCAAGATTTTCAGCAAAGTCAACATTTCATTCAACCACCACAGCAATTTCAGCCACAATTTCAGCAAGGTCAGCTACCCTTTCAACCAAGTCAGAATTTTCAGCAAGGGTTCCAACCATTTCAGACTTTCCAGAATCAAAATCAAAGTGGATTTCAACCTTCACAGCAATGTTTTCCATTCCAGAATCAGAATTTTCAGCAGCCAATCCAATCTTTCAACCAACAATTTCAGCCCTATGATCAGAGTTTTCAGAATTATAATTTTCAGCAATTTCCACCAAGTTGTGAGACCAAGTTTTCAGCAGTTAAATCAGTCATTTCATCCATTTGAGCAGCCCAACATCCATTTCAGAATCACACCCTCCTATTCAGCACCTTATGTCCATTTCAGACAACAGGTTCACACTCAAGGAGGCTTTGAGAATCCTGTGAGAATGAGGCTCAACAACAAAGGTGGAGGAGATGTTTCAACAAGTTCTACATATCAACAACAAGACAACAAAGGCTTCAAGACATTGAAAGAAGCAGTGGACAAATGTAAGTCAAATAAATTATATTTAGATTCACAGAGCCCCGGGTTATTTTTGATGTTCAGATACCCAGGGATAGGATTAAATTGGGGAAGAGAAGAATAACATCATATAGGGCATTAGAGATGATCCAGACTTTAAAATTATTTCAATTCTGAAACTTACAGGACCTTCTAACTTTTTTTGTGATGTGTTATTGATGTTCTAATTTTCTAATATGGTTGATGAAGAAGTTAAGATGATCCAAGGTGTAGGGGATTGCACTGAGCCCAGGGACCACCACAATTAGAGATGAACCAGAAAGTGTAGGGACTTGCATGGTGGAAGCAAGAACCCAAGAATCACCTATTTCAGTTGAGTGCCCACCAGAACCTGAACCTGAAGTGGAGCAATTACTTGACCAGGAGGAGACTACAGCTACATCTATTCTTGTAGAACCTCCAGGTATTCTTCAGCATGATCAGGTAAGTATTTCTCTTATGTCCTTGGAAAAATCAATGGAGGTACCTCAAAATGATTTTATTGTTTGTGATACCCTTATGGAGACATCTTTTGTAAAATTTGATTGTGAGAAATTCATAGAGGCACCTATTGTTGAATTTGTGGAATGTGAAGCATGTTTTGATACACCTTCTGTAAAATTTGTTTGTGAAAAATCTGTAGAGGCACCTAAAATTGATTTTGTTCATTGTGGTGAATATTTGGACACACCTAGTGTTGAGATTGCTTGTTGTGATGATATTCTTGATACATCTTTTATGGAAAATAATTGTGAAAATTGCATAGAGATACCCAATGTTGATTTTATTGGTTGCGATGCATGTCTTGCTACATCTCATTTAGAAATTGATTGTGAAAATTTCATTGTGATACCTAGTGTTGATGTTATTTGTTCTGATGAATTACTGGACACATCTTATGCAGATATTAATTGTGAAAACTTCATTGAGGTGCCAATAATTGATTTTCTTGGATGTGGTACATTTTTGGATTCTTTTTATGTAGAGATTGACGATATTACACTTCTTTCTTACCCTGCACGCTTGAGAGAGGTATTACATAGTTTTGCAGGATCCAGAAGACTACTGAAGTGGGTGCTCCATCTGAACAGACTCCAACCTCCTGGAAGAACTTTCAAAAGTCATCAAGAAGGAGGAGTTGTTTCTTATTCGGAGCACTCACCTCTTAAGTGGGTTCTGAACCTTAATCGTCTCGACCACCGGAAGATGCTTGTGCAAATTTAAGGGAGAAATCCGTGCACTACGAGATTGACTACTTGAGGATAGTTCTCCCAAAATGGATGCTACGTGCTCTCTACCCTACTTGAAGGGGAGTTTGTTCTTTACTTTCCTTTTCTTTTTTTCTTTATGTTTATACTTGCATGTTTGTTTGCTTTTATACCTTGCATTCTGTTTTGTTTCCCTTCTGCATTTTGTTTGGTCTTGAATAAATCTTGTTTGACTTCTAGTTGTATCTCCTTACATGTTCCTTTATTAGCTTTGAGAATCATAAAAGATAGTTAAGTCTGATTATCGAGTTTTGGTTTCCTTGGTATGCTTGGGATATTAATTGCATTTAGTCATTTGTTGTGGTGATAGACTCTATCTTGTTGGATTAAGCATGACATTTTATTGATCACCTAGTGAGGATATTGCCATGCCTATCCTTAATCCTCTTATGTGTGATAGCATTTGTGATACTTGACACTCTAGAACTTGCTTTGATTCTTTTTGAAATTACATTAACATAAGTTACATGAATATGATAGAGGCAACCTTTCTTGTTGAACTCTTAGTTTTCCCTCTACCTTGCTATTGTCACTAGAGGCGTTTCATCTATTACTTTCTTTTATGTCTTACTTGTCATTCTTTCATTGTCATTAATTTCACTGCATATCTTTTTAGCTTATTCTTTCCTTGAGCATGCGATGAAAGCATGAGGTGATTGCATGATGAGTTTATTTTATTTCTCTATTATCAGCCTCTATTATTGTGAGTTTTAGATGTTATCATGCTTTACTACATTGCCCGAGACGGTCAAGTTTTAAGTGTGGGGGGGAGACAAGTGTATATGGACGAATGCTTGTGTGAAAAAAAAAATTCTCTTTGTGAAAAAAAAAATCTCTCTATGTGAAAAAAAAATGGAAAAAAGAAAGAGAGATAGAAAGAAAAAAATAAAGAAAAAAAAAGTGAAAAAAATTCCTCAAGCATTCGAGATTTTGTTAGTGATGAACAAAAAGGAATATTTTTTTGATGTGTACTCATTTGATATCTTTATTAGAGAATCTCAAGAGTGAAGTTGTTGATCCCTACATGCACTTGGAGAGATGTTGTAAATGGTTGATGTGTAGTGCATTGAGAATGTGAAAGGAGAATTTTGAGTGTTGGAGGTTTGATTGAGTTATTTACTTTGGACTATTGTTTGATTGTATACATCATGTTAATTACCTCAATGCTCTCATCTTCTCTTTTATCTTCTTTCATGCTCTCTATGATCTTCTTTGTTATCTACCATTCTTATTTTCTTGTAGCACATGGTTTCATTATTATTCATTGAAAAGCCTCTTGATTTATGTACCTATGTTATAGTAGTGGAGAAATAGAAGATAAGCAAGCATATGGTAGTGCAATGTCATGAATGCTTTGAGAGAACTCCATTTTCATATATGTTATTTTTGTGAGCATCAGTGCATATATCCATCTTGTGAGGTTGTTGTCATGCTTAGTTTATTCAAGTTGATGAAATTACCATGCTTTTGACTTATGTGAGATTTGGAACCATAAATACATGGATTCTTAAGACTTGATGATCTTAAGTAACTTTCTTTTATTATTTCTTAAGGTATTGATAGGGGATGTAATGTTTGGGAGATATGTTGTTTTCTTTTAGTTTTATTTACTTGTGCGAGACACCCAAGAATAAGTGTGGGGGAGTTTGATAACCATCATTTTATTGATTATTTTCGGCTCTAAAATCTATGTTTGATCCACATTTTATATGCTTAAGTTTGCAATTTTATTAGGTTTCATGTATTTTCCCTATTTTGGCTTTTAATTCTAATCTTTGTATATTTGGGATATTTTTGGCACTAAATTTGAATATCATTTTGTAGGTTTCAATTGATCATGGACCTGGATCAAATTGGGTCAGACTTGAGTTAGCATTGGATCCAGATCAAAGGGATCAAGCATCGGATTATTAGGAGCCGTCCATTCTAGAGAACGGCTGGATCTGAGCTATCGGTCAACTTCTGGTCAATCCGAGTTCAAGATATAATCACTCATGAGTATAGATCAAGATCTAAAAATTTCAGCCAAATCAGAAGTGATCTGACCGTTGGATCGAGCTCAAGATGTTCTAGACCGTCCATTCAAGAAAAGGGAAGATCTGGACCATCCGCCACTGATCTGGTCAATCTGAGCTGGGGACAGGTAGATCAGGACCATTGATTGGGATCTGTAGAGTTTGGTTCAGATCTGAAGAGATCCGACCGTTGGATGAAGCCAAATCGATCTCAGCCGTCCATTGATAATTATCTTTTGAGCTGTGAATTCTGGCTTGGTTGACTGGACTCAATCTGCTGGACCAGAACTGGACTGAACCGGAACTACTTGGCTTGACTGAACCAAAGACTGGACCGAACCACAGAATTGGGCTGAACTCAAGCTGAGTTGTGGGTTGAGCAAGGACTGAACCGAAGCTGCTTGGCTTAACTGAGCCAATGACTGAGCCGAGCTCAAGCTGAATCGGACTGCTGAACTGAACCTGAGCTGGACCAGAGCTGAAGTTGACTGAGCCAAACCACGCGCAGCCAGGGATCAAAAAGGGGCAGAATCGCTAGGGCACGGTATCCTCTCGAATCCATCTTCCCCACAGAAGCGAGGGCGATCGGGGAGAAGCGGTGCAGACGAGGGGTTCCCGTCTCAACCATCTTCTCCACCTTCAACGCCGGCGATCCACATCCACCTCTTCTCTTTCGGGGTTCGGAGAGAAGAGAGTAAAGGCTTCTCTTTCGGGGTTCGGAGAGCAGCCAACCACATCCACCTTCACCGCCGGCGACTTCCTCTCCATCACCAACGCCGCCGACCACAGCTAGGGTTCAGGGGTTCCGAACCCTAGCTGATTCCATCGCCGCAGCTTTTCTTCTTCATCGGCAGCTTAGTTTCCAGATAGAAGTTCTTCAATTAAGTTCTTCACAGCAATTTCATTACCGTTTCTTCTTCACAGGGTATCAATTCCAGCAGTAGCTTAAATTTCCAGCGTTCTTCAGCAGTTTGTGTTCAGCAGATTTCCAGTAGATCCCGTAGTCAGCTTCAGTTCCTTCATTGCAATTCAGTTTTTCAGATCCCGTAGCCAGTAGAGTTTTAATTCCCAGCAATTCGATCTTCTTAATTCACAGCAGTTGTTTTTCAGATCAGTTCTTCATCAGTCGCACTTCAGCGGCTCTTCTAATTAATTCCCTTCGACAGTTCATCTCTTGCACCGAAGTGTTGCAGCAGTTCATCAATTGGATTAATGGGTGGTTTAATTGTGTTGTTCTTTGAGTTTTTTTCGTGTTAATTGTTGAATGTTTGTGATAGTTGTTGAATGTTGTATTTGATGAACTTCCCAAATTCAAATGGCACGCTCCTTTGTCATTTTAATACATGCTCAACTTGTGTTTGGTTAAATGCCTCTTAGAATAGTATTTTCCATTGTGATGTTCTTAGTTGCTCAATTCTTGTTTTGTGTTGGTCTTTCCAATGCTTTAGGTTTCATATCTTCAATTTAATGGAATTAAGTTAGATTAGTTTAGATTTCTTTAACGCTATAGGTTTAGGTTCCGTTTTATGTCTAGGCTTCGTTGATGCTTTATTTCAAGTTGTGCTTTCTTTATTGCAATTGTAGTCTGGTTAATTTAGATTTCTTTATCTGTATTGTCCTTCCTTAATTAGAATTAGGTTTCATAGTTGTTCTGTTATTCATTTCGTAGCCCTAGTTCTTAAATCCAAAACCAGTTTCATATCCAAAACCCAAAAGCAATAAGATTCGATCCTGAGAATTATCATGCATCAACTACATTCGTTGGGAGACGACTCGAGTTACTCTATGCTACATTAGTTTAGAGGAATTCGATATCTTAATTGTATTTGAAACCGTGACACGACAAAAATGGTTATCAGTACCCAAAGTACATACTTGAAAGGTTAAGCCCTTTCCTAACCAAAGAATCATGGTGAGAGTCCCAAACCCTAAGGGGTCTTTAGGGTACTTTAAAAATTCCCCAAAAATTATATTTATCCCATATTCATCATGATAACACATTAGAAAACATGATTTAGATTTTTAACATCATTATGGACCAAAAACCCATGGTGGCCGAATAGGATAGGGTTCAAAACATAGTTTTCTCAACATCAAACTCCAAAACCAACTTTATATCATGCTAAAAATCACAAGGAACTATTATACCACAGGTGAGGGAGTCTTACCTTGGTTGATCTTGATTATAGACCTTAGATTTGGGAGAATGATGAAGATCTTGTTGCTTCTTAACCACCCCTAGCCTTTGTACCCTTGTAAAAGCCTTGAATCTTGGTGATGGAGCCTTAGGTGAACTTTTCCAAGGGAGAATCCCCTCTTGGGATTTCGGCTAGAATGAGGGAGGAGGAAGAAGAAAGTAACTCCCATGCCCCCTCTTTATAACACATTAAGGAGGGTAAGTGAAGAGTCATGGTGTCTCTTCATTTTCCTTAAGCCTTAACCATAATCCATTTCATTTTCTCATAGCACTCCCTTGCTAGGTGAATTGGTTAGAGCATGCATGGTTATACAAGAGGTCTAAGGTTCAATCCTTGGTGCATGCACTAATTTTTTTATTTTATTTTCTATTATTTCGAAAATTCCTTAAAAATTCCCCCATAATTATGCTAAAATTCCTAATTAAAATTCTTTTATATTTATATTAAATTCTACCTAATTAAAACCCATTTTTGGAGCCCATATAAGGCTCATTAGTACTTAACTTCTCAATTTAAATAGGAAACCATGCTAAAACTCACCCATAATCATACTAATATTCCTAATTAAAATTCATTTATATTTATATTAAATTCTACCTAAAATCCACTAATAATCATGGTACTAGAAAAGCCCATATAAGGCCCATTAGTACTTAGTTTCTCAATTTAAATGAGAAAATCATGGATTTCTAGGCTAAGGTTCGTACTAATATCTCTAGGTCCCTCGGAAAATTATCTAGACATGATCAATATTTTAAAGAAAATATTGAGAGAATTTTCCGGGTCGTTACAATCCCTCATACCTCGTGAAAGTTCGTCCTCGAACTTAGAATAGCTCCGGGTACTTGCGTCTCATCTCGTACTCGCGTTCCCAGGTAGCTTCCGCGAACCGTTGACTTTGCCATAGGACCTTGACTAAGGGTACCTTCTTGCTGTAATTTTGTCTATTATTAAGCTATTCACGAAAGAATATAATTTAACTTATTCCTGGTTAATTGCATTCGCTACTTCAAACTAGAATCTAACTTTCACTCCGAAGCTCCTCTCAATTAGTACTGGTTTCAGTGTCTCTGTTCCTCACATACGTCTTTTATCTGTATTAAACTAAACGAAAATTACAATTATTATTATATGATTCTCTCTTATTACATTCAGTATCATACTCCAAGTTTACTCCTCAACAACATAATTACCGCTTTATATAAGTACAACTCTTTGTCCTTTCCACTCAAATCTCCTTCCCCTTTTTCCGAGAATTATTCTTACTTTATTATTGTCTATTCTAATAGTATATTTGTTTCTATGTAACATAACTTCTCATAGTACATAAACTCATGTATCGCTTATCCTATTACTTCCTATTCTAGTTATTTGAGCTACTTACTCTATTTTAACTACCTAACCTATAATGCATACAGTCTCTGTTAATTATACTAAAATTTCTCAATTAAATTCATAAAATTAGCTTATTATCTTAGCTATAATGCCTATTCGTCATAGTGAATTTGCGTTATTCATCTTAGCCTATTATCTTTTATGCTATTCTATTTTACTCACATGTATCGTTTCTGATATATACTATCTGTTACATTATATTATCATTACATACTAATTCCGGTACTCAAAATTCATCTTGTAAAATTAATGGCAAAGTCTCATCGAAGCATTCAACTTACCTTTCACTGAAATAACACATTGACATTGCTTTTAACTTAACCTACTTCTATAATGGTTATTTATTTATCTCAAAGTTTCTACTAACAAACTACAACTATTGTATATACTATCTTTTATTAGGACACGACAAGAATTTCGATTATATTTTACTTACTAATAAATTATATTAAATATTCATTGCCTAACTCTACCCATCATAATCTAAAAGAAAATACCACTTACACTTGTAAGAAAGATGATTTCGAATATTCATTTCATTGTTTTCGCTCAATCCAAATTACTTTACTGTCCACTCTTTACTGTTCGCATGAACTGTTACTATCTTACTTGAACTACATATTATACTAAACTTCTAACTTTCTGTTCTATCTTTCCATAGTCTTCTTTCACGTATCAAAATACCTTTTCTCATTTATCAGCCATGCTTTCTCCACTCTAATCGCAAAAATCACATTCTTATGATCTCCGTATCTTACTTCTCTATCAAGAATTTATAAAATATTCCTATATCGATCTTTTCCAAAATCTAAACCTTATTAGATCATTTCACCTATTAAGTTTGCTTGAAAAGAAGCTCTTACTACATTCTTGCCTTTGATAACACTAACCTCTAGTTCCTTCATACAGAGTTATAGCTAAGGTCCTATTCGCTGATCTCTATCACGCCTTCTTTTGCATATCTAGTTCTTACTCTCTTTCTTTCCTGTATCAAGAATATTACCCTATGGCTACTACTATATATATATCTGCTTAAAAATTCAAATAACTTAACACATTAATCTATTCCTAATAGATATACATCACTAAGTCTTCATTTCATAACCACTACAATCTCTTAGAATACCTATACCAATACTCTACTCCCTTAATACTACAGTTAATAAGTCTCCCTTAATAAAGCACCATCCTTTCTTTACTTCCATGCTCATCACTAAATATTAACATACACCTTTTATCAGCAGTACAAACTTGCTTTGGTCCACCACTTTTCTTAATTCCAAACAGTCATGACACTCATACAGATAATGTCGTCATTACTTTACACATTCCTCCTCACACATCTACTTGCTCTTCTTTTCCGATTTACTCCTTTTGCCACCACTCAATCATTTACTATATTTATTCCACCTGACTGTAGCTACTTAAGTTAAATCTCTACGGATCACCCTCGCTCTCTATCACTCACATATAAAATACAAGTAAGGCTACTATAAGTGATTGCTATTCCTACCCATATATCAATCTCGAAAGTATTTGGTTTCATACAAAAAAAAAATTAAAGTAAAGTATCGTTCATAGTTACATATCCTAAAGTATTTTTCATCATAAAACATCGTTCATACTTGCATATTCTAAAATCATAAAGTATCCTACAAGTGCTTACTATCATAAAATATGCAGAAAGGTACTTACTTGGAAGCGGCAAGAAGAGAGCTTGATGTGTGTGTAGTGAGATGGTAACTGCTCTGATACCAACCTGTAACGCCCGCTTTTCTTTTTCTCTTTCCATAAAGCGGCGTTACGTTAACATTCTTGGGGCATGCAGACATCATAATGCAGCGGAAAACTTTAAACTTACACCTACATGCACCTACTACCATTCCTAACATCATGACATGGGATCTTGGCATATTAACTTCATACTTAGCATCATATCATGCCATACTTAGCATCAAGTCATAGAGTCACATAAGTCACCATTCAAGCACATAAATAGTAAAGGTAAGGTTCTATCATAAGACGAGCAAACATATTGTTTCTTGGCCAAGTCACTACCACACACATGCTTTATTGCCCTCCTGCTGCTTCATTACTGTCCCCTTGCGTGATCTGCGGTATAAGGAAATAAGACTATAAGCACATAGGCTTAGTAAGACTCTTTCCTACTCACTAAAACCATTCATCACTTAATAATGACCACATGAAACATTTACATACTTGGTGCTCTACTTAGAACATAAGCATTTATGATCACTTAGCATATATTTGACATGGCATGAACATAAACATAATAAACATTCGTAGCATAGCATAAACCTAAACATAATAAACATTCGTAGCATGACATAATACTTGGCATAAACATGACATAATAAACATTCGTAGCCTGACATAATACTTGGCATAAACATAGACATGATAAACATTCGTAGCATGGCATAAACATAAACATGATAAACGTTCGTAGCATGACATGATACATGGCATAAACATAAACATAAAGAGACATTCTTAACTTGCATCATACATGGCATAACATAAACATAAAGCATATAACATGGTTCTTAACATAACATGAGCATAGCATGGTTCTTAACATAACATAAGCATAGCATGGTTCTTAACATAACATAAGCATAGCATGGTTCTTAACATAGCATAAGCATAGCATGGTTCTTATCATAACATAAGCATAGCATGGTTCTTAACATAACATAAGCATAGCATGGTTCTTAACATAACATAAGCATAGCATGGTTCTTATCATAGCATAAGCATAGCATGGTTCTTATCATAACATAAGCATAGCATGGTTCTTAACATAGCATAAGCATAGCATGGTTCTTATCATAACATAAGCATAAGTGCATATCATGAATGGATGCATGAGTCAAATGCATATACATAAGGATGCTTAACTTTTAAAATCATACTTTTAAATACTTAAACATAATCATAACATCATTGGGGGTCCCCGGCTTGTACCACATACATACATCATAAGCGCGCATCCCTAAGTAAATACGAGGTAGCGAGCCCCGACCTACTAGGGTAAGGACAGCATAGTCGGTAGTCCCAGAACCGGGGAGTTCTTAAGGTGCCCATCCCTGTTGCACAGCTTCGGTAGTGCCAGAACCGTGGACAGTATAGTTGGTAGTCCAGAACCGGGGCGTTCTTAAGGTGCCCATCCCTTGGACCCATACATCGGTCCGGTACAAGCCCATTCATAAAGTAAAATACTTCATATGCTTCATCATTCATACATCATGGCATGCATCTTTATTCATAAAACATGGCATGCATCTTCATTTATAAACATAACATATGTAACGACCCGGCCCGTCTACCGGCCCATTTACCGGCCCATTTACCGGTCCTCATGACCGTCGTACCGTGGTACCGTCGACCATCAACCGTGCCGTTATTCATAATCATGGCATGCATCTTTATTCATAAAACATAGCATGTACTTTCATTCATAAACATAACATGCATCTTCATTTATAAACATAACATGCAACTTCATTCATAGAACATGACCTACTTACATAAACATCATTCTTATTTCTAGTGCTTGCATGATCATGGCATATAAGGTAAGCATTGCATTATATTCATTGAACATGACATGTTTGCATAGGCAATCATCCTAATCCATAGAGTTTGCATGATCATGATATATAAGGTAAACATGGCATTTCATACATAAGCATGGTATTCATCCCAAGCATACATAAGTAGGACTTCCATAAACATACTACCTACCATTCAAGTGCATGGCATATAACACATGACATTCATAAATATACCCTATTAAGCATGGCATCCAACCATAAACATAAAACATAAAACATGGTGCTTAGGGTTAGGGGTATAGGTAACTTAATTTCTACCACATGCTTGAACCTTTATATATACTTCATAAATAAGTATAAACCATCATTCTTCAAACCCTAACTCCTCCCAAATCCTATTTACCTTGCTTGGCCGAAACCTATAAGGAAGGGTTCCATCATTCAATTAACATGTAAGATAACATAAGGTAAAGAACAACCATACATTACCTATAAGGCCATGGGAAGCCATTAGGGCTCATGATTAGGGTTATCCCTAACCTTTAGCCCTCCTTCTTAGGGCTGACCGAAACCCTACAAGGCCATGGGTGCATGGAAAAATTCCATAAAATCCCCAATCAAACATTAAACACCAACCATACCCTACCATAGGAGCCATTGGACCCCTTACTTGAGGTAAGCCCTAACTTCTTGCCCTAGAACCCTCTTGGCCGAAACTTACAAGGGTCACAAGACCTTGTGAAAATTCATACAATTCACTTTAAATCTCCTTTGAATCATGGGGGTACCCAAAGTACATACTTGAAAGGTTAAGTCCTTTCCTAACCAAAGAATCATGGTGAGAGTCCCAAACCCTAAGGGGTCTTTAGGGTACTCCAAAAATTCCCCAAAAATTATTTTATCCTGTAACGCCCGCTTTTTTT
>JAGFNQ010005336.1:52339-83183 GCA_024364735.1 Boesenbergia rotunda
AATATTGAGAGAATTTTCGGGTCGTTACAATCCCCCATACCTCGTGAAAGTTCGTCCTCGAACTTAGAATAGCTCCGGGTACTTGCGTCTCATCTCGTCCTCGCGTTCCCAGGTAGCTTCCTCGAACCATTGACTTTGCCATAGGACCTTGACTAAGGGTACCTTCTTGCTCTAGTTTTGTCTATTATTAAGCTATTCACGAAAGAATATAATTTAACTTATTCCTGGTTAATTGCATTCGCTACTTCAAACTAGAATCTAACTTTCACTTACTATGCACAAGTTTATCATCTATGCACCAACTCATCACTCCGAAGCTCCTCTCAATTAGTACTGGTTTCAGTGTCTCTGTTCCTCACATACGTCTTTTATCTGCATTAAACTAAACGAAAATTACAATTATTATCATATGATTCCATCTTATTACATTCAGTATCATACTTCAAGTCTACTCCTCAACAACATAATTACCGCTTTATATAAGTACAACTCTTTGTCCTTTTCACTCGAATCTCCTTCCCCTTTTTTCGAGAATTACTCTTACTTTATTATTGTCTATTCTAATAGTATATTTGTTTCTATGTAACATAACTTCTCATAGTACATAAACTCATGTATCGCTTATCCTATTACTTCCTATTCTAGTTATTTGAGCTACTTACTCTGTTTTAACTACCTAACCTATAATGCATACAGTCTCTGTTAATTATGCTAAAATTTCTCAATTAAATTCATAAAATTAGCTTATTATCTTAGCTATAATGCCTATTCGTCATAGTGAATTTGCGTTATTCATCTTAGCCTATTATCTTTTATGCTGGTCTATTTTTACTCACATGTATCGTTTCTGATATATACTATCTGTTACATTATATTATCATTACATACTAATTCCAGTACTCAAAATTCATCTTGTAAAATTAATGGCAAAGTCTCATCGAAGCTTTCAACTTACCTTTCACCGAAATAACACATTAACATTGCTTTTAACTTAACCTACTTCTATAATGGTTATTTATTTATCTCAAAGTTTCTACTAACAAACTACAACTATTGTATATACTATCTTTTATTAGGACACGACAAGAATTCCGATTATATTTTACTTACTAATAAATTATATTAAATATTCATTGCCTAACTCTACCCATCATAATCTAAAAGAAAATACCACTTACACTTGTAAGAAAGATGATTTGGAGTATTCATTCATTATTTTCGCTCAATCCAAATTACTTTACTGTCCATTCTTTACTGTTCGCATGAACTGTTACTATCTTACTTGAACTACATATTATACTAAACTTCTAACTTTCTGTTCTATCTTTCCATAGTCTTCTTTCACGTATCAAAATAACTTTTCTCATTTATCAGCCATGCTTTCTCCACTCTAATCGCAAAAATCACCTTCATATGATCTCCGTATCTTACTTCTCTATCAAGAATTTATAAAACATTCCTATATCGATCTTTTCCAAAATCTAGACCTTATTAGATCGTTTCACCTAGTAAGTTTGCTTGAAAAGAAGCTCTTA
The DNA here is from genome assembly GCA_024364735.1 of Boesenbergia rotunda. Classification (NCBI taxonomy): domain Eukaryota; kingdom Viridiplantae; phylum Streptophyta; class Magnoliopsida; order Zingiberales; family Zingiberaceae; genus Boesenbergia; species Boesenbergia rotunda. Next base: position 53,875 of record JAGFNQ010005336.1, read on the forward strand.
CTACATTCTTGCCTCTGATAACACTAACCTCTAGTTCCTTCATACAGAGTTATAGCTAAGGTCCTATTCGTTGATCTCTATCACGCCTTCCTTTGCATATCTAGTTCTTACTCTCTTTCTTACCTGTCTCAAGAATATTACCCTATGGCTACTACTATATATATATCTGCTTGAAAATTCAAATAACTTAACACATTAATCCATTCCTAATAGATATACCTCACTAAGTCTTCATTTCATAACCACTACAATGTCTTAGAATACCTATACCAAATACTCTACTCCCTTAATACTACAGTTAATAAGTCTCCCTTAATAAAGCACCATCCTTTCTTTACTTCTATGCTCATCACTAAATATTAACATACGCCTTTTATCAGTAGTACAAACTTGATTTGGTCTACCACTTTTCTTAATTCCAAACAGTCATGACACTCATACAGATAATGCCCTCCTTACTTTACACATTCCTCCTCTCACATCTACTTGCTCTTATTTTCCGATTTACTCCGTTTTGCCACCACTCAATCATTTACTATATTTATTCCACTTGACTGTAGCTACTTAAGTTAAATCTCTACGGATTACCCTCGCTCACTATCACTCACATATAAAATATAAGTAAGGCTACTATAAGTGATTGCTATTCCTACCCATATATCATTCTAAATATTTGATTCATAAAAGAAGATAAAATATCGTTCATAGCTACATTTCCTAAAATACATTTCATCATAAACATCATTCATACTTGCATATTCTAGAACTATAAAACATCCTAGAAGTGCATACTACTATAAGATATGTAAAGAGGTACTTACTTGAAAGTTGCAGGAAGAGGGCTTGATGTGTGTGTAGTGAGATGGTTACTGCTCTGATACCAACCTGTAACGCCCGCTTTTTTTTTTCTTTCCATAAAGCGGCGTTACGTTAACATACTTAGGGCATGTAGACATCATACGGCAGCGGAATAACTTTAGGACTTACACATATATGCCCTACTATCATTTCCTAACATAATGACATAGATACTTGGCATATTAACTTCATACTTTGCATCATATCATGTCCTGCTTAGCATCATATCATAGAGTTCCATAAGCCATTATTCAAACTCATAAGTAACAACCATAAGGTTCTAGCATAAGACCGGTAAACATATTGTTTTCGTGGCCAAGTCACTACCACACACACACATTCTTGTCTTCCTGCTGCTTCCTCATTGACCCCTGGCGTGATCTGCGGTATAAGGAAATAAGACTATAAGCACATCGGCTTAGTAAGACTCTTTCCTACTCACTAAAACCATTCATCACTTAATCATAAACACTTAAAACATGAACATAACTTTATGCTTGAATGTAAATCTAAATAAACTTACATGGTAGAGTGCATGACATAACTTGAACATAATTAAACTGAACATGGCCTAATGCATGACATAAACATAAACATAAATAAGCATTCTTAATATGCATGATACATGGCATAAACATAAACATAAAAATATTCTTAACATGCATGATACATGACATAAACATAAACATAAAAACATTCTTAACATGCATGATACATGGCATAAACATAACCACAAAAACATTCTTAACATGCATGATACATGACATAAACATAAAAAACATTCTTAACATGCATGATACATGGCATAAACATAAAAACATTCTTAACATGCATGATACATGGCATAAACATAAAACATGAACTAACCTGTATGGCGTAAACATAGGCATGCTTCTATCATATCATATGGCCATTTTCGTAACATAACCATAAGCATAAATCATTACCATCATACATATTTCTTGACATGAAACATAAGTATAGGACATTACCATCATGACATAATGCATAACATGAATGAATGCATGAGTCTAATGAATATACATAAGGATGCTTAACTTTTAGAATCATACTTTTAAATACTTAAACATAATCATAACATCATTGGGGGTCCTCGGCTTGTACCACATACATACATCATAAGCACGCATCCCTATGTAAATACGAGGTAGCGAGCCCCGACCTACTAGGGTAAGGATAGCATAGTCGGTAGTCCCAGAACCGGGGCGTTCTTAAGGTGCCCATCCCTGTTGCACAGCTTCGGTAGTGCCAGAACCGTGGACAGCATAGTCGGTAGTCCAGAACCCGGGCGTTCTTAAGGTGCCCATCCCTTGGACCCATACTTCGGTCCGGTACAAGCTCATTCATAAAGTAAAATACTTCATATGCTTCATCATTCATACATCATGGCATGCATCTTTATTCATAAAACATGGCATGCATCTTCATTCATAAACATAACATATATAACGACTCGGCCTGTCTACCGGCCCATTTACCGGTCCTCATGACCGTCGTATCGTCGGCTATCGACGGTGCCGTTATTCATAATCATGGCATGCATCTTCATTCATAAACATAACATATGTAACGACCCGGCTCGTTTACCGGCCCATTTACCGACCCATTTACCGGTCCTCATGACCGTCGTACCGTCGTACCGTCGACCATCGACCGTGCCTTTATTCATAAACATGACATGCATCTTTATTCATAAAACATAGCATGCACTTTCATTCATAAACATAACATGCATCTTCATTTATAAACATAACATGCATCTTCATTCATAGAACATGACCTACTTACATAAACATCATTCTTATTTCTAGTGCTTGCATGATCATGGCATATAAGGTAAGCATTGCATTATATTCATTGAACATGACATGTTTGCATAGGCAATCATCCTAATCCATAGAGTTTGCATGATCATGATATATAAGGTAAACATGGTATTTCGTACATAAGCATGGTATTCATCCCAATCATACATAAGTAGGACTTCCATAAACATACAACCTACCATTCAAGTGCATGGCATAGAACACATGACATTCATAAATAAACCCTATTAAGCATGACATCCAACCATAAACATAAAACATAAAACATGGTGCTTAGGGATAGGGGTATAGGTAACTTAATTTCTACCACATGCTTGAACCTTTATATATACTTCATAAATAAGTATAAACCATCATTCTTCAAACCATAACTCCTCCCAAATCCTATTTACCTTGCTTGGCCGAATCCTATAAGGGAGGGTTCCATCATTCAATTAACATGTAAGATAACATAAGGTAAAGAACAACCATACATTACCTATAAGGCCATGGGAAGCCATTAGGGCTCGTGATTAGGCTTATCCCTAACCTTTAGCCCTGCTTCTTAGGGCTGGCCGAAACCCTACAAGGCCATGGGTGCATGGAAAAATTCCATAAAATCCCCAATCAAATATTAAACACCAACCATACCCTACCATAGGGGCCATTGGACCCCTTACTTGAGGTAAGCCCTAACTTCTTGCCCTAGAACCCTCTTGACCGAAACTTACAAGGGTCACAAGACCTTGTGAAAATTCATACAATTCACTTTAAACCTCCTTTTGAATCATGGGGATACCCAAAGTACATACTTGAAAGGTTAAGCCCTTTTCTAACCAAAGAATCATGGTGAGAGTCCCAAACCCTAAGGGGTCTTTAGGGTACTCCAAAAATTCTCCAAAATTATATTTATCCCATATTCATCATGATAACACATTAGAAAACATGATTTAGATTTTTAACATCATTATGGACCAAAAACCCATGGTGGCCGAATATGATAGGGTCCAAAACATAGTTTTCTCAACATCAAACTCCAAAACCAACTTTATATCATGCTAAAAATCACAAGGAACTATTATACCACAGGTGAGGGAGTCTTACCTTGGTTGATCTTGATTATAGACCTTAGATTTGGGAGAAGGATGAAGATCTTGTTGCTTCTTAACCACTCCTAGCCTTTGTACCCTTGTAAAAGCCTTGGATCTTGGTGATGGAGCCTTAGGTTAACTTTTCCAAGGGAGAATCCCCTCTTGGGATTTCGGCTAGAATGAGGGAGGAGGAAGAAGAAAGTAACTCCCATGCCCCCTCTTTATAACACATTAAGGAGGGTAAGTGAAGAGTCGTGGTGTCTCTTCATTTTCCTTAAGCCTTAACCATAATCCATTTCATTTCTTCATAGCACTCCCTTGCTAGGTGAATTGGTTAGAGCATGCATGGTTGTAGAAGAGGTCTAAGGTTCAATCCTTGGTGCATGCACTAATTTTTTTATTTTATTTTCTATTATTTCGAAAATTCCTTAAAAATTCCCGCATAATTATGCTAAAATTCCTAATTAAAATTCTTTTATATTTATATTAAATTCTACCTAATTAAAACCTATTTTTGGAGCCCATATAAGGCCCATTAGTACTAAATTTCTCAATTTAAATAGGAAACCATGCTAAAACTCACCCATAATCATACTAATATTCCTAATTAAAAACCATTTATATTTATATTAAATTCTACCTAAAATCCCCTAATAATAATGGTACTAGAAAAGCCCATATAAGGCCCATTAGTACTTAGTTTCTCAATTTAAATGAGAAAAATCATGGATTTCTAGGCTAAGGTTCGTACTAATATCTCTAGGTCCCTCGAAAAATTATCTAGACATGATCAATATTTTAAAGAAAATATTGAGAGAATTTTCCGGGTCTTTACATAATCGGACTGGCCTGGTCCTGATCAGTCGGGGTGACTGATCAGGCAGGCTCCTGATCGATCGGCTGATCGATCAGGAAGCGAACAGCAGGTTTGGAGGTTTTCCCGTAAGGACCCTGATCGGTCTGTGGACCGATCACCATAGAGTGCCAGATCGGTCCGGGGACCGATCCAGACCAACATAGTGGGTTTTGACAATTTTTCGCACAGGTGCTGGATCGGTTCGTTGGACCGATCTGACATACTCCTGATCGGTCCGGTGACCGATCAGGCTTCCTGAAATTCCTGATACGATCTGAAACTTTCAGTTTCAGACTTCCAACTGATTTTTGATAAGATCTGATGAGAGTTATCGATCTTAGAAGTGATCCCTTGAGTAAAATTGATTCCTGAACCAGGATCAATGGTCCTTATAGGTTTACAAACACTTTGCTCCACTCAAGTGGAGTCAAACTCAATTAACTTACATCCATTCAATTTCAAACAAGTTTGTATCAAATTCATGTTTCCAATCATGTTTCCTTGATTGGAATGCCCATGTATGATCATAGAGCCAAGTACACATATGTTATGCATTGGTTTTCCCCATACTTGGTCACCGAAGTGATTTTTATCTCGTCAACCAAATTTCTCAAGGGATGCAATGACATTTCGAGAAATTTAGTTGATCCTAACATCTCACCCCATTTCTAGCAAACAAAAACGTTTTGGTAAACCTTATAGTTTGTGTGAGATGTCCCTAAGTTACCCAATTATTTCCCAACAATTAGAAATAATCATGAAGAGTTTTGAATGCCTTTTGATGCCTATGAAGCGCGACATATTCCCAACTCCCTTCTTAAGAAACTAAACTCATTTTCAGGGAGTGGTTCAGTGAAAATGTCAGCTAGGTTGATTTGGACTCTACATGTGAGAGTACAATATCTCCTCTAGCTACATGATCTCTAATGAAGTGGTGACGCACTTCAATATGCTTAGTTCTAGAGTGATGGACTGGATTCTTTGTTAGGTTGATTGTGCTAATGTTGTCACACAACACTTGCACACCCTTATAGCTTAATCCATAGTCCTCTAGAGTATGTATCATCCACAACAATTGTGATACACTCTCTCCCATGGCGATATATTCTGCCTCGGTTGTGGAGAGAGCAACACAATGTTGCTTCCGACTTGACCAACTAACTAGAGATGATCCTAAAAATTGGCAACCCCCACTTGTACTTTTCAGATCCAACTTGCACCAAGCATAGTCGGAATCGGTGTAGCCAATTAGGTCAAAAGATTCGGTACGGGGGTACCATAGACCAACTTCAATTGTGCCCTTAAGGTATCTCAAAATTCTCTTAACAGCAATTAAATGAGATTCCTTGGCACACACTTGATACCTAGCGCACATACCCACAGCAAAAAGAATATCAGGTCGACTAGCTGTGAGGTATAGCAGACTACCTATCATGCTCTGATATTGAGTCAAATCAACAGGTTTACCACTCTCATCATTGTCTAATCTTGTGTTTGTAGCCATGGGAGTGGTTACCTCTTTTGAATCACTCATATTGAATTTTCGAAGCATCTCTTGAGTATATTTTGATTGATGCACATGGATTCCATCTCGGGTTTGTTTGATTTCAAGTCCAAGGAAGAAAGTCAACTCTCCCACTAGACTTATCTCAAATTCACTCTCCATATGTCCAATAAACTCATTGAAATAGCCCTTGTTGTTTGAGCCACAAATTATGTCATCGACATATACTTGGGCTACAAATATATTGTCACCATCTCTATGTAGAAATAATGTAGGGTCTATTTGGCCTCTAACAAAGCCTTTTTCAATTAGGAACATCGACAACCACTCATACCAAGCTCGGGGTTCTTGTTTAAGGCCATAAAGTGCATTCTTGAACTTAAATACGTGGTTCGGGAATTCGGTACTCTCAAACCCCGGAGGTTGTTCGACATATACCTCTTCTCTTATTAAACCATTTAGAAAAGCCAATTTAATATCCATTTGATATAGCTTGAAACCCCGATGTACTGCAAATGCAAGTATCAATCGGATGGACTCTAATCGTGCCACGGGAGCATATGTCTCATTATAATCAAGGCTTTCAACTTGACTGTAGCCCTTGGCTACTATGCGTGCCTTATTTCTTATGATTTCTCCCTTATGGTTTAGTTTATTTTTGAAGACTCATTTAGTTCCAATAATGATGGTCTTCTTAGGTCTAGGGACTAAGTCCCAAACTTGACTTCTTTCGAATTGACTTAGTTCATCTTGCATCGCAATAATCCAATCGGGATCATTTAATGCTTCATCAATTTTTCTAGGTTCAATTTCGGAAATGAGAGCAACTTCATTAGCCTCATTCCTAAAGAATGATCTAGTCCTAACCCCATGATGAATGTCTCCAACAATTTGGTCTTGGGGATGACTAGAGGCTAATCTAGTTTGCCTTGGTGTTGGTGGTGTTTCTTGAATGGTTTCACTAGACACTGGCTCAGCCTCAGGATTCGGCTGATCTATGTGTTGTCTAGGCTCACCGTCATCATACTCATCACCATTATCAACAACATTTGGACTTTCATTCAACCTTAGTCTCCTAAGTTTGAATTGGACTTCATCTTCTGGTTGTTCATTGGCTTTTGGAATTTCTTCAAAAATATCAGAAGATTCTTCAACTAATCTAGATTTCTTATTGTAGACTCGGTAGGGTTTGCTAACTAGGGAGTCCCCGACAAGTATCCCTTCATCAGCCTTTGCCGTGAACTTTCCACGGTGGTCCTTGGTGTTTAGAATGAATACCTTACAACCAAACACCCTAAGGTGTTTAACCGTAGGTGGTTTCCCAAACCAAAGTTCATGGGGAGTCTTACCTAACAACCTATGGATGAGGACTCGGTTTTGCACGTAGCAAGCTGTATTTACAGCTTCGGCCCACAAGTACCTCGGTAGTGAGTACTCATTAAGCATGCTTCGTGCAGCCTCTTGTAAGACTCGGTTCTTCCTCTCTACAACACCATTTTGTTGTGGTGTTATAGGAGTAGAGAACTCGTGTCTATACCCTCTATCTTGACAAAACTCTAAGAATCGTTGGCTTTGAAATTCACCTCCATGATCACTTCTTATTGTCTTAATGGTTGATGATTTTTCATTTTCAACTCTTCTACAAAAAGAAATGAAAACATCTAAGGTTTGGTCCTTATATTTAAGAAAATACGTCCATGTATATCTAGTAAAATCATCAATGATAACTGATAAGCACCATTTTATTGATTATTTTAATTGCTAAAATTCATATTTGACCCATGTTTTTATTGCTTAATTATGATTTTCCCCTAGGTTTTGGAACTTTATCTTATTTTGGACTTAATTGTAAAATTACATATTTTTGGATTATTTAGCCACTAATTTTCTGATATATTTTTGTAGGCATGAAAGGATCCTGGACCTAGGGCATACTGGGTCAAACCTGAGTCGGATGTGAACCGGATCGAATTATCAAACCTACGATTAATCCGGGTCGTCCGATTCAAGAGCGGCTAGATCTGAGCCATCCGGGACGATCTGAAGCAATCCGAGCTAGGGTTAGGGTTGATCAAGCTATATGATCAAGATATGAAGGTTTCATCCCAATCAGAGCTAAATCAACCGTTGGATCAAGCTTGGAGGGCTCTAGAGCGTCCATTCATAGATAGAGTTGATCTGGACCATCCATTGCATATCTGGAGGATCCGAGCTACCACAAGGCAGATCCTGACCCCAGATCATCATCATAAAAGTTTGGCTCAAATCAGACCAAGATCTACCGTTGGATCTCCTCCGATCAATCTGAGCCGTCCGTTGGTTACTACTTAAGCAAAAATCTGCCCAGTTCTTCCCTGTCGCGTTTCCTCGCCGCAAACAGCTTCTTCTTCAGTTTTTCATCATTTTTCAGCATTTCTTCATCCAAGGGGCGCGACCACCTCCATCCTTCATCAGATCAAGTTCGAGGTCACTAGGGAGAGTGGTTTGTGGAGTTTTCAGCTTAGAATTGGGCAAGAACAGGGCTGTTGAGAGGTTTCCGCAGCCTTGTATTTGATAGCTTCAAATTCGGTTGTGTCGAGTTCTTCATCAATCCAAGATATTCAGAGGGGTTCCCTGAAGTGTTTGGATCATTCCCGAATCTTCATTTCACTCAGACATGGCTGAATTGAAGAAATCGATTGGGATTTTCCTTCTTAAACAGTTTGAGCTGGATTCGACTACCGATTCAGTTCCTTAGTGAATTGCTGAGCTTGCGGGTTCGAAGCCAGCTCTTGATTGACAACCAAGAAGACCTTGAGCTAATGAAGTGATTGGGGTTTAGATTTCTTAGGCAGTATTCTTTGTTTTAGCTGTAATTTTATTACTGCCACTTCATTTCTGCAATTTCTGAATTAGTTGCTGTAATTTACTTGTATGGACCGTTTCTTTCTCAATTGGAGGCTCATCCTTGAGTGACAGCAAGGATTCGAAGCTGAGATGAGAGATTGAGGCTTTGTTTAGTTAAATTTCATTGCAATTAGCTGTAATTTCGAATTTTGTCAATTCTGTCCTGTTTTTCGTATCAGCACTCTAATTTCAGTTACTGAATTTGTTCCCAGCTCTAATTAGTGTTTAAAAGCTGCTAGTAGTTAGTTAGATAGCTTGTTTAGTGAATGCTTAGAGTTAATTCAGTTTGTTTACAGTCTCAGCTTGCGTTTCCATTCAGCTGTAGCTGTGTATCAACTTGGTTTCTGCAAGTATTTCAAGTTCAGTTTTGTTATGTATTTCATTCCTGAAAATTGGATATCATGTCTAGTATGCTAAGGCAAAAGGTTTGAATTTTCCTCGCATGTGAATCAATTCTGAATTGAGCTTTACTTCTGAAATTTTGTTCAGTTGTGTATGAGGTTTCTGCAGTAAGTTTCATGCGTGTATCCTTCCTGTTCATGCATATCAAATTGTAATTTTGCATTTGAATGAAAGGAAACTTAGGCACTGACCTTGTATCAGTTTTTGGCACATAGATTTATTCCTTTTGGTATCAAGTTGTTCATTTCTGAAGTATCAAGTCATAGATTCTGCATTTAATCTATTTCAGCACTTGCATCAAATCTGCATCAGATTCTGCAAAACTTGGCAGACTCAATTCCATCTGTGTTCAGTTATTGGTTCCGAAATTGAAATCAATTGAATTGAATTCTTAGGAATCAAATGTGGCTATTAGTTTGGATCAAAAGATTTCAGTTGTTGTTTGGCTTTAGTATCCAATTCAGTTGCTGAATCTTACATGCTACCCCTGCATTTCTGCATTCCTGCACACCACCTCAATGATAGCTGAAATTCATTTCTGAACTACTTGGTTTTCATGCTTCTGCACTTTAAATTTTTGCATTCGAATTTCTGAGCTTGATTCTGAATTCTTGCATTCGAATGGCAGTATTTATGGACAGCTTGAATTTGTGTAATTTCTGCAGAAACATGCTTCTGCAATCTGAATTCTGCAGCCCAAATCCTTGTTTCTGAATTCTTGCTTCCAAATCTGAATTTCTTCACTCATTTGTGCATATGTTAACTAGTGGTTTGTCTTCCAAGTGAATTGGGCAGTTAAACTTCAGAGTTGGCAGTCCACAATTCCTGTGTCAGTAGCGAATTTCAGCCTATTAGTAGTGGTCTTTTACGTGCCAACTGCTGGGAATCTGCATTTGGTATCAAGTGCAGATTTGGCAATGCTTGGTGCCAATTTTAAGGTGGATTCTAGTGAGCTATTGTGTTTGAAAGTGGTTAGAGTTACATTCAGACATTTCTGAGCTTCCTTACAATTGTTTGATTCAAGATTTGGTAGCTAGCTTGATTTATGCCAAGTTTGTTGCTGCTGAAAATTCCTGCCCTGTTTTATTAATTCTTCTAGCAACCTATTTTGCAATTTGGTATCAAATTCGTGTCCAAACTTTAGTTAAACTCTCTAGCTTGATTCGGTTTCCATTGGTTGACTCATTAAGTGCCAACTTCTTGTGTAGCTCCCTTAATTGAGTGGCTTTGCCTTTCATTGCATTCTTCTTGTCTATTCGAAACCAAAACCCAAATACTTATTCGAAACCCAAATTCACAAACGACACCTAAATACAAGCGCGAACCAAACAACGTCAACTAGCCCCGAGAAAAATACGACCTGTGGCCCCTTTGCTACATTTTTTTTTATACTTTTGATTGTAAAAGGGTTTCCGGCATTTCATTGATATTTAAATCTGATGAGCCCACTTTCGTGACAACTTAATTTAGTATAATCTGGGCTCGTCAATAACAAAGCAATATCTACTTCCATTCAATGATATGATAGTGCTACAATCAAACAAGTCCATATGAAGTAAATCTAAAGCGGTAGATGTACTTACAGTGCTTTTACCTTTATGTGCAGATTTTGTTTGCTTACCCATTTGACATGCATCACAAATCTTTTCTTTTTCATACTTGATGCTTGGTAAGCTACGAACTAATCCCTTGTTGGCCAACTTCCGGATATTCTTCATGTTCATGTGTGCTAGTCTCCGGTGCCAAAGGGTGGACTCCTCTTCTTTTGACATGAGACACTTAGCAAAAGCATTAATAACACTTTTAAAAGAAACTTGATAAATGTTATCTACTCTTGTTCCTACTAGTACCGTGTCAAAGGTGTCATGTTGTCTAACTAGACATTGACTTGGTTGAAAATTAATTATGTAACCCGCATCACATAATTGACTGACACTTAGAAGATTAAATGTCATCCCCTTGACTAGAAGGACATTCTTTATCCTAAGACATTTGGATATTTGAATGTCTCCTATTCCTATGACCTTAAGACTACCATTGTTACCAAATGAAACATTACTTCTACTTTTTCTTTGAAGTGTGGTAAAGAATGATCTATCCCCGGTCATGTGTTTGGAGCATCCACTATCAACGAACCAAGTTGAAGATGCTCCCCCTCAATCACAACCTACACAATTCGAAAAATAGAAGTTTTAGGTACCCAAACCTTGGGACCTAAAGCACCTACTAAACAAGACTTAGGCACCCATGCCTTGATAATTTTCTTTTGAACCTTGGGTGTCTTAGATTGTCTAACATCAGTCATAGACATTAAGGACACAAAAGATGGTTCTTTGGGTCAGTAATCAATACCGGCCCTATTGTAGACTGCCCTTTGGGCATTTAAAATCATGTCTAGGGTCTTTGAGCTTGTTGAGAACTTCTCAAGAATACTCTTGAGTCTCTCAACATCACTCTTCAATGATTTGTTCTCATTTTCTAACAATTCAACATGCAAATCATCAACATCCTCATCCCTAGAGGACTTCAAATGTTCAACTTCAATTTTCAAAGACTTAATCTCATCTTCTAACATTTCTACATGTAAATCATCTACATCCTCATCCCTAGAGGACTTCAATTCTTCAACTTCAAATTGCAATGATTTAACCCTATTATTTGACTTCTTCAACATATTGGTTAAACATGCAATTGCTCTATAGCATTTCTCAAGTTCGGGAGTGGTTACCTCTTCATCATCCGAAGATGATGAAGCCGCGTTTGAGGAGTCGGAGGATTCATCACTGCTTTCTTCTCCAAGAGTCATGAGTGTCACATGCCGTGTACTCTTCTCCTCTTTCTCTTCATCGGATGAACTTGAGGAGGATTCATCCCAAGTGGCCTTCAAGGCCTTCTTCTTCCACTTTAACTTTTCCTCCTTCTTCTTTAGCCTCGGGCATTCACTCTCGAATGCCCTTTCTTGCTACACTCATAACAAGTTACATTAGATTTATCAACTTTAGCTTCACTAGGATTACCTTTACCCTTGAAGCATCGACCCTTCCTCATCATCCTTCTAACGAAATTGGCTATCTCGGAGGAAGAGGAGCCGCTGCCATCCTCCTCGGATTCGGACTCGGATTCGGATGAAGATGAGGATGAGGAGACTTCCTTCTCCTTCTTCTTCTCCTTCTTCTTCTTGTTCTTTTCTCCTGCAACTAAGGCAATCCCCTTCTCCTTGGGGCCTTTGTTAGCCATTTCATGCAATTCCATTTCACAAAACAAGTCATCTAATTTGACAATTGATAAGTCCTTGGAAACTTTGTAGGGATCCACCATGGATGACCACAAAGCATTCCTTGGAAATGCTTTTAACACATACCACACAAGGTTGCGATTTTTGACCTTTTCATCAATAGAGTGGAGACCATTCAATACCTCCTTGAATCTGCTGTGGAGCTCACTCACGGTTTCATTTCCCTTCATGGAGAGGTTTTGGAGTTGGTTGAGGAACAAATCCCTCTTGGCGATTCTTGAATCTCGGGTGCCCTCATGGAGTTCAATGAGCTTGTTCCACAAATCTTTTGCACTTGTAAATGGACCAACCTTGATGAGTTAGTCTTTGTTCATGCCACATTGTAGGGTCACCACCGCCTTCGCGTCGGCTTCACTCTTCCGAGTTTGTTCGGCCGTCCGACGCCATGATTCTAGTTCTTTGCCTTCATCATCCTTTGGAGGGGTGAAACCCTCCTTCACAACGAACCAAGTGTTGATATCCAACTTAAGATAGTACTCCATCTTCGATCTCCAATATTAGAAATCTGCTCCATCGAAGAAAGGAGGTCAGGTGGTGGAGAAGCCTTCTCTCAAAGTCAATGTCGTTGACTCTCGGTTGTTAATCCGCTTGTACAGAGCCCCAAGCTCTGATACCACTTGTTGGAACTTGGATGGCTAGAGAGGGGGGGGGGGTGAATGTAGCCAGACACCGAAACTTTACCACTCATCAAATTTTCCTGCACTTAGATGTTTAGTAGCACAGGGGAAGCAATAGAAACAGAGTATGCAGTAAACTAAACCCTAAGTTAAGCACAAATTCAAAACGCTAACAAGAGTATTTACAAGGTTCGGGGATAACTTGCCCCTACTCCTTGGCGTGCCCTTAAGGTGGGTGATCCCTTGATCGTCAGCAGATCAAGCCCCGGTGAACACCGGATAAAATGCAACCTCCTTCTCGGTGGAGAAACCTCTCCATAACGTTTCAACAGAGATAATGTTTTAAGCACAATGAAACACAAGAAGGATCTTACTTAGCACATGGAACCACAAGAACACAAGCAGAACATCTCCCGAGCTCCACCCAGCGCAGATCTCACGCAAGAACTCCCTTCATCGTGTCTTCTCGCGGATGGACTCGCCAAGCCTCTTGTTTCTTCCTCCAAATGCTCAAGTAACAAATGGTTGCTTCAAAAATCACAGTTGCTTGCTCAAGATGATGGAACAGTAGAAAGCACAAGCACACAGCAAGAAGTGTTCGCAGCAAGCTCTAGCGAGAAGAAGTCTCTTAACCCCTTCTCCGCTATGTAGCTTAAGTCTTCTCCACCATCGCCAGGTCACCATCTCCTTGCAGCCTCCAACTGCTCACCTGCCAACGCCAGCCACCACTGAGGTCTCCCTGGATTCCCTGAGCTTCCCTCAGCCGAGCTCCAGTCAGCAGCTCCAGCCGTTGCAACCTGAGATGGCAAATGGACAAACCTGCTCCAAGGAAAGACCTCCATTGACTCTCCTTGAGTGTTTAAATCCATCCCTGTCACCTGCACACTCAATCAGAGGTTTAGCAAATGAAATCAAACTCATATCAGTAATAGCAGAGAATATTAGAGTGACATCAGTAGCGTATCAGTGAAAGCAGGCGCAATCAGAGCCTCTGACAGCGCGTTTGAATTAAAGTGATCGGTCACTGGACCGATCAGGACTATCCCAGACCGATCAGGCTCCAACCTGATCGGTCCCTAGTGAGAAACTTGGGATCACAAGCTCGTATGATCGGTCACCCTGACCGGTCACCAGATCTGTCACCAAATCGATCCGGAAATCAGCTTGCCACAATCCCACTAGGAATTCACTGGCTGATCGGTCACCAGACCGATCAGGCTCCATCCTGATCGGTCAAGGTGAGAAACCTCGCGACAGTTGATCGTTCAGCTTGATCGGTCATGGTTTCTTCATGATCGGTCACCAGACCGATCAGGAGCCTATCAGTAGGTTTGCCAAAGTTACTGGAAGCTCCCTGATCGGTCACCAGACCGATCAGACATCATTGGATCGGTCACTAGACCAATCCAAGAGGGAACTTCGTGCCAACTTCCCTGATCGGTCACCAGACCGATCCGGGCAAAGCCAAACCCACTCTAAGTCAAGAGAACCAGCCTCCGGCCCATCTCCGACTCGTGCTTGATCCCCCGGACCAAGACTCCATGCCTAACTTCACTCACTGGGACTTCAACCTAGCCCTCCAAGCCATGACCTGGCCTTCCAAGCCGGGATTTCATCAACCTAGCCCTCCAAGCTAGGACCTGGCCCTCCAAGCTGGGTCTTTTTCACATTTCACCTAACCCTCCAAGTTAGGACTTTTCACATAACCCTGCAAGTTAGGACTTTTCACCTAGCCCTCCAAGCTTGGACTTTTCACCCAACCCTCCAAGTTAGGACTTTTCACACTTAGCCCTCCAAGCTAGGATTTTTCACACCTAACCCTCCAGGTTAGGACTTTTCACCACCTAGCCCTCCAAGCTAGGATTTTTCACACATAACCCTCCAGGTTAGGACTTTTCCACACCTAGCCCTCCAAGCTAGGATTTTTCACACCTAACCCTCCAGATTAGGACTTTTCCACACCTAGCCCTCCAAACTAGGATTTTCCACACCTAACCCTCTAGGTTAGGATTTCAATCACTCCGTGCCTAATCCCCGATCAGGACTTAATCATAATCATCAACCTAAACTAAAATCGGTGTCAACACCAAAACAACAATTAGGGTAAACTGCATCAACATAATCCTGCCACTATCTTTGCCCTAACTTGTTTCTTCTTCTTCTTTCTTTTCGGTTTAGAAGTAGAAACCCCTTGAGCAATGATAGTCTATGAACTTTGAAGAGAAAACCCTTCTGCCGCCTCGAGTTCTGCCAGTAGTTCCGCCCACGAATATGTACGTTTGTTCATATTGTAGCTTAGGCAAAACTTCTCAAAACTCTTTGGTAGAGATTGGAGGATGAGATCGACCTAGGTTTCCTCATCGATTTGTGCTCCAAGGATTTCTATCTTTTTCAGCCAAGCCATCATTTTGAGAACATGTTCCCTCACGGGCATACCCTCAATCATGGTGGTTGTTGTCAAGTTCTTCATGACATCTTGCCTAGTGGCCTGACTATGGTGTCCGAAGAGTTCATCGAGCTTGGAAGTTTTATCACTGGTAATGGAAGAAGCCTGATGTTGATGACTCTGAGTCATCTCGTCTGTTTCTAGCCATTGCCTAAAGTATTCCGTCTCCTCTTCACCATTAATCTCGCTAGGTTTTTCATCACAGAATTCAACAAGATCACATTTGGATTCCTCGACAGTTTCGACAAAGTCCAGGTTTAATTCCCAATCATTACTATTATTAGGGGCATTAAGTTCGTTTTCTCTTTGAATTAAATCAAGTGGGTCTAGATCCATTTTGAAAATACCTGAGAATCACAACAGTCACACATTTTAGATAAATTGATTCCTCAAACAACAAATTTCAAAATCAACCAACACCTCAAAACATTGAGAATATTGTATGTCACGTTAGTGTGGATGTATACAAATTCTTCATTTGTGAGAGGATGTTTTATCCATTAATTTTATTATCTTGTCAACCTAACTTTTTGACAAATAAAATTAATAGTTGGTCCTCTTTGTCCCTACAAATAATAGCAGTGACTCCGTTGGGGAGGATACTAATATTTGCATCTAAGTGTTCATCATTACACGACACTAAGAAAATTATTTTCGATTATGTGTCTTCCATTGGGGAAAATCACACGCTCTTCAATAAATTTCTATAATCTATTTTGACCCAGTGATCCGCAGAACAAGCCTATCCGTTGTGGAGGAAGGCACTCAAAGCCGACGCGTGACTTGTTCGCATCACTTGTCAGATTGTAATGGAGGGCACGGGACCCTCAGGGTCCCTCTCCCACATAGTTATTTAATTTTGAGGAATTTTCATGCACAAACACAACAAGCACATAAACCAACATAATGAACATGAAAAATTCTAGATTTTCCAACTATCATGGCCTTGGTCTCCAGTGCGCCTCCAGTTGTGTCACCACCTCGTTCGCTCCTCCCTACACCATGCGCAAGCCTTCATGAAGGGATCTCCGAGCCGAGATGACTAGCTACATATTTACATCCATCGATCTTATACTCCATAAAGGAGTGTACATATAATCTAGATCGAAAGTAAATAAATGCTCGGCTAAACATGCATCGTATTTAATTATAAAAATTAAATAACCTAATTTAGCCTCGTCAACCCCGAGGATTCAATTAATTACAAAAATGCACAACAATCACATACAACCATTATTAATGCCCCAATAGTTGGAATCTAGTGTCTGCAACAAAGAGTTAGCCTACGCACATCCAAGTATTATCAAGCAAAAATAAAATATATGATAATGTGCAAGAAAGTAGCCAAATCCTAAACACACAAAACTAGAAACCTCAGCTCTGATACCAATTGATGGAACCGAGTATGGCTCGGCGGATTTCCTAAGCGAACACGAGGTTGAAGGTTAGAGACCTCTCCATGTCTACGGATTAAAAATTTAATCCGAATGGAGACCAATCTCCCAAATGACCGTCTCGTCATTGTATCAATTGATTCAAGTTACAACTTAGCCAAACTCAAGAGTAAGACCTTGTAACTTTCCGAATCAATTGACCGCGGAAAAGACGACGAGCGGATCGTCGGGTTTTGTATTTATCTTCGGGGTCCATGACATAATTAATTATCAATATTAATTAACAATTAATTAAACTATGATAACTAATTAAAACACACATGGGATAACAAAATAATCATATGAAATATCAAAGAAAACAAAGAGGAGCCAAAGAGAGATATACCTCGTCTTTTACCTCGCAGTCTTCTACCGTATGTCCCTCCCTTCTTGAACGTCGTGTGGGTGATGATCTACCAAGACGCGGAGTCACCAAGGGACGAATTTCTCTACCCTAGCTTGGTCGAAACCCTAGGATAGAGAAGCCAATAATCTTCTTCTTCTTCAACACTTTTGGACCAAAAACTCATAAGGACTAGGGTTCCGACCTCCTCCACCACCCTCCACCTCGCTACAACTGGACAAAAGAGAAGAACAAGACTCTCCTTTGCTCTCACTGGTAGACGGCAGACCCTAAGGAGGGAGAAGGAGGGAAGAAGAAGATGTTCTTCTTCCTACCTCTTCTTTGCGCCAGCTGTTACCTCGCCAAGAAGAACACCGCCGGTGACCTCCCTGCTTCTTCCTTGCTCCACCGTCCTCTACTCCATCTTCATGGAGAAACTGACCAATGGAAGGAACAGAGAATGATGAGGATGAAGAAGAACCCAAGTCGCAAGCTCTCTCCTCCTCTTGCTTCTCGCCGGCCCCAAGCAACTTGATTGCACTGCCGGTTGCGCCTCCTCCACCTCGCCTTCTTCGATGCCGCACCCTTGAGAGTGAAGAGAGGGAGAGGAACTAGGGAAGAGGATGGCTAAACCCTCACTGATACCTCCCCTTTCGTCTTGCTCCTCGCTGGCGCCACCAAAGACCTAGGAGAGAGAAGTTGAGAGGAGAAGGAATTAGGTTATTGCTTGGATTATTGGAATTATTCTCCTTCGTATCATGACTCCCATGGGGTATATATAGGGCTACGATAGGGAGCATGAGGAGGAGTTGGGTCTTAGCCCGCTAATGGATCCAAATTCGATCCATTAATAGAGATCCATTCCACTAAATGATCCCCATTGAACATCCTCACCAACCCCCATATTTTCATATGGGCTCCACCTATTATGAGCACATCCATCTTCCCGTGTATAAGATATCGAATGCCCGTTGATTAATTTAAATTACTAACAATTTTAATTAATCAACCTCTTGATCCTTGACTAGTACCGCTCAACCTTTTCATCATGTTGGATCATAGTCCACATGCAAGTTTAACATGATGAACCTTATGAGCTCATCAAGTGGGAATCATCATCCCGACTCACCAGGGCACGGTTTTCATCAATAATCAACGGCACACCATTTAGATAATATTATTTCCCAACTTACCGGGCCTATCGATTTAGCAAAATAAATCTCGCCCATTGGTAAATCAAAGAAACAATAATTAAATACACGTGCCCGTTATTATATCGGGATTTAGAGATTGTACTCCATAATAAAACTGAGGTCTAATCCAATTATAAAGTTAGTATAAATTGGATGACCTCTATTTTGGTCATGCTCAATACACACAAGGTGTACTAGTGTAATTCTATGGCTATGACAAACCACATCCAATTAAACTACAACCATCCCGATGGTTTGTCCAACTCCATCTCGGTTGTGAGCCACTTCTTATACTGTGCAAGGAATTGATAACTTGATCTTCTGTGCGTCACCACACACCATGTTATCTACAACGCAAATTATGAGACATTTTGTGCACATACTAATATAAATATGCAACCTATGATTTTGTGATTCTCTTTCAAAATGTTGATGTTCTTTAACCAAAAGCAAGGCTTTTAGTATACATCCTAATAGCATCATAATCCCGACTCACTAGGACACGAATTTCGTCAAATAATCAATGACACACCATATAATTAATATTATTTTCCAACTCACCGGGTCTATCGATTTAACAGAATAAATCTCGCCCATTGGTAAATCAAAGAAATAAAATACTAAATATACGTGACCATTATTATATTGGGATTTAGAGATTGTACTCCATAATAATCCGAGGTTCGATCCAATTATTAAGTCAGTACAAATTAGATCACCTCTATTTTAGTCCTGCTCAATGCACACAAAGTGCTCTAGTGTAATTCTATAGTCAAGACAAACCACACCTAATTACACTACAACCATCCCGATGGTTTGTCCACCTCCATCTCAGTTGTGAGCCTCTACTTATACAATGCAAGAGACTGATAACATGATCTTCTGTGTGTCACCATACACCATGTTATCTACAATGCAAAGTATGAGGCTCTTATGCATATACTAATGTAAACATGCAACTGTGTTGTTGTGATTCTCTTTCAAAATGTAGATAATCATATAAAAAGACAAGTCTTTTAGTATATATCTAACAATCTCCCACTTATACTCAAAGATTCTGCTGTCATCACACTGCCATACATCTGACTCTCATATCCTCCACATGCCGATCAATAGCTCTCGCCGGAAGGGCCTTAGTGAAAGGATCTGCCAGGTCCTCCGATGCAATCTTGGCGACAGCTATTCTCCTCGCTTTACGATTTCTCGTTTCAGGTGGTACTTACGCTCTATGTGTTTACTCACATTATGGGCTCGTGGTTCGTTCAAGTTTGCAACTGCACCACTGTTATCACAATAAATTGTGATAGATCTGGGAAAACCATGAATCACATCCAGGTCCATGATGAAGTTCCTGAGCCATACAGCTTCCTTGGCTGCCTCTGAGGCTGCCACATACTCAGCTTCCATGGTGGAGTCCGCCACGTATTTCTGCTTGACACTCCTCCATACTATGGCTCCACCTCCTAAATTATACACAAACCCTGAGGTAGACTTACTTTTATCCCTATCTGACTGGAAATCTGAATCTGTGTAACCCACATGGATTAATTGGTCTGCCGGTAAACCAGCATATAGTCCCTAGTCCATCTCAGGTATTTCATGTTGGTGCCGGAAGCGCCAAAGTCGAACCTATCTTTTGATAATGGAAAAGGGTTCAGAAGTTAAGAGTTGGTTGTGATCTAACAAGCTTATTAAGTGTGCAGGAAAGTCATAGGTACACTAGGCACTAAGTCCTGGTTCTTTGAATTGGACACTAAGTCTTGGCCGCGGGCTGGACAACTAAGTTCTGACGTAAGGTTGGGCAATAAGATCTGGTGAGTGAAGCTGGGCACTAAGACCTAGTCGAGGACTGGGCACCGAAGACCTGGTGAGTGAAGCTGGGCAAAAGTCCAACAGGAGGAGCCGGTTGGCAAAAAAGTAAATTCTCCCGAGAGGAGTAGGTGAGGACATGTTCCCCGTCGGAGGGAACATTAGGCGTCGGTTTGACCTAGGGTTCCATTTGGGAGACCCGAAATCAGAACCAAGACAGCTTAAGCTGTAAACAATGTTTAATATATCATGCATATTTGCTTCTTGTGTTTGGAATTAACCCTGGTTGCAGGAAACGAAGGAATTGTGTTTCTGCAGCTCAGGCGCCTCATTGGAAGGAGGCGTCTCACTGGGCTAGGCGCCTGTGTGGATACAGGCGCCCCAATGCAAGGCCAAAACCAAGCCATCGAAGCAAACTGCCACGAAAGCCTTTGGACCAAGTCAAGCTAGGCGCCTGTGTTAACACAGGCGCCCAGTCAGCTCAGGCGCCCCAGTTGAAGGGATAAGCACTGGCCGCGTCTGCGGATATGAGTTCTCGCAGAAGAGGCCACGTGTAGACGCCCCTTCATCACAGGCACCCATGCGACCAGTATAAATAGGGGTTCACCCCCAAGGCTTCACAACAACTTGCAAATCTCACTCTCAACACTTTCGTTCAAGCGCTACGCTCCGACACGCTCTGCACTCGTGATTCAAGCGCTGACGACGAGCCGCTGCTCTGAAATTCCATCCACTCCGATCGTCGGTAACATCTTACATTTCTTAAGTGTTGTAACTTCCTTTTTAATTCTATATCTGTACTCCAAATTGTAAACATTCTTCGAATATAGAATTGCCCATCGTAAACTGTCAAGGACCGTGGACCTTGGAGTAGGAGCTGACCGTGACTCTGAACCAAGTAAAATAAACGGTGTTAGCGACTTTGTTTTTCTCTTTCCGCTGCGTAATTTCTCTTAATTGTCCGAAATTTTTCAATCGATATTCACCGCCCTCTATCGATTTACTCCGATCCAACAATTCAGTATATGCTTTACCGCAGTCCAATGTCCCTGTCCAGGGTTACTTTGATATCTGCTAACCATGCCCACGACAAAACATATATCTGGTCTCGTACATAACATAGCATACATGAGGCTTTCTACAGCCGATGCATAAGGAACTGTCTTCATTTCCTCTATCTCCTTTGATGTTTTCGGACACATCTTCTTAGATAGAGAAACTCCATGCCTGAAAGGTAGAAAACCTTTCTTGGAGTTTTCCATGCTAAAATGAGCCAGGATGGTGTCAATGTATGAAGCTTGGGATAAGCACAACATCCTTTTCTGGTGATCCCTTATGACTTTGATGCCAAGGATGTGTCCTGCTTCTCCCAAGTCCTTCATGTTGAACTGTTTGGATAACCATACCCTTACATCTGACAACACTTTGACATTGTTGTCAATGAGAAAAATGTTGTCTACGTAAAGTACAAGAAACACCACTACGTTTCCGTCATATCTCTTATATACACATGATTCATCCGGGCTTTGAATAAATCCATATGACTGGATTAATTCATCAAAGCGGATGTTTGAAGATCGCGAAGTTTGCTTCAATCCATAAATGGATCGATTAAGCTAGCACACTAGATGCTCTTTGCCCTACGCAATGAACCCTTCTGGTTGCTTCATGTAGATGGTCTCCTCAAGACTTCCGTTAAGGAAAGCTGTCTTGACGTCCATCTGCCATACCACATAGTCCATATGAGCAGCAATAGATAAGAGAATCTGGATAGACTTAAGCATGGCTACCGGCGAAAATGTCTTCTCATAATCAATACCCTCTTTCTGAGTATACCCTTTCGCAACAAGCCTAGCTTTGAAGGTCTCAACCATCCTGTCTGATCCTCTCTTTCTCTTGTAGATCCACTTACATCCAATGGCTTTTACACCATTGGGTGGTTCTACTAGCTCTCAGACTTGATTAGAATCCATAGATTCTATCTCAGAATTCATCGCCCTTTGCCAAGAATCAGCATCCTTATCTTGGAGGGCCTCGTCATAGGTCCAGGGATTCAGTTCCTGGTCACCAGGGACCAAGTCCGAAGACTCTCTCAAAAACATGAACCTTTCAGGTTGTCTAACAACCATCCCACTACGACGAGGTACCACCTGTGTATCTTTGTAACATGCGGAGCAGTGACTTGTGGTGTAGCCTCTTGCACAGTCGGTACTAGGGTTGGAACGTCCCCTCTTATTTCTTCAAGCACAAGTCTACTCTTGGGCTTGTGGTTCATCACATAGTCTTCTTCTAAGAATCTGGCATTAGTGTTAACGAATACCTTCTGATCCTTAGGACTATAGAACAGACCACCTTTCGTCCCTCTAGGATAGCTTACGAACAGACACACTTCCGTACGAGATTCCAACTTGTTAGTATCTCCCTTAAGCACATGTGTTAGCCTATCCCAAATCCGAACATGTCCTAGACTAAGCTTTCGCCCAGTCCACAGTTCTGTGGGAGAAGAAAGGATTGACTTAGATGGCACCAAGTTCAGTATGTACGCTGCCGTTTCCAGAGCATATCCCCAGAATGAATCTGGCAACTCAGAGTAGTTCATCATTGACCTAACTATCTCCATAAGAGTCCTATTCCTTCTTTCTACCACACCGTTCTACTAGGGTGTGCCGGGTGCAATTAACTAGGATTGAATCCCAGCCTCTGATAAGTAGGTTCTAAACTCTCCCAAGAGGTGTTCGCCACCACAATCTGATTGTAGTGTCTTGATACTTTTACCTCGATGTTTCTCCACATCAGCCTTGAATTCTTTGAACTTATCAAAGCATTCAGGCTTGTGGTGCATCAGATAAATGTACCCATACCTTGAATAAACGTCTATAAAAGTGACGAAGTATTCAAAATCACCTCTAGCTTGGATGGACATAGGACCACATAAATCAGAATGAACAAGTTCTATCACATCTTTGGCCATATACCCTTTAGCCTTAAAAGGCCTCTTGGTCATCTTACCTTCCAAGCAAGACTCATAGATTGGGAAGACTTCCACCACCAATAAACCCAAGGGCCCATCGGCTATCAACCTCTGAATCCTACTAAGGTTAATATGACCAAGCTTAAGATGCCAAAGATATGTCTGGTTCATTTTAGAAGGTTCCTTTCTCTTATTTTGGCTAGATGATGAGGTATTGACCCCTATTTGCATCGTGGGAGCTTTTGGTTCCAGAGTATACAAATTGTCAATTATAGTACCCGAACAGATAATCTCTCAATTTCTCTTTATAACAACTCTGTTATTAAAAGAAATAGATTATCCATGATTATCCATCCTTTATTAATTTAGAAACCGATACCAAGTTCTTTCTAAAAGAAGGTACATATAAGCAATCTCTCAAAACTAAAACATTATTCTTATCAAAAGATAAATAAATGTCTCCCACTGCAACTGTTGCCACTTCTGTAGCATTTCCCATGTAGACGATGATTTCCCCATCAGCTAGCCATTGGGTTTCCTGGAACCCCTGCAAAGAGTTGCGGACATGATCAGTGGCTCCCGTATCTACGCAGCAGGTACCGGTAGATAGAACCGCTAAACATGTTTCAACACTAAGAACAAAGAAATACCTTTGTCTTGACGACGGGAACAGTTCACCTTCCAGTATCCAGTTTGCTTACACATGAAGCACTTGCCTCTCGGCATCTTCATTTAAGAACAAATCCCTTAATTCAACCACATATTATTTTCATGAAAATCTCATTTAGGAAACTCTATAGGAAACCATTTTCCTAATTAATTTTGGAGACAATAATATGTAAGAGCATCATCTCTTAAACATATTTTATTCATGGATTTAATTAATTACAACAAATTATTTTCTAAGGGTGGCTCCCCGAGGCTCAGATACCCAAAGAAAAGTAATGTGTTGTAAATCCAATTGGACGGCTCCCCGAGGCTCAATCCAATCAAACATGACAATTTCAATTAAAAAATTGGGAAATTAAATTACAACAACTAACTTTAAATTGGACGGCTCCCCGAGGCTCAATCCAAAATAAAGAATTTTGTTGTCAATTTAAAAACCAATTCAAATTTAATTGTCAATTAACTGTCCATGAATTTGTCTAGACTTTCTTAAAAGAAAGTGCCCAAAATTGCGAGATTTCGAAAATTGATTTTCAGAATAATTGCAAGTTTCCGGTACAAAGAAAACTTACATATTTCCAAAATTGGAAAATTTCTAAAATAGAAAATTTTCCAAAATTGGAAAGTTTCCAAAGATGGGAAGTTTCGAAATTATTATAAAATTTCAGAAAATAGAAAATTTCAAACGTTTGCGAAATTTTATGAGGATTTCCAAACTTTGAAATTCCTAAATCTAAAATTTATTATAATTTGAAAGTTTCCATAATTGAAATTTTTTTTCCGAAATTGAGATTATGACAAAGTTTTCCACAAAACAATTATATGATTAAGTCGAACACTAACCGGCTCTGATACCACTGTTGGGTTATGGTGCATGTTGACAAGGATACGAGTTCGTAAAATTCAAAATTTTTACGTGCAGCGGAAGAGTTTGCATAAAATAATTTCCTAAATTATTTTAACTTCGTATCTAGCATGCAATCCTATGGTGTGTTGACATAATCATAAAATAATATTTTGCGAAAAGTAAACTAATTTACTTTTATACCTCGCGTAACTTGAAGAAAGGGACGAGATCCAACCGTAGCGTCCCTTGGAAGCTCCGCCTCTATTCGCGTCCACGCCGAGTTCTCTTCGGGATGACTTCGCAAAGTCACGAGTTTTGTGCCGACGAGAATTACTAGATTCTCTATGGGCACAACTTTAGAAGATCAAGAGGAAAGATAAAAGAAACTAACCCTCCATGCTTCTATTGTTGAATGGCAAAATTGTAATTCTTTACAATTTCTTGCATGCACGGCGCCGTTCCCATGCATGAAGAAAAAATTGGCAGAAGCTAATTTTTGGTGCTCGGCTTCATGCATGGAGAAAGCAGGCTTCATGCATGGAGAAAGGTGGCGCAATCTTCATGCATTAAAAGAAAATAGCAGAAGCTATTTTCGGCGCCGTCTTCATGCATTGAGAAAGTTGGCTCCGGCCCTAATGGGAAGGAGAAGAGGAGAAGAGAATAGAAGAGAGAGAGGGAGAGCTCTATGATAAGTTGAGTTAGGAATAAGGGCTAGCCTTTGGTTCCTTTATATAGTAGCAACTCCTTTGCTAAGTCTCCCTCTAAACCGAATTAACGGAATTAACGGAATTAGTTATAAGAAATTTATCTTATAAATTTTCTTATTAATTATTCCATTTAAGCCTAGTCTTATTATAAACAATTTATAATAAAACAAATTAGTTATCATAAGAGATTTATCCTATAAATTCTCTTATGAATTTTATTATAACTAACTTTATAATAAAACTAATTATTTATCATAAGAAATTTATCCTATAAATTCTTATGAATTAATTCCGTTTAAACCAAGTCTTTATTATAAACTAATTTATAATAAAAACTAATTCTTCTTCTCTTTAAATTATGAAATAAATTTTATAAGAAATTTATAAACTTTCTTATTATGGATAAATCAATTCATAATTGATTTTGTAAAATTAAAATAAACCCAATTCATGGATTATTTTAATCTTCCATAAAAGAATAAATTTCAATAAATTTATTTATATAAATTTCTTTATACAAATTTATTTATCCATAATTTATAAAATAAATCGCGCTGGATTTATCTTATTAATTAAACCAATTAAATTGGTTTTTCTCCCTTTAATGGCCGGCCACCCAAGTAGGGTTAACACCCTCTTTGGCCGGCCAAAACCGACCCGAACCGATCGCGAATTAAACTCATTTAATTCGCTCAAAAAGCCTTCAAAAGACTTAGCCATTTTTAGCTTCCATTGCGCCTCTGACTAACTCAGATTCGACTTATTTCTCTTGATCGGAAAATCCAATTTTCAACTCGTTTTAAATCCCTCGGATTACTCGTAGTGCGTGTGACTAAATAGGCTTTCGATTTATGTTGGCCGTCTATAATTAACTAATTATAGAACGATCATGAGTGGCACCTAGTAGTACGTCATGATCCCCAATTAATCGAAAGATCAACGGTTTGACCTCAGAAGAAATTATTCTGAAACCCTTCAGCAGCTCTAATGAATCGTGCCCCATTCCCTTCACCACCTTATACCCACTTGGTTCAGGACACGGTCAATGGTGTCAGTCCCCACTAGGCTGACTACGTCACACCTAGCCCAAGTAGTGTCTTTCTCGTCCTTTGGATTTCTAATTACTCTCATGTATTTTAGAGACTCTCACTCTAAACATGATATGCTCTGGCCAGAGGCTTTGAGTAACAATCCGACGATAGGCCTGGGTATACATCTCCTCGCAAGGAGTGGTGAATCCTTTGTAGGCTGTTCAAACATCTTCGGGCACTTCGGCTTATACCCGATCATCCTGGGTCCACACCTCCTTGGAGATGCTTGCTTAAGATGTCAAAGTATAAGTCTCCATGACCAAGATGACTTGAACACCGCAAGTCAAAGGAACATCGCACTTAAGCCGCAGTAAGATCTTCATTGACATATCTACATGTAGATTCCCATATGAAGTCTTACAGCTAGTCACTCCAATGAACTAGTTCCCTTAACTAGCATCCATGTTTATCTCCGGACATCCCAATGTCACCAGCCAGTGAGAATCAGCTGATTAGAGAATAACCCATGCTAGTCTCAACAGAATTGATAGTGTCCGTTTTTATCAATTCATCGACTAGGGATATTTCCAACACTTCACATTTGCACATTTAGAGATAATCACTAGTTGTGATCCATCACAAATTCTCTTATGCTGTGAATGTATGGCGGACATTCAGTAGATGAGTTTAAGATCCCAATCAAATACACAAACATGTATACTCAAATAGCGAATTATCATTTATTGAAATAAATGTTTACAATCATAAGGCGATTGCCTTAGGACACTTCTCTCATATCACTAACAAACTCCCACTTGGCCTAATGCCAATCGCTACGGTATCCAATACCACAGGCTCTAACATGACCCTAAACTTGCTTTGAGGCAAGGCCTTAGTTAAAGGATCCGCTATATTCCTTTCAGTGGGAACTCTCTCAATTTGTATGTCATTCCTACTTATAATCTCTCTGATCAGATGATAGCGGCGAAGCACGTGTTTGGATCGCTGATGAGACCTTGGTTCCTTTGCTTGTGCAATAGCTCCATTGTTGTCGCAGTAAACCGCACTGCTTCATCAATGGTTGGAACCACGCCAAGTTCGAGACAAACTTCTTGATCCAGACTGCTTCCTTTGCTGCTTCCGAAGCTGCGATATATTCCGCTTCCGTGGTGGAATCCGCTACGGTGTCTTGTTTGGAACTTTTCCAACTTACTGTGCCTCCATTCAAAGTAAATACGTATCCAGACTGCGATTTGGAGTCATCCTTATCTGTCTGGAAACTGGCATCTGTATACCCACGTATTACCATATCTCCTTCTCCATATATTAGGAACACATCCTTAGTTCTTCTTAAGTACTTAAGGATTGTTTTAACAGCCGCCCGGTGATCCATTCCTGGATCCGACTGGTATCTGCTTGTGACGCTCAAAGCATACGATACATCAGGCCTAGTACATAACATAGCATACATGATAGATCCTATCGCGGATGCATAAGGAATCTTATTCATGCAAATCCTCTCGTCTTCTATGCGCGGACACATAGACTTTGAAAGGTTGATCTCATGCCTAATGGGAAGGTAACCTTTCTTGGATTCCGACATGCTAAACCTTTTTAGCACTCGGTCTATATATGTAGACTGCGAAAGACCAAGCAACCATTTTGATCTATCTCTATAGATTCTAATCCCAAGGATATAGGTTGCTTCTCCCAGGTCTTTCATGGAGAAAGTTTTGGATAACCAAATTTTAACTGTCTGTAAGATTGAAATATCGTTTCCTATAAGTAAGATGTCGTCGACATATAATACTAGGAATACGACTGCACTCCCACTAACCTTCTTGTACACACAGGGTTCGTCAGGATTTTGTGAGAAATCAAACTTTTTGATTGTCTCATCAAAACGGATGTTCCAGCTCCTAGATGCTTGCTTCAGTCCATATATGGATCGTCGAAGCTTGCATACCTTGGTTTTATCAACCGATGTGAAACCTTCAGGCTGTATCATGTATACGTCCTCAAGCAGGTTTCCGTTAAGGAAAGCTGTTTTCACATCCATTTGCCATATCTCATAATCATAATGAGCTACTATGGCTAGGAGCATCCGAATGGATTTAAGCATAGCTATTGGTGAATATGTTTCGTCATAATCAATTCCTTATTTCTGAGGATATCCTTTTGCCACTAATCTAGCCTTAAAGGTATCAACATTACCTTCCATGTCGGTTTTCTTCTTGAAAACCCACTTGCACCCTATGGGCTTAATCCCTTCAGGTGGACTAACCAAGTCCCATACTTGATTTTCGTACATGGAATCCATTTCCGACTTCATGGCTTCAAGCCATTTGTCCCTTTTTGAACCTTTTAGAACATCTTAATAACTGATAGGTTCGTCATCGCCAATGAGCAACACGTCGTTCGATTCACTTATGAGAAATCCGTATCTCTCTGGAATGTTGCGTGTCCTATCAGGCCTACGAAGAGGTGGTGTAGTTTTAGGTTCAACTGATAGCTCATCGTTATGA
>JAGFNQ010005336.1:108735-290833 GCA_024364735.1 Boesenbergia rotunda
AGTTTTAATATGGTTGGAGCTCATTCAACCGCTTAGTCAGGCTTGGATGTGTCCAACAACCAAAACTAATGATTGACCTCTGACTCGAACTATATTATTCATAAACTAATTCCATGGTTTGAACATGTTGAGGTTCAAGTCGGGCATAGATGTGTCCATCAACCCAAGCGAGAAACAAAACTCCGATTCTAACCATATTAATGGAAGGTGTTGGCCTTAATATTTTGTAAGGGGTTTGGGTCTCATTCTTTTAAGCACATTCATGACATAAAATTATGTCATGACTAACGATTTCCTTAATAAAGTATGTATGTGACTTAATTTATCAAGTCTCATGAATTAAATTAGGAACCGGATTTCCTAATCATAATTTCATACTTTATTAAAGGAATTGTTTTGGGAAATAATTTCCTAAATTGTCATAATTAATTTCGGAAATAATAAGTTCAAGACTTTGATTTCTCTAAATCAAATATTATTAAATTAAGAGACAAATCCCTTAATTCAACCACATATTATTTTCATGAAAATCTCATTTAGGAAACTCTATAGGAAACCATTTTCTTAATTAATTTTGGAGACAACAATATGTAAGAGCATCACCTCTTAAACATATTTTATTCATGGATTTAATTAATTACAACAAATTGTTTTCTAAGGGTGGATCCCCGAGGCTCAGATACCCAAAGAAAAGTAATGTGTTGTAAATCCAATTGGACGACTCCCCGAGGCTCAATCCAATCAAACATGACAATTTCAATTAAAAAATTGGGAAATTAAATTACAACAACTAACTTTAAATTGGACGGCTCCCCGAGGCTCAATCCAAAATAAAGAATTTTGTTGTAAATTTAAAAACCAATTCAAATTTAATTGTCAATTAACTGTCCATGAATTTGTCTAGACTTTCTTAAAAGAAAGTGCCCAAAATTGCGAGATTTCGAAAATTGATTTTCAGAATAATTGCAAGTTTCGGTACAAAGAAACTTACATATTTCAAAATTGGAAAATTTCTAAAATAGAAAATTTCCAAAATTGGAAAGTTTCCAAAGATGGGAAGTTTGAAATTATTATAAAATTTCAGAAAATAGAAAATTTCAAACGTTTGCGAAATTTCATGAGGATTTCCAAACTTTGAAATTCCTAAATCTAAAATTTATTATAATTTGAAAGTTTCCATAATTGAAATTTTTTTTCCGAAATTGAGATTATGACAAAGTTTTCCACAAAACAATTATTGATTAAGTCGAACACTAACCGGCTCTGATACCACTGTTGGGACGGTGCATGTGACAAGGATACGAGTTCGTAAAATTAAAATTTTTACGTGCAGCGGAAGAGTTTGCATAAAATAATTTCCTAAATTATTTTAACTTCGTATCTAGCATGCAATCCTATGGTGTGTTGACATAATCATAAAATAATATTTTGTGAAAAGTAAACTAATTTACTTTTATACCTCGCGTAACTTGAAGAAAGGGACGAGATCCAACCGTAGCGTCCCTTGGAAGCTCGGCCTCTATTCGCGTCCACGCCGAGTTCTCTTCGGGATGACTTCGCAAAGTCACGAGTTTTGTGCCGACGAGAATTACTAGATTCTCTATGGGCACAACTTTAGAAGATCAAGAGGAAAGATAAAAGAAACTAACCCTCCATGCTTCTATTGTTGAATGGCAAAATTGTAATTCTTTACAATTTCTTGCGTGCACGGCGCCGTTCCCATGCATGAAGAAAAAATTGGCAGAAGCTAATTTTTGGTGATCGGCTTCATGCATGGAGAAAGCAGGCTTCATGCAGGGAGAAAGGTGGCGCAATCTTCATGCATTAAAAGAAAATAGCAGAAGCTATTTTCGGCGCCGTCTTCATGCATTGAGAAAGTTGGCTCCGGCCCTAATGGGAAGGAGAAGAGGAGAAGAGAATAGAAGAGAGAGAGGGAGAGCTCTATGATAAGTTGAGTTAGGAATAAGGGCTAGCCTTTGGTTCCTTTATATAGTAGCAACTCCTTTGCTAAGTCTCCCTCTAAACCGAATTAACGGAATTAGTTATAAGAAATTTATCTTATAAATTTTCTTATTAATTATTCCATTAAGCCTAGTCTTATTATAAACAATTTATAATAAAACAAATTAGTTATCATAAGAGATTTATCCTATAAATTCTCTTATGAATTTTATTATAACTAACTTTATAATAAAACTAATTATTTATCATAAGAAATTTATCCTATAAATTCTTATGAATTAATTCCGTTTAAACCAAGTCTTTATTATAAACTAATTTATAATAAAAACTAATTCTTCTTCTCTTTAAATTATGGAATAAATTTTATAAGAAATTTATAAACTTTCTTATTATGGATAAATCAATTCATAATTGATTTTGTAAAATTAAAATAAACCCAATTCATGGATTATTTTAATCTTCCATAAATGAATAAATTTCAATAAATTTATTTATACAAATTTATTTATCCATAATTTATAAAATAAATCGCGCTGGATTTATCTTATTAATTAAACCAATTAAATTGGTTTTTCTCCCTTTAATGGCCGACCACCCAAGGAGGGTTAACACCCTCTTTGGCCGGCCAAAACCGACCCGAACCGATCGCGAATTAAACTCATTTAATTCGCCCAAAAAGCCTTCAAAAGACTTAGCCATTTTTAGCTTCCATTGCGCCTCTGACTAACTCAGATTCGACTTATTTCTCTTGATCGGAAAATTCAATTTTCAACTCATTTTAAATCCCTCGGATTACTCGTAGTGCGTGTGACTAAATAGGCTTTCGATTTATGTTGGCCGTCTATAATTAACTAATTATAGAACGATCATGAGTGGCACCTAGTAGTACGTCATGATCCCCAATTAATCGAAAGATCAACGGTTTGACCTCAGAAGAAATTATTCTGAAACCCTTCAGCAGCTCTAATGAATCGTGCCCCATTCCCTTCACCACCTTATACCCACTGGGTTCAGGACACGGTCAATGGTGTCAGTCCCCACTAGGCTGACTACGTCACACCTAGCCCAAGTAGTGTCTTTCTCGTCCTTTGGATTTCTAATTACTCTCATGTATTTTAGAGACTCTCACTCTAAACATGATATGCTCTGGCCAGAGGCTTTGAGTAACAATCCAACGATAGGCCTGGGTATACATCTCCTCGCAAGGAGTGGTGAATCCTTTGTAGGCTGTTCAAACATCTTTGGGCACTTCGGCTTATATCCGATCATCCTGGGTCCACACCTCCTTGGAGATGCTTGCTTAAGATGTCAAAGTATAAGTCTCCATGACCAAGATGACTTGAACACCGCAAGTCAAAGGAACATCGCATTTAAGCCGTAGTAAGATCTTCATTGACATATCTACATGTAGATTCCCATATGAAGTCTTACAGCTAGTCACTCCAATGAACTAGTTCCCTTAACTAGCATCCATGTTTATCTCCGGACATCCCAATGTCACCAGCCAGTGAGAATCAGCTGATTAGAGAATAACCCATGCTAATCTCAACAGAATTGATAGTGTCCGTATTTATCAATTCATCGACTAGGGATATTTCCAACACTTCACATTTGCACATTTAGAGATAATCACTAGTTGTGATCCCATCACAAATTCTCTTATGCTGTGAACTGTATGGCGGACATTCAGTAGATGAGTTTAAGATCCCAATCAAATACACAAACATGTATACTCAAATAGCGAATTATCATTTATTGAAATAAATATTTACAATCATAAGGCGATTGCCTTAGGACACTTCTCTCATATCACTAACAGTCGGCGCTTGAATCTCGAGATTGGAGATTTCCGGAGCAGAGCGTTTGAGTCGAAGAGCGTAGAGGCGTTAAGAAAGTTGTTGTTGAAGCCTTAGGGGTCGAGCTCCTTTAATAGCCCTCTTGGGAGCGCCCGGGACGCTGGAGGCACCTGACACGTTCCTTCGGATCCGAGAACCCTCATCCGAAGCTCGGTCAGAGTTTATCCTTCCAAAATCAGGCTCAAAGCTAACGGGGGTGCCCGGGAGGCTGGGGGCGCCCCGGTTAAATTGGTCTGCTGGCTTTTCGGCTGACTTTGCTTCGACTGCTTGGTTGGCTTGGCCCAGGGCGCCCGAGGCATCCGGGGTGCCCGGGACCATCAGGGCGCCCGGGACACTCATGGCGCCTGGCCCAGTGAGCTTCCCAAGCAATCTTTGCTCAACTTGTTTTGCCTTGATCTTGGGAGTGCCCGGGACCTCCGGGGCGCCCTGCCCAGCTGCTGCTCTTCTCCTTTGGGGCGTTCTGAGTTGTAGAAACTCGTTTCTTTGGTCCTGCATCCAGGGTTAGTTCAAAACAGCAAAGCAAGAGTGTTAGATAATTTTTACAGTCGTAGCTGTCTTGGTTCTGACTTTGGGACTCCCAAATGAAACCCTAGGTCGAACCGACGCCTACTGTTCCCTCGACGGGGAACGCGTCCTCCCCTACTCCTCTTAGGAGAGTTTACCTTTTGCCAACCGGCTCCTTCAGTTGGACTTTTGTCCAGCAATCCTTCGCCAGGTGCCCAACAGCCCTTCGCCAAGTCTTCAGTTCCTAGCAGTCCTTTGCCAGGTGCCTAGCAGTCCTTCGCTAGGGCTTTGTTTCCTGGCAGTTCTTCGCCAGGTGCCTAGCAGTCCCTCTCCAGGTCTTAGACTCCTAGCATCCCTTTGCTAGGTGCCCAGCAATCCTTCGCCAGGTCTTAGGGTTTCGATGCCTAGCAGTCCTTCTCTAGGTGCCTAGCAGTCCTTCGCTAGGACTTCTTTATGCATACTCAAGTAACATATTAGATCAAAATAACATCTTAACTTTTGAACCCTTTGCCATTATCAAAACTCAGGTTCGACTTGGGTGCCGTTTGCACCAACAATCTCCCCCTTTTTGATTTATGGCAACTCAGTTCAATAAGTTAATCAAAAAATAGGTGAAATACCAGTTTAGTTTCCTCCCCCTGGAAGGAATCTCCCCCTAGGTTTTTCAAAGGTTCGCGGGGTTTGAAAATGTTTCTAAGTCTAAAAGGGAGTTAATTTTTTTCTACACTTAGAACATTTTTCCGAGAAATGTAAGTTAGAAAACATTTTCCAAAAAACTTTTAAGTTGGGCACTTGGAAAATTTTATACTCAGAAAAAAAATTTTCAAGTAAATAACTTTTAGAAAACCTTCTAGACTTCTTCTGAAGTTTTTATTACAGAAGGAAATTTTTGAGTTAAAAAAATTCAATCTCTTTAGCACTCAAAAACAATTTTGAAATTCATATTTAGAACTTTTCTATTTGAGAAAAAATAAGTACTTAGAGAAATTTTGAACTAGCTTAAGTACTTTTGAAAATTGACTTAAGTCAAGTAAATTAGAAATAATTTAGAAACAGTTTTGAAAATAGCTCGTTCAAGTACTTAGAGAATGTTTTGAAAAACAGCTAGTGTCAAGTACTTAGAAACTGTTTTGAAATTCATATTTAGAACTAGTGTCAATCTCTTTAGCACTCAAAAACAATTTTGAAATTCATATTTAGAACTTTTCTATTTGAGAAAAAATAAGTACTTAGAGAAATTTTGAACTAGCTTAAGTACTTTTGAAAATTGACTTAAGTCAAGTAATTTAGAAATAATTTAGAAATAGTATTGAAAATAGCTCGTTCAAGTACTTAGAGATAGTTTTGAAAAACAGCTAGTGTCAAGTACTTAGAAACTGTTTTGAAATTCATATTTAGAACTAGTGTCAATCTCTTTAGCACTCAAAAACAGCTAGTGTCAATCTCTTTAGCACTCAAAAACAATTTTGAAATTCATATTTAGAACTTTTCTATTTGACAAAAAAATAAGTACTTAGAGAAATTTTGAACTAGCTTAAGTACTTTTGAAAATTGACTTAAGTCAAGTAATTTAGAAATAATTTAGAAACAATTTTGAAAATAGCTCGTTCAAGTACTTAGAGACAGTTTTGAAAAACAACTAGTGTCAAGTACTTAGAAACTATTTTGAAAACAGCTAGGTCAAGTATTTAGAAACAGTTTTGAAAATAGCTAGGTCAAGAATTTAGAAACAGTTTTGAAAACAGCTAGGTGATTTTACTTTTTGAAGAAAGGATATTTGAAAATTTTTTTGAAAAATAATTTTATCTTCTCTCCTTTCTAATCTCTCCCCCTTTGCCATATATCAAAAAATATTATAGCAGAAAAAGACGTAAGCAAAACAATATAACAAAAGAAGTAAGGTGCTGTACTAAACCAATTCAAGGTATAAACTGTTGGATCGAGAGAAACGATAGAGGGGGGGTGAATATCGTTAACGTTTTTCGGAAAAACTTAGAGCAAGTACGCAGCGGAAATTAAGAAAACAAAATCACACAGAGACACGATCGATTTTACTTGGTTCGGAGCCTGGGTCGACTCCTACTCCAAGGCCCACGGTCGTTATCCGTTTACTGAGGGCAATTCTATAATCGCGCAAAGATTCTAACAAAAGATTACAGTTCTAGTATAGTAGTAGTATAACGGAATTAAAAAAATTAGTTCTTCCTTACCGACATCCAATATGGGATGTTTCTCGGAGCAGAGGGACGTCGTCGGCGCTTTCGTGTCGAGTTAGAAGGTTTCTGGAGCAAAGCGCAGGAGCAGAAGAACGTTACAATGTTGGAAGATGTGATCTTTTGAAGCCTTGGTTCGAGGGTCCTTTTATAGGGCCTGGGGGCGCCCGGGATGTCGGGGGCGCCCCCCACGTGTCATCCGATCTGCCTCGGTCTCGGTCAGCTTCTGATCCCTTTATATTCGGGATCAACTTTGACCGGGGCGCCCGGAGCGCTCGGGGCACCCGCATTGACAAGGTCAATGCTTATCCCTTGGCTTCGCTAGATTCTGGTTCGTAGGCTTGCACATGGGGGCGCCCGGGACGCTGGGGGCGCCCGGGAGCACGGGGGCGCCCCGTCCAGCAGCTGTTCGAAGCCTTCCTTACTTACATTGTTTTGTATGCACCTTGGGGGCGCCCGAGACACTCCGGGTGCCCTACTCAGCCACTGCCTCACTCCTTTGAGGCTCTCTAAGCTGCAGACACTCGTTCCTTTGATCCTGCATCCAGGGTTAGTCCTAAACAACATAAAATAATAATGTGTTAGTTTATACTGCCTTAGCTGTCTTGGTTCTGACTTTGGGTCTCCAAAATTGAACCCTAGGTCTAACCGACGCCTACTATTCCCTTGACGGGGAACGCGTCCTCACCTACTCCTCTCGTGAGAATTTACCTGATGCCAACCACTCCTCTGGTTGGACTTTTGCCTGGCGGTCCTTTGCCAGGTCATGGATACCGAGCTGTCCTTCGCCCGGTGCCTAGCATTCCTTCGCTAGGGCTTTAGTCCCAAGCTGTCCTTCGCCTGGCGCCTAGAAATCCTTCGCTAGGTCTTTGTATCCTAGCAGCCCTTTGCTAGGTGCCCAGCAGCCCTTCGCTAGGTCTTTGATGACTAGCAACCCTTCGCTAGTTGCCTAGCAGTCCTTCGCTAGGACTTGATGACTAGTAGCCCTTCGCTAGGACATTGTTTCTGCACACTCAAGTAACTTTATTAGATCACAAATAAACTTAACTTTGAATCCTTTGCCAATATCAAAACCAGGTTCGATATGGTGCTTCCTGCACCAACAATCTCCCACTTTTTTGATTTATGACAACACAATTCAAAGTTAAGTAAAAACTTATAGCATTTAACACGACTGTTAAAACCAATCAATCTGAGCAGTGTAAAGTTAAACAACCAATGTAGTTTTGACCTAAAAACCATTGTAATTTAGAAAAATTTTATTTACCCTACTACCTTGAAGTATTTTGTTAACATACTTAACTTTGACCTTTCCTCCCCCTTTGACATATATCAAAAACATAAATGGGCGAAAAGGTAAAATTTTGAACAAGTTTTGCAAACCTAACTTTTGTTAAATAACTTTTACTTACAAGGCTTTGCAAAATGAATTTTACTTAGGCAAAAAAACATGCACAAAAGAATTTGAAATACTTAGAAATGCTTAGAAATTTTTGAAGCACTTTTAAAGAAAATTAAACAAAATTTCCTTTCTCTCCCCCTTAATGTGAAATTCTTCTCCTTCTGTTTTAGACCATTTCTAAGTTCAGTTTTGAAAAAGATATTTTGAAAAACTTCTGAGTATCACAAAGGAAATTCTTAGTTAAGAGCAACTCGAAGTTTTCAATAAAGTTTCTTTAAAAAGGAAAAAGTTTAAGGAGAACGTTTGTGTATTCAGAGCCTATGAGTTTTGAAAACATAAAAATACTTAGTATAATTCTTGAAAGCATAGCAAAAATCTTAAATTTCTAGATTAAATCCATTTTAAAGAGTATTGTGAGGTTCTAAAATATTTTGAAAAAAATTTCCTTAAAAAAATTTAGACAAGATTTTTCAAGTGCTTTTGAGATAAATTATGATTTGAAACACATAAGTACTTTTAGAAAAGTGTTAGACTTTGAAAAATATGAGTAATTTTTGAAAAGTATTAGACTTTAAAAAAATATAATATTTTACTTGACTAGGTTTCTTTTCCAGTCTGACACAATCCTAGGAAGCCTTGTTGACTACAAGGACATTTTCCTAAGTGTCATGGAAATTCTCAAGACTCAAGCAAATATTATTTCAAAAGGTATTTCAAAAATAATTTTATAAGCGACAAAAACATTTTAAACTAGTAATGTTTTGTAAGACAAATTACTTATATTTTCGACACAATTTTGAAAATGTTTAATAATTCTTTGAATTTGATCTCCCCCTAAACTTGACGCAGTCCTTGGAAGCTTGTTGACTACAAGTATTCTTCCTCTGAGTTCTTTAGAGATCAGTTCAGATCAAAGGAATTTATCTAACAATTTCAAAACAAATAATTACCAAAAACATTTCAGAAATTCTTCTTTTGACTCAAACTCCCCCTAAATTTGACACATCCTAGGAGTCCTTGTAAATCATGAAGTGGACCTTCCTCTGTGTCTTTAGGGTTTATTAAAATCAAAAGAATAATTTTGAACAACCTTCTGAGTATGATAACTTTCAAGGAGATAAATTTGAAAACGTAACTTGAAATGTTAGCACAGTTTTCGAAAAAGATTAAGAACAACTCCCCCTGTATCCGACACAGTTTGTCTTTTATCTAAGTTCCTTAAGAGACTTCAGTGTTGACCAGGTTGACTAGGGTTTGACTATGTTGACCAAGGTTAACTCAGTTTACTATGTTTGACCAATTAATAACTAAATCAAACAGGCCTTAGATTCTATCTAGAATGTGTCTATTGTGATATTTAACATGAAATTCACTATTTTGAAAAAATAGGGTACAGTAAACTAAATTAATTTGCAAAATAAAGATAATTTTGAATAACTTTTGCACACCTTTTTATTTTAAAAGGATAGTGAATTATGCTTTTTGGTCCTAGATGTCTCATCCAGTTCTACGTGATCAAGCATGTTAACCTTATGGGTTTTATGAGACAAATTTTAGTAGAGATAAGAAGTTATTTTGAAAAATCATGAATAATTTTGAAAAAGTTAAATTAATTTTGAAAAGCAATTGGTTTTGAATTTATTTTGAAAAAGAGTGTTTGAATCTACGATCAATTGAAATTTGTGTTAGATTTGAATTTGACAAGAAGTAACTTGAATTTGAATTTCAAAAATTGACTTCCAAGTCTTGGCGAGGCACTAGGCCTTGTTTGGCCATAGCCTTATTGGATCATCAACCCTTTCCTTGACAAAGCCTTTTAGTGAAATTTCATTTTCAAAATTACTTTTTGAAAAATTCTGGTCTAACTAGTTTAGGTCTTGGATCGGTAGCTTCGGCTAGTTCCACCATAAGGGTTTCCCTAACGTACTATCATCTCACCTCCACCCAATACTATGTTGTTCAAATTTCAGTTAAACCATTTTAGTCCTTAATCTAACCAGTCCTAATTCTAAGCACAAAAATAAAAAGCAACATACAATTAAAGCAAACAAGAAAAAAAATGATCTAAGTTACATCATAATCGAAATAAAACTTTGGTTTTTTAAAATCAGCATAGTTGTGAATTAAATTTTCTAACGTATTAACCTTAACTAATTTATAAGATTCAATCATATTATTCATGATAAATAATAGATTTTGAAATACTGTAAATTTACCTCTAAATTTATTTATGGAGGTCTCCCTCTTGATTTTAGTCATCTTTCTTTTGCTTGATTGTTTCTTCAGTAATTTGTAGTGGTCGCGAGTCAACCGGACCAGTTTGGGTCAATCTCCTCCATTGTCTTCTGATTCCGAGTCTGAGTCGGACTCGGGTACAGGTTGAGTTTTCTTCTTTGATGGTTCTCTTGGAGCTTTTCCTGCAACAGAAATTACACCTTCCTCGACCATTACAGCATTTGTTTGATTACTTAATTGTAATTCAAAAAAAGATTCGAAATTGGTTACCATTTTTATCTCAGTCAATTCGTTTTCTAACTCTGGTTTGGATTCGTGTTCAGACTCTGACTCGGTTGTTTGTGCTTGGGCCGAAAATGCAAAATCTTCTTGGATCTCAATATTGGAGCTCTCTTCGTGTAGATTGATTAGCTTTTCCCACATCTCCTTGGTATATCCAAATGAACCGACTAGCTTGAGTTGTTCGCTAGTTAGACCGCATTGTATGATTACTGTTGCCTTAGCATCAGTCTCGATCTTCCTCAGAGTTGGTTCGTCCAATTTGTCCCAAGCAATCGATGTTCCATCTTCCGTGGGGAATCTGAACCCCGTTTGGATTATCGACCATAAATCCAAATTAGCTTTCAGGTGAGATTCCATTTGACTTCTCTAGGAGTTGAAATTTTCGCCAGAGAAGAGCGGTGGACGAATGCTATTCCATTCTTGATTGGCCATTGAAACTGATCCTTGCATACAAGAGAAATAACAAAAATGTACCAAGACTTCGTCTTGGATTAGTAGTGCGGGAGAATGGAAAATATAGCCCAAAAAAAATATTGCACGAATTTCGAGACGGAATAATAAAAAAACAATTTATGATAAATTTTTGAAAATATTAATTTTATCAATTCTGATTAATGATGAAAAATTAAAAATTTAATGAAAAAAATTTCTTGAATTAAGGTAGCACGAATTTCGACAAAAATATTAAAATAATAATAAAGAAAGTTTATGACAAATTTTCAAAAATTGTTCGTTTTATCAATTTTGACTTATGGTGAAAAAATAAGAATTCAAAATTGAAAAAGGCGTAAGGATATTTTAAATCCACCTACAGTTATTTTTTATTTTAAAATAAAAGGCGGAAAAGATCGAGTGATGTTGATTAACTAGAAAGCAAAGAAATAAGATTAAAAATTTCGTAAATCCGAAAAACTTTCAAACTGGTGGTTGCACCAAGTTTGAACTACCCCGCTCTGATACGACTTGTTGGATCGAGAGAAACGATAGAGGGGGGGGGGGTGAATATCGTTAACGTTTACGGAAAAACTTAGAGCAAGTACGCAGCGGAAATTAAGAAAACAAAATCACACAGAGACATGATTGATTTTACTTGGTTCGGAGCCTGGGTCGACTCCTACTCCAAGGCCCACGGTCGTTGACCGTTTACTGAGGGCAATTGTATAATCGCGCAAAGATTCTTACAAAAGATTACAGTTCTAGTACAGTAGTAGTATAACGGAATTAAAAAATTAGTTCTTCGTTACCAACGTCCGATATGGGATGTTTCTCGGAGCAGAGGGACGTCGTCGGTGCTTTCGTGTTGAGTTGGAAGGTTTCTGGAGCGAAGCGCAGGAGCAGAAGAACGTTACAGCGTTGGAAGATGTGATCTTTTTAAGCCTTGGTTCGAGGGTCCTTTTATAGGGCCTGGGGGTGCCCGGGACGTCGGGGGCGCCCCCCACGTGCCATCCGATCCGCCTCGGTCTCGGTCAGCTTCTGATCCCTTTACATTCGGGATCAGCTTTGACCGGGGCGCCCGCATTGACCGGGTCAAAGCTTTTCCCATGGCTTCGCTGGCTTCTGGTTCGTAGGCTTGCACTTGGGGGCGCCCGGGACGCTGGGGGTGCCCGGGATGCTGGGGGCGCCCGGGAGCAGCGGGGGCACCCGGGAGCACGGGGGCGCCCCGCCCAGCAGCTGTTCGAAGCGTTCCTTACTTACATTGTTTTGTATGGACCTTGGGGGCGCCCGAGACACTCCGGGCGCCCTACTCAGCCACTGCCTCACTCCTTTGAGGCTCTCTGAGCTGCAGACACTCGTTCCTTTGATCCTGCATCCAGGGTTAGTCCTAAACAACATAAAATAATAATGTGTTAGTTTATACAGCCTTAGCTGTCTTGGTTCTGACTTTGGGTCTCCAAAATGGAACCCTAGGTCGAACCGACGCCTACTGTTCCCTCGACGGGGAACGTGTCCTCACCTACTCCTCTCGGGAGAATTTACCTGATGCCAACCGCTCCTCTGGTTGGACTTTTTCCTGGCAGTCCTTTGCCAGGTCTTGGATACCGTGCTGTCCTTCGCCTAGTGCCTAGCATTCGTTCGCTAGGGCTTTAGTCCCAAGCTGTCCTTTGCCTGGCGCCTAGCAGTCCTTCGCTAGGTCTTTGTATCCTAGCAGCCCTTCTCTAGGTGCCCAGCAGCCCTTCGCCAGGTCTTTGATGACTAGCAACCCTTCGCTAGTTGCCTAGCAGTCCTTCGCTAGGACATGATGACTAGCAGCCTTTCGCTAGGACTTTGTTTCTGCAAACTCAAGTAACTTTATTAGATCACAAATAAACTTAACTTTGAATCCTTTGCCAATATCAAAACCAGGTTCGATATGGTGCTTCCTGCACCAACATAAACTGGACCAAATCAATTTTTATTATCTCTTTCGGGTCTTGTCTAATCCAATTAGCTGCTTACTAACTGTTATAAACAGTAGTTTTCGCTAGGGTTAGTGAAGTTAAGTGTTCTGTTCAAGTTAGATTTTCTAATCTTGACACTTAACTTGATTACTGTTGAAATTGTATTTAGTGCCCCAATTACTGCAGATGCATTGACTTAAAGCATCTTAAATTAAGGCAAAGACCTAATCATCTCAACCCATTCTAGGTTATCAATCAAAAGTACCCTAAGGTGCTTGTGAGATGCTGGCTTCTAGATCTATAGGTGCATTCAATTCTAGGGTTAGGGCCTAAGCTAAGTCCATTTGCGAAAAAGCCCTAGTTTTGAAGGGGATATGTTTTTTTTCCAAAAAAAACTAAGTCGAAAAATTGTTTTTTAAAAAAATTCCAATTAAGTAGAGACAGTTAAGTAATAAAACTGTTTTATCAAAACAAAAGTAGAGTAAACCTATTCTACCAAGCATAACCCTAACTGCCTTCTTAGTGAGCTGAACTCAGACTCAGGTAAGGGTTTGGTGAATATATCAGCTAGGTTAGATTTTGAGTCTGCATGCTTAAGGACTATCTCACCCCTGGCTACATGATCTCTTACAAAGTGGTGTTTAACTTCTATGTGTTTAGTTCTGGAATATTGGATTGGGTTCTTAGTTAGATTAATTGAGCTTATATTGTCAATGTTGACTTGAGTTTGGGTGTAGTTAAGCTGGAAATCCTTAAGAGTGTGCATCATCCATAAGAGTTATGCTACACACTCTCCTAAAGCAACATACTCAGCTTCAATTCTAGATAGAGCTACACAATGCTGTTTTCTGCTGCACCAACTCACTAGACTATTTCCTAAAAGTTGGCAGCTTCCACTTGTACTTTTTCTATCTAGTTTACAACCAGCATAGTCAGAGTCCGAGTATCCTGACAAGTCAAAGGTTAAGGTCCTAGGATACCAAATCCCTACATTTAGGGTGCCCTTAACGTATCTAAGTATTCTTTTTAGGGCTGCTAAGTGCATTTCCTTAGCACAAGTTTAGTATCTAGCACACATTCCTACGGCAAAAAGGATATCAAGTCTGGTGGCTGTAAGGTACAAGACTTCCAATCATACTTCTATAGAGTTTAAGGTCTACTGGTTTACCATCAGGGTCACTATCTATTTTTACATTTGTGGCCATGGGGGTACTTATGCTTTTGGAGTTGTCCATTTTGAATTTCTTTATTAACTTCTTAGCATATTTAGATTGATGGACATAGTTTCCATCCCTAGTTTGTTTGATTTGTAACCCTAGAAAGAAGTTGAGCTCACCAACTAAGCTCATTTCAAATTCATTTTCCATTATTTTAACAATTTTTTTTAAGAAATTTGAGTTGGTGGACCCAAAGATTATGTCATCGACGTAGATTTGGGTAATAAAGATTTCTTTTGCTAAGGTCTTAATAAATAGGGTTGAGTCAATTTGTCATTGTTTAAATTCTTTAGAAATTAGGTAGGTTGATAAGCATTCATACCATGCCTAGGTGCTTGTTTTAGTCCGTAAAGTGTTTTAGTGAGTTTGTAAACATGGTCAGGTCTTTCTAGGTCTTCAAAGCCAGGGGGTTGTCCTACATAGACTTCTTCCATAATAAATCCCTTTAGAAAAGCTGACTTTACATCCATTTGGTAGAGTTTAAATCCTTTATGGGATGCAAAGGCTAACAACATCCTAATGGACTCAAGTCTAGCTACTGGGGCATAGGTTTCGTCATAATCTAACCCTACTACCTGACTGAAACCTTTGGCTACTAAGCAGGCTTTGTTTCTCACTATTTCTCCTTGATCATCTAG
The DNA here is from genome assembly GCA_024364735.1 of Boesenbergia rotunda. Classification (NCBI taxonomy): domain Eukaryota; kingdom Viridiplantae; phylum Streptophyta; class Magnoliopsida; order Zingiberales; family Zingiberaceae; genus Boesenbergia; species Boesenbergia rotunda. Next base: position 123,423 of record JAGFNQ010005336.1, read on the forward strand.
CTTATTTCTAAATACCCACTTAGTATCAATAATGGATTTTCCCTCAGGTTTAGGTACTAGTTCCCAGACTTGGTTCCTCTCAAACTGGGCTAATTCTTCCTGCATAGCTATGATCCAATCAGGATCAGGTAAGACTTCCTCTATATTCTTAGGTTCAATTTTTAAAATCAGTGCTATTTGACTAAGGTTTCTATAGGCGGACATAGTTCTGACTCCTAAGGTTGGATCACCCATAATTTGATCGGTTGGGTAACTGAGTCTAGGTTTCTTAGTTTTTCTGGAACTTGGTTCAGCCTCAGGTCCGGTCGGTCGGTTTGGCTCAGTATTTGGTTCAACTACTTGGGTTAGTTCAATTATGGGTTCAATCGACTCATTAGTTGGTTCAATAGTTAGTTCATTTAGGGGTTCAATTAAAGATTCAACAGTTTGTTCATTATCTTTTTGATCAGTATTTGATGAATCTAGATCTGGCTTATCAGATTTTGAATTGATTTCTTCATCAAATATCAGATTTTTTGTTTCTTCAATTTTCTTAGTTTGTTTATTGTAAACCCTATAGGCTCTACTTGTTGTTGAATATCCTAAGAAGATGCCTGGGGTTGACATAGACTGGAATTTACCTAGATTGTCCTTGGTGTTTAGGATATAGACTTTGCACCCAAAGACCCATAGGTACTGTAGGTTTGGAAGTCTATGGTAGTATAATTCATAGGGTGTTTTATTGTGTCGTTTGTTAATTAGGATCCTATTTTGGATGTAGCAAGCTGTATTAATTGCTTCTGCCCAATATTGGTTAGCTAGGTTGAATTCATTGAGCATAGCCCTAGCGGCTTCCTGTAGGGTTCTATTTTTTCGTTCAACTATCCCATTTTGCTGGGGGGTTTTTGGACACGAAAATTTGTGTATGTACCCGTTTATCTTACAAAACTCCTCGAATCGTTGATTTTCAAATTCTCCCTAGTGATCACTCCTAATTCTTTTGATTTTGGTATCATTTTGATTTTCAATTAACTTGCAAAAGTTACTAAATAGGTTCAGGATTTCATCTTTGGTCTTTAGAAACTTAACCCAGGTAAACCTAGAGTAATCATCAACAATTACTAAGCAGTACCATTTTTCGCATAGTGACTTGGCTCCATGTGAATCAAATAGGTCAAGGTGTAGGAGCTCAAGTGTGGTATGAGTTAGATCAAATTGAATTAATTTGTGATTAGACTTGGTTTGTTTACCTTGATTATATGATTTACATATTAAGTTTTCATGGTTCTTAATTTTAGGTATACCTTTAATTAGGCCAAATTGGGTGATTTTTGAAATTAATCTTAGATTAGTGTGTCCTAATCTCCTATGCCAGAGGTTTGATTCTTCTAACTGAGTTAACATGCATTTAGGTACTAGGGGTAGGTTTATAGTGTAATCATTATTTTTCCTAGAGCCTTTAAGCATGATTTCTGAGTCGTGCAAGTTTCTAATTAGGCAGTTAGAGTTGGTAAAGGTAACTACATAGACAGTATCACATAATTGACTTATGCTAAGCAGGTTAAATTTAAAATCTTCAACCAAAAGAACCTTTTTAATAACAAAATCATATTTAAGTTCAATGTTGCCTGACCCAATTACCTTGAGTGTAGTATTGTTGCCAAATGCTACTGAGCCTAGGTTCTTGAACGTGAGTTTGGTGAATTTCAATTTATCCCCAGTCATGTGTCTGGAGCACCCGCTATCCAACATCTATTGGTCCAAATCTTTATGTTCCTACACATAAAGAGTTTTGTTGATTTGGATCCAATTAGAATTAAGGATAGCCTTAATTGATTTTCACAGCCTAGGCTGTCTCACCCAATCTAGAGTTATTAATCACGTTAGTCTTATGGGTTTTTATGAGACAGGTTTTTGTAGAAGGAATTATTTGAAAAATCATGATTTATTCTGAAAAAGTTGAATTAATTTTGAAAACAATTGGTTTTGAATTTATTTTGAAAAAGAGTGTTTGAATCTAAAATTAATTGAAAATTTGTGTTAGATTCGAATTTGACAAAGAATAATTTGAATTTGAATTTCAAAAATTGGCTTCCAAGTCTTGGCGAGGCACTAGGCCTTCTTTGGTCGTAGCCTTATTGGATCATCAACCCTTTCCTTGACAAAGCCTTTTAATTAAATTTCATTTTCAAAATTATTTTTTGAAAAATTCTGGTCTAACTAGTTTGGGTCTTGGATCGGTAGCTTCGGCTAGTTCCACCAGTCTAAAGAGACCAAGTAGAGTATATTTGACCTTATTAGAAGAGGCTTTCCTAATGTACTATCATCTCACCGTCACCCAATACTATATTGTTCAAATTTCAATTAATTGGTTCAGTCCTTAATCTAACCAGTCCTAAGTCTAAGCATGACAAATTGTAGAAAATAAGTAGACAAGGAATCATGCAAATTAAAATAAGAAAAGAAATTCATTTAACTATGAAAATTATTTTTAATTTGTCTCCCCCTGGACTAAAGCCACGATAATGGTTCGGCAAGATATGAATCTTGTCCTTGGGGATCCAATACTGATTTGATCCTGTTTGTTTGTTCAGGCACAGTTTGGGTACCCATGCTTGAATTTTAGGTCTAGACTGATTCAGTATATCATAGTATAACCTTTGTCTCGCCTTGGTTCGATAGCCTAACCCGGATCGATTTAGAACCGACTTTTGTTTTCGAAGGATTATGTCAAGACCCTTGGAACCAGAAGTGAATCGTTCTAATGATGCTCTAAGGTCCTTGACTTGAGTTTTCAAGGAGTTCTCTTTCTCAAGCTTTTCAACTTGAGTAGAGGTTCCTTCTTGATCCTTCTCAGTTAAGGATCTAGAGTCAGCTCCCTCTTTCAGGAGTTTTACTTCCTGTCGGAGGGACTCGACTCGGATTTTGGCTTTTGCCAAGTCGCGAGAAAGGTAAGCAATTAATTCAGTTAATTGACTTCTAGTAAATCCACTTACAGTGATTTCGTCGTCCTATGAAAATGTTAGCTTTCCGTCGTCCGGTTCCGACTCTGATTCGGTCTCGATTTCTTCCGAGGCGGTTAGTGTAAGCAGGTTCGACTGTGGGGCGTCTTCTTCTTCTTCGGACCAAGATTCGTCTCACATTACCTTAAGGACCTTCTTTTTTCTTGTCTTCTTTGTTTCCTTCAGATTGGGGCATTCCGTCTTGTAGTGACCCTTCTTTTTGCATGTAACGCCCGCTTTTTTTTTCTAAGCGGCGTTACGTTAACATACATAAGGCATGTAGACATCATAAGGCAGCGGAATAACTTTAACTTATACATGCCCTACAACATTCTTAACTTAATGACATAGGAACCTTAGCATATTAACTTTGAACTTAAGCATCATATCATGTCATACGTAACCTCATATTATAAGGTTCACTTTGAACTTAGGCATCATATCATGTCATACATAACCTCATATCATAAGGTTCCATAGGTCATTATTCAAGCATATAAGTAAGCAAGGTAAAGTTCTAACATAAACGGTAAACATAACATCTTGAATCACTTATCATATACATAGCATGGCATGCACATAAACATAAGTGAACATTCCTAGCATGGCCTAAGACATGACATAATCGTAAACATAGTAAACATTCTAAGCATGGCATAATACGTGGCATGAACATAACATAATAACATTCTAAACATGGCATACTATATGACATAAGCATAAACATAATCAACGTTCCTAGCATGGCGTAATCCATGGTAAACATGTCATACTACATGGCATAATTCATGGTATAAACATAACATCCTAAACATTCATGGCATAATTCATGGTATAAACATAACATCCTAAACCTTCTTGACATGGCATAATACATGGTATAAACATGTCCATAAGGTGTGAAACAACCTGTATGGCCTAAACATAATTATACTTCCTGTCATAGCATATGAACATCTTCTTAACATAATCATGGCATAGATCATTTATTCTCATGCATATTTCTTAACATGAAGTGTAAGCATAAAATCTCATCAACATAGCATAATGCATAACATGAATGAATGCATGAGTGGAATGCATATACATAAGGATGCTTAACTTTTAAAAACATACTTTTAAATGCTTAAACATAATCATCATATCATCATTGGGGTCCCCGGCTTGTACCACATACATACATCATAAGCGCGCATCCCTAGCAAGTCCGAGGTAGCGAGCCCCGACCTACTAGAGAAAGGACAGCATAGTCGGTAGTCCCCGAACCGAGGCATTCTTAAGGAGTCCATCCCTGTTGCACAGCTCCGGTAGTGCCAGAACCGTGGACAGCATAGTTGGTAGTCCAGAACCGGGGCGTTCTTAAGGTGCCCATCCCTTGGACCCATACTTCGGTCTGGTACAAGCCCATTCATAAAGTAAAATACTTTACATGCTTCATTATTCATAAGACATTCATGGCATCTTTAACATAGCATAACTTGTTACGGCTCGGCCTGTCTACCGACCCATTTACCGGTTCTCACGACCGTCGTACCGTCGACCATCGACCGTGCCGTTTATCATATTTATGCCTTAAAGACATAAGCATCATCTTTAATTCATAACATGGCATACATCATCATTCATAAAAACCATGACATTCATCTTCCTACATAAACATGACATTCCTCTACCTACATAGACATGACATTCATCTTCCTACATAAACATGGCATGCATACCTACACATCATTCCTATTCCTAGTACTTGCATGATCATAACATTGAAGGTACGCATTGCATTGAACATGACATGTTTTCATAGATATTTTATCCTACTACATAGAGCTTGTATAATCATGATACATAAGGTAAACATTGCATTTCTTGCCAAAGCATGATATCTATCTTAAGCATACATAGGTAGGATTTCCATAACATTCTACCTACCATTCAAATACATGGCATAAAGATGTAAGACATTCATAATAAACCCTATTAAGCATGGCATCCAATCATAAACATATAACATAAAACATAAAACATGGTGCTTAAACATTAGGGTTAAGGTTAACATGATTTCTACCACATGCTTGATCCTATACATATAAATACTTTATGGTAAACATGAACCATCATTCTTTGAACCTTAACTCCACCCCAAACCCTAGATACAAGGCTTGGCCGAAACTTCTATGGTGGTGTTCCATCAATTCCATAAACATGTAATATAGCATAAGGTAAAGGAACAACCATACATCATTTATAAGACCATAGGAAGTCATTGGAGCTCATGATTAGGGTTAACCCTAACCTTTAGGCCACTTTCCTAGGGCTGGCCGAAACTTATAAGGCCATGGGGGTATTGAAAAATTCCATTAAAATCCCCAATCAATCATAAAACACTAATCACATTTTACCATAGGGCCATTGAGGCCCTTACTTGATATAAATCCTAACTTTTACCCCATTAACCCATCTTGGCCGAAACTTATAGAGTCTCTAGGCCATGTGAAAATTCACATAATCACCCTCCATTTCCCTTATATCATGATAACACATAAAATATATACTTGAAGTTTAAAACCCAACCCTAACCTTTGGGTCCTTGAAGTTGGCCGAAACATATAGGGTCTCTAGAGTACCCCAAAAATTCTCAAAAATTGTATTTAATCTCTAAACATCATGAGAGTACATTAGACAACATGATTTAGATTTTTATCATCATTATAGACCAAGAACCCATGGGGCCGAAACCTATAAGGTTAGGTTCATGGTTTTGCCAACATAAACATTACTTACAAAACTTTCATATCATGTAAATCTTGAAGAAAACCATTATACCACAGGTGAGGGAGTCTTACATTGGTTGATCTTGGTTATACCCTTAGAATTTGAGAGAAGGATGGAAATCTTGTTGCCTCTTGACCACCCTTAGCCCTTGTACCCTTGTGAAGACCTTAGATCTTGGAGATGAAGCCTTGGTGGAAGTTTTTCCAAGGGAGAACTCCTCCTTGGGGTTTCGGCTAGAATGAGGAGGGAGGAGGGGAGTAAATGCAATTGATGGAAGGAAGAAAGAAACTCCCAAACCCCCCTCTTTATCGCTCATTAAGGAGGTAAATGAAGAGTCTCTCCATGACCCTTCATCTTCTTCTAAGCCTTAACCAATATCCACTTCATTTCCTCATAATACTCCCTTGCTAAATGAGTTGGTTAGAGCCTACATGGTTGTACAAGAGGTCCAAGGTTCAATCCTTGGCCCATGCACCATATTTTTATTTTATTTTCCCTTTTTATTTTCTATTATTTTTTTCCAAAATTCCGAAAATCCCCTAAAATTCCCCCATAATTATGTTCATATTTCTCATTAAAACCCCTTTATATTTATATAAATTTCTACCCAAAATTCTCCAATAATTATGGTACTAAAAACCCCATATAAGGTCCATTAGTACTTAATTTCTCAATTTAAATGAGAAAATATGGATTTCTAGGCCAAATTTTATATAAATATTTCTAGGCCCCTCGGAAAATTATCTAGACATGCTCAATATTTTAAGAAAATATTAAGAGAATTTTTCGGGTCGTTACATTGCATTCGTAACAGGTCACATTTGGTTTGGTCTTTTCATTTGAAGGTTCAGCTGGTTCTTCCTTCTTTCGGCTGGCTTTTCTTCTGTTGGACTGAATCTTCAGTTCCTTGTAGTAGTTTTGGGCAAGTCGGACCAGCTTGGGTCGATCTCCTTCGCTGTCTTCTGAGTTAGAGTCTGAATCAGACTCGGGTGCAAGTTGAGGCTTCTTCTTGGTTATCTTTCCAGTTTTACCTGCAACAAAAGCGATGCCTTTATCGGCCAGGGTGCAGTTAGTCTGCTCATGCAATTCTAGTTCAGAAAACAACTCATCTAATTTAATTTTAGATAAATCCCTTGAAACTTTGTACGCATCTACCATAGATGCCCACAAAGTGTTTCTCGGGAAAGCGTTAAGAGCATACCTGATCAGGTCACGGTTTTCTATCTTGTTACCGATTGTGTGTAGACCATTCATTAGCTCCTGAATTCTGGCGAGGAGCTGAGCTGCAAATTCGCAGTCGTTCATCTTGATTGTATACAGCTTGTTCAGTAGTAGGTCCCTCTTACTGATTCGGGTGTCGGAGGTTCCTTCGTGCAATTCAATTAGCTTACCCCAGAGTTCCTTTGCACTGTTGAATGGACCCACCCGGTTCAGCTCTTCTTTGGTTAGGCCGCATTGGAGTGTTTGGGTTGCTTTAGCATCGACTTCAATTTTCCTTTTTAGGGGGGTGTCCCATTCGGTGTAGGATTGTGGTACTCCGTCAGCATTTTTAGGGATTTCCAGACCAGACTGGATTATTATCCACATGTCCACCTGAGTTTTCAGGTGGACTTCCATCCTACTCATCCAGTAGGAGAAATCCTCCCCACTGAAAAGTGGTGGTCTAGCGGTACTGAAGCCCTCTTGCATGGCCATTTAGGAATTATCTCTGAAATAAAGATAAGAAAAAAATATGTCCCAAGACTTGGTCTTGGATTAGCAGTGCGGGAAAAAGATAAAACAATTTTATCGAGTGGTGTTGCACCAACCTCGATTAACGATGAAAATCCGATTAAAAAAAATAAAAATCCGTAAAACTCTCAAATTGGTGGTTGCACCAAATTTGAGCTTCCCCGCTCTGATACCACTTGTTGGATCGAGAAAACTCGATAGTGGGGGGGGGTGGTGAATATCGTTAAACCATTTCGGATTAAAAAGAGAATGCGTAGCGGAATATTAAAACAAAAATAGACATGAACACAAGGATTTTTACTTGGTTCGGAGTCGCGGTCGGCTCCTACTCCAAGGCCCACGATCCTTGACCGTTTAGTGCGGGCAATTCTATAATCGTCCATGTTTTTACAAAGATTTGTACAGTAATGGTGCAGTAAAAAAAATAATTATACTCTTCATTACCGACGCCCGGTGTAGATCTTACTTTGGTGTGGAAGGTCATCGTCGGCGCTTGAATCTCAAGATTGGAGGTTTCCGGAGCAGAGCGCTTGAGTCGAAGAGCGTAGAGGCGTTAAGAAAATTGTTGTTGAAGCCTTGGGGGTTGAGCTCCTTTTATAGCTCTCCTGGGGGTGCCCGGGACGCTGGGGGCGCCTGACACGTGCCTTCGGATCCGAGAACCCTCATCCGAAGCTCGGTCAGAGTTTATCCCTCTAAAATCGGGCTCGGAGCTGACGGGGGCACCCGGGACGCTGGGGGAGCCCCGGATGAATTGGTCTGCTGGCTTCTTGGCTGACTTTGCTTCGACTGCTTGGTTGGCATGGACCCAGGGTGCCCGAGGCATCTGGGGCGCCCGGGACCATCAGGGCGCCTGGCCCAGTGAGCTTCCGAAGCAATCTTTGCTAACTTGTTTTGCCTTGACCATGTGGGCGCCCTGCCAAGCTGCTGCCCTTCTCCTTTGGGGCGTTCTGAGCTGCAGAAACTCTTTCCTTCGGTCCTGCATCCAGGGTTAGTTCAAAACAGCAAAGCAAGAGTGTTAGATAATTTTCACAGTCGTAGCTATCTTGGTTCTCACTTTGGGTCTCTCAAATGGAACCCTAGGTTGAACCGATGCCTACTGCTCCCTCGACGGGGAACGCGTCCTCACCTACTCCTCTCAGGAGAGTTTACCTTTTGCCAACTGGCTCCTCCGGTTGGACTTTTGCCCAGCAGTCCTTCGCCAGGTGCCCAACAGCCCTTCGCTAGGTCTTCAGTTCCTAGCAGTCCTTTGCCAGGTTCCTAGCAGTCCTTCGCTAGGGCTTTGTTTCCTGGCAATCCTTCGCCAGGTGCCTAGCAGCCCTCGCCAAGTCTTAGACTCCCAGCAGCCCTTCGCTAGGTGCCCAGCAGTCCTTTGCCAGGTCTTAGGGTTTCGATGCCTAGCAGTCCTTCGCTAGGTGCCTAGAAGTCCTTCGCTAGGACTTCTTTCTGCACACTCAAGTAACATATTAGATTAAAATAACATCTTAACTTTTGAACCCTTTGCCATTATCAAAACCCAGGTTCGACTTGGGTGCCGTCTGCACCAACATCTTCTTCTTCCTGCCTTTCAGCCCAGAAGTAGCAATCTTCTGAGAGACCAAAGCGTGAGAACTCTGACAAAAAAGCCCCTCTACCGCCTGGAGTTCCGCAAGCAGTTCCCCCAACATATACTCATGCTTATTTATGTTATAGTTGAGCCGGAATTGCTCAAAACTCCTAGGCAGAGACTGGAGTATAATGTCAACCTGGGTTTCCCCGTCGATCTGTGCTCCAAGTACCTCAATTTCATTGAGGTCAGCCATCACCATAAGGGCATGATCCCTTACGGGTGTCCTTTCGACCATGGAAGTCGTCATCAAGTTCTTCATCGCTACCTACCTAGCGGCTCGACCCTGGTGCCCGAAGAGCTCCTTGAGGTTCTGCATCATATCATAAGCAGTGGGCATGGCCAGATGCTGATGTTGCAAAACATTCGACATAGATGCCAGAATGTCTTCCCCGACCCACTTCTTATAGCGCTCCCTTAGCTCTTCACCAGAGTTCTTGCTAGGATTTTCAGGACATTCCTCAAAGAGCACATATTTGTACACTTCAGTAGTAAAGACAATGTCTAGGTTTCTTTTCCAGTCTATGTAATTGGGTCCAGTAAGTTTGTTTTCCTTAAGTATGGTCGCTAGTGGGTTAAATGTCATTTTGAAACTACCTGAGAATCACAACAATCACAACTTTAGATTTTAAAAATAAATTGATTCCTCAAATAATAAATTTTTAAATCAACCAACACATCTAAACACCGAGAAATGCACATGTCACGATGGTGTGGACGTATACGAATTTCTACATTAGTAAGAGGAGGTTTTACCCATTAATTTTATTATTTTGTCAACCTAACGTTTTGATAAATAAAATTAATAGTTGATTCACTTCAACCCTACAAATAATAGCAGTGACTCCGATGGGGAGGATACTATTATTTGCATCTAAGTGTTTACCATTACACGACACTAAGAAAATTATTTCCGATTATATACCGTCCGATGGGGAAGTACACACGCTCTTCAATAATTTTCTATAATCTTTTCTGACCCAGTGATCCGCAGAACAAGCTCATCCGATGGGGAGAAAGACACTCAGAGCCGACGCGCAGACTTGTTCGCATCACTTGTCAGATTATAATGGAGGCCACGGGACCCTTAGGGTCCCTCTCCCACTTAGTTATTTAATATGAGAAATTTTCATGCACTCACACAACAAGCACATAACCAAATCAACAAATAAGAAAAATCCTAGATTTTCTAACTTTCATAGCCTTAGTCTCCAATGCACCTCCAGTCGTGTTGCCACCTCATCCGCTCCTCCCTACACCATGCGCAAGCCACCATTGAAGGAATCTCTGAGCCGAGATAACTAGCTAATTATTTACATCCATCGACCCTATACTCCACAATGAAGTGTACATAAAATCTAGATTGAAAGTAAATAAAAAGCTCGGCTAAACACGTGCCGTATTTAATTACAAAAATTAAATACCTATCTAGCCTTGTCAACCCCGAGGATTTAATTAATTACAATATTACACAATCAATCACATAACACAATTATTTAAGCCATGATAAGTTAGAATCTAGTGCCTGCAATAAAGAGTTAGCCTATGCACATCCACATATCATCCAGCAAAAATAACATACATGATAATGTGTAAAAAATTAATCGAATCCTAAACACACAAAATCGAAAACCTCAGCTCTGACACCAATTCATGGGTATGGCTTGGTGGGTTTACTAAGCGAATACTTGATCATCCTTAAGTGACGGAATAAAAATTTAATCTGAATGGAGACCCGTCTCCCAAACGACCATCTCGTCATCTTATCGATCAGTTCGAATTACAACCTGACCAATCTCAATGATCGAACCTTGTAATTTGCCTAACCGATCGACCATGAAAAAGACGACGAGTGGATCGCCAATTTTTGTGTTTATTATCGGGGTCCAATAATTAATTATTAAGAATGATTAACAAATAATCAAGAACATAATAATTAATTAACAAGCCACATGAAATAATAAGAAAAACAAGGAGCCAAGGAAGAAATTTATACCTTCCTTTACCTCGTAGCCTTCTACCTTATGACCCTCCCTGTTGGACGTTGTGTGGGTGACAAGCTGCCAAGAACCAAAATCACCAAGGTTCACCAAACAATCACTTCTTCACTTGCCAACCAAAAACCCTTGACCTAGGGTTTGCTACCGCCATCCTCTTCTCCTCCATGTTTGCGCCGTAGGCAACTCCAAGGTCTCCAAGGTGTGCCGGCCACAAGCAAGCTCCGAGGGGAAGATGAAGAAGAAGAAGGAGGAGAGAAAACAACCTCCTTCCCAACCCAACACCAGCCGAGAGCTCCTCCTTCCCTTAGCTTGCGCCGCCGTCGTCGTAACCTTGCACCGCCGCCTCTCCAACATCGGCCACCTCTTCTTCCTCGCTGGACCTCACAAAAGGGAGAGAAGAACTCCCCCTTTGTCTAGTATAGGTTAGCCACCAAGTGGTTGAGAGGAAGAAGAGAAAAGAAGGAGGAGATGGGTCTCCTTTCTTCTTGCTGTGACCTAGGAGAGAGAAGGGTGAGAGGGAGAGGAGAAAAGCCTTAGGTTGTGGTGATTAATTGGATTATCCTTGGTTTCTTGATTCAATGGGGTATATATAGGGCTAAGGTAGGGACCATGAGGAGGAGTTGGGTCATGGCCCGCTAATGGATCCAAATCTGATCTATTAATGAAGACTCATTCCACTAATAGATTCCCATTGAACTTCCTCACCAACCCCCATATTTTCATATGGGCTCCACTTATTATGAGTACATCCATCTCCCCATGTTTATGATATCAAATGCCCGTCGATTAATTTAAATTACTGATAATTTTAATTAATCAATTCTAACTCCTTGACTAGTACAACTCAACCTTATCATCATGTTGGATCAAATACACCTGCAGGGTTTAACATGATGAACCTTATGAGCTCATCAAGGGGGCATCATCATCCCGACTCACCAGGACATGAAATCCATCAATAATCAATGACACACCATATAATTAATATTATTTCCCTACTTACCGGGCCTATCAATTTAACAGAATAAATCTCGCCAATTGGTAAATCAAAGAAATAAAATACTAAATATACGTGCTCGTTATTATATCGGGATTAAGTGATTGTACTCCATAATAATTCGAGGTTCGATCCAATTATTAAGTTTGTACAAATTGGATTAGCTCTATTTTATGCTGCTTAATGCACACAAAGTGCACTAGTGTAAATCTATGATCAAGACAAACCACACCTAATTACACTATAACCATCCCGATGGTTTTCCCAACTCCATCTCAATTGTGAGCCTCTACTTATATAATGCAAGGGACTGTTGACACGATCTTCTGTGTGTCACCACACATCATGTTATCTACAATGCAAAGTATGAGACTGTTATGCATATACTAATATAAACATGCAACTGTGTTGTTGTGATTTTCTTTCAAAATGTAGATGATCATATAAAAAGATAAGTCTTTTAGTATACATCTAATAGTTGATGTCCTATGTATTGTTCATATCCTACTCTCCATGTCTATGTCTTTGTAGAGATCCTAACTATATAAGGGTATTTACCTTGCAAAAGAGCATCGGAGTGCTTCCCCCTTTGGGCATCCAGTGTCATTAGATAGGCAAGGTAACTTAGGATATCTGGTTTAGCAAGGCATACCTATGTCGCTCAGGCTATCTCAGTTATACAATTTTAAATTACACAAGTCATCTCCTAACACATGATAGAGAGAAACCCATTCCTAACACATGATAGGGAGAAACCCATTAGGTTGTGTTAGCTAACCTCTTGTAAGGTGTTGGCCTCCATTTCGAGGCAAAGCCCGAGACATTTGGTTATAACAACATACCTATGCCACATAGGCTGCCCTAGTCATACGATCTCGGACACTCCCTATATGTGCAAACAAACCCTCACAACTACATGTATTCACTGTAGAAGATCGAAGGTCCGACTAGAGTGGGTGAATAGCTTGTCATTCAAAATGCTTGTTCTTCCTACAAGCTTAGTAGCGTAGCGAAAATACAAACTAAACATTAAAGAACAAACGCTAACACAAAACCTTTATGTGGTTTGGAGATTGCTTACTCCTACTGCAAGACGTGTCATTGAGGTGTACGACCCCTCAATCCTTCGGTAAATTAGACCCTGGCAATCTTTGGCTAAGCTTTCTCCTTCTCAGTGGAGAACAACCTCTCACATCAATCTCTCTTCCCTTTATAAGATTGAGCTTAGGGTTAGAGGGAAGTGATTGAGCGTTGGACTTTTGAACACTTGATTATGAAGGTTTTCAACAGATCATCTAACCCTTCTCAAACTCAAAGCTTCCCCTTAAGTAGAGGAAAGAGTTGTTTATAAAACAGCTCAGACCCGTTACCAGTCAACTGGTCCAGACCCTAGTCGACTGGTCCTCTCCGGTCGACACAGCCAAGGGCTATTTTTTTTAAAAGCATTAGTCAACTAACCCTAGTTGACTAATCCTTTAGTGAGTTTCATTCAATGTTGCCAATTTACTGATTCCTCCTCTAGTCGACTCCCCAACTTACAAACTCACTCTCATCCTCTCCGGAGCCCATCCTTCACGTATGCCTTGAAGTCGACTTCCCCAGCTTGCTCTTTGAAGTTCCCTTCTTTTGGCTCTCATCCCTCGGATGCATACAAGTCTGCGGCTTGTCTCCATGCCATCCTTCGCGTATGCCTTTGAAGTCTACTTCCTCGGCTCACCCTTTGAAACCCTCTTCCTTTGGCTCTCTTCCCTCGTATGGTGTAACGACCCGGAAAATTTTCTCAATATTTTCTTTAAAAATATTGACCATGCCTAGATGGATTCTCGAGGAACGTAGGGACACTAGTGTAAATCATAGTATGATGCTCCATGATTTTCCATATAGAATAAGAAGCTAGGAGCTAATAGGCCTTACATGGGCTTTTCTAGTACCATGGTTATTAGTGGATTCTTGGTAGAATTTAATATAAATAAAAATGAGTTTTAATTAGGAATATTAGCATGATTATGAGTGGGACTTAGGGGAATTTTCGAAAATAATAAAATAATAATAATAAAAAATAAATAAATAAAGTGTATGCACCAAGGATTAAACCTTGGACCTAGTATACCATCATGCATGTACTAACCAATTAACTTAGCAAGGGAGTGCTAGTGGAAAAGGGAAGGGATTTTAGTTGAGGCTAAAGGAAGTGAAGAGTCATAGCATCATGTCTCTTCACTTGCCTCCTTCATCTAGTATATAAGCGGGAGGAATGGAAGAGACAACTTAGCACTTAAGCATTTGTCTCTTCATCCACCAAAACTCCTTCTTCCCTTCTTCTTTCTTCTTCTAGCCGAAACCCACAAGGGTTTCTTTTCCTTGGAAAAGCTTCACCAAGGACTCCATCTTGAAGATCTAAGGCTTTCTACAAGGCTACAAGGGCTAAGGAGAAGTTTAGGGTCAAGAAGGTTTCTCTTTTATTTCTATTCAAGGATTATATCCAAGATAAGGAAAGGTAAGACCCCCTCACCTGTGGTATGATAGCTTCCAAGTTGTTTGTCATGATCTAAGTTCTTGTTGACATACTATGTTGAGAAATCCATAGTTAGGGCTTGTGAAGGTTTCGGCCAAGCAAGTTTTTGAGGCTAAAATCATATTGAAACCCCTATTATGTTTCCTAATGTTTACTCATGATAAGTTAAGCATAAAAGTATGATTTTGGAAATTTTGTAGCACCCTAAAACCCCCTTAGGGTTTCGGCCACATCAAGGTACCATGGCTAGGTGTAAACTCCAACCCTTCAAGCATGATTAGTATCTTTCCTATGATATCATATGGGTAATAATGGTAATTTATATGAATTTTTCCTATGGGCTTATTACCCTTCTAGGGTTTCGACCAATACATGGTTTAGGCCTAGGACTTAGGGTTAAATCCAATCAAGGGTTCAAAGGGTTTTCTATGGCATAATATGTAGTGTATTGGATGTTAATCATGACCTATGTGAATTTTTCCATGGACCCATGGTCCTTTAGGGTTTCGGCCAAGTCCCTAATCTAGGGCTTGGATTGAGTTAAGGTCTCAAGGATGCGTGTTTATAGGTTACTATGATGTAAGTGTATGGTTAAGCATGATGTAAGGGTCTTTATGTTATCAAACCCTAGCTTTGTGTGTTATGCAATATGACTTTGTATGTTAGGTTCTATGTTATGTTTTACTCATGAATATTTAGGTCATATATCATGAACATGTGTAATTGATGTAGGGGTATGTTATGTTAAATAGAATAATGCCTGTAGGAGGTAAAATGCCCATAATAGACATGTGTGTATGAAGGTCTATGCATGTTTTATGATGAATGCCATGAACCTAAGTAGTATGCATTATGTTTATATGTAGCTTACCCATTCATGCTCTATGATGGATACTAGGATTATGTATGCTAGATGAAATGTACCATGTATGAAATGCATGTTTATCCAATGTACCATGATCATGCAAGCTTTATGAACCAAGATAATGTTTATGCCTGGAGGCATGATTATGTATGTATGTCATGTTTTTATGAATAAAAGAAGATGGATAAAGATGATGTTTATGCCTTAATTACGAATGATAAGTATGAATGATAAGTATGAATGATGAAGACATAATGATGTTATGAAATAATGATGAATGATGAAAGGCCAAGCATGTTTATGTCATGTTTCATGTAACAAGATTATGTTATGTCCTAAGATATGTCATGTATGAATGATGAAGCATGCATAGTTATTTTACTTTATGAATGGGCTTGTACCGGACCGAAGTAAGGGTCCAAGGGATGGGCACCTTAAGAACGCCTCGGTTCTGGACTACCGTAGCTGTCCACGGTTCTAGGACTACCGTAGCTGTCCAACAGGGATGGGCACCTTAGGAACGTCTTGGTTTTTGGAACTATCGTAGCTGTTCCTACCCTAGTAGGTCGAGGCTAGCTACCTTGTATTTACTTAGGGATGCGCGCTTATGATGTATGTATGTGGTACAAGCCGGGGACCCCAATGATATTATGATTATGTTTAAGTATTTAAAAGTATGATTTTAAATTAAGCCTCCTTATGTATATGCATTTGACTCATGCATCTATTCATGTTATGCATTATGTCATGGTAAGTATGTTTTATGCTTATGCTTATGTTAAGACTGTGCTTATGCCCATACTAAGAATTATGTCATGACAAGTATGTTTCATGCTCATGTATATTAAGAATTATGCCATGATAAGTAAGTTTCATGCTCATGTATATTAAGGATTATGCCATGATAAGTATGTTTCATGCTCATGTATATTAAGAATTATGCCATGATAAGTAAGTTTCATGCACACGTATATTAAGGATTATGCCATGATAAGTATGTTTCATGCTCATGTATGTTAAGAATTATGCCATGCTACATATGTTGTAGGTTTATGTTTATGTTAAGAATCATGCTATGTTGGTTGTTCATATGCTTATGACTTACGCCAAGACTATGCTTGTGTTTTGTGTTCAGAATTATGTTATGTCAAATGCTTGATATGTTTATGTTTAAGTGACGTATGGTTTTAGTGAGTAGGAAAGGGTCTTACTAAGCCTATGTGCTTATAGTCTTATTTTCCTCGTACCGCAGATCAAGCAAGAGGTTACTAAGGGAAGCAGCAGGAGGGGCAAGAGCATGTGTGTGTGTGGAGGTGACATGGCAAAGGATTCTTTTATTTATGCATATCGCATGTCTTGGATTTTGAAATGCCTCCTTAGATTCTATGCTATGTTTATAATGGTTATGCCTAATGAATGACTTAAGACTCATGATGTGTATGGATAAGTTACTTGCTACTTATGATGATTATGAATAAGCTATGGGATGGTTATATCATGATGTCATGCATGTCATTAATATGCTAAGTCCAATGACACTAGGTTCATGAATGACAAATTTAGGCATGTATAGATGATTCATGTATTAGTTGCATGGTTAAAAACATGTGTAGAAGAAAAAAATTATTTTGCTGCATTAAGATGTTTTATATGTACATGTATGTTTAGAGTAACGTCGCTTTCTCGCCACACTATAAGGTGTGGGAAAAAGGCGGGCGTTACAGGTTGGTATCAGAGCAGTTGTCATCTCACTACACACACATCAAGCCTTCTTCCTGCCGCTTCCAAGTAAGTACCTCTCTGTATATCTTATGATAGTAAACACTTTTAAGATACTTTATGATTCTAGGATATGTAAGTATGAATAACACCTTATGATAGATGATGGAAAGTATTTGCAAAATATGTAAATATGAACGATATTTTATTGTTATTATTTTTTTCCCTTTAATTTAGACTTTAATATGGGGGGGGGGGGGGGTAGGAATAACAATAACTCATATTATCCATACTTGTCCTTCATGAAGGAAAGCATGACTAGAAGACAGAGTAACATACTTAATGAGACTACTCCCTCGCCTGACATGATGCAATTAGTGACCCAACTTCAGTGTCAAGTTACCGAGCAGCAGCAAACCATTAATACACTGATGAACCAACAAGAAAATTCTACTACTCCACCGGCGAACCAGACTGCAATACCCGTCGCGCCTATGGTTACGCAAACTCCTCCAATAGGCTCGACCACTATAGCACGACAAGAGGTTTATCTGATCCAGTGGTTGAGGCTGAAACTGAAAAATTTCTCGGGTGTTGGTGAACCGTGGGACGCCCAAGCGTGGTTCAAAACCGTAGAGAGTACAATGGAGCTGCTGGACTGGCCTGAACATGAGAAGATCAAGTGTGCATCATTCTACCTTTCTGGGGATGCCAGAATGTGGAGGGAAAGGGTCAAGACCAAGAGACAGATGAACCAGATGACGTGGTCAGATTTCGAATCATAGTTCTTCGAAGAATTCTTCAATATGCGTGTCACAAATAAACATTACGACGAGTTCACGGAATTCTGACAAGGCAACCTCTCGGTCAATGAAGCTGTAAAGAAATTTAACCGATTGGCTTGCCTATGCCCTGAGCTGGTTCGTACTGAGAAAGAAAGGGTCCGACTTATGTTGAAGATGTTGCGGCCCGAAATAGCTCTGAACGTGGCCGGCGGAGTTAACAGACCGCGGACTGCAGAGGAGCTGTTTAGTAGTGCCCTACTCACCGAACATGTAATGACCCGGAAAATCTTCTCAATATTTTCTTTAAAATATTGATCATGTCTAGATAGTTTGTGAAGGAGCCTAGAGATTCTAGTACGAACCTTAGCCTAGTTATCCATAATTTTCTCATTTAAATTGAGAAGTTATGTACTAATGGGCGTTTCTAGTACCATGGTTATTAGTGGATTTTAGGTAAAAATTAATATAAATATAAATGAGTTTTAATTAGGAATATTAGCATGATCATGGGTGAATTTTAGGGGAATTTTTGGAAATAAGGGGAAATAAAAATAAAAATAAATAGAAAAATAAAGTGCATGCACCAAGGATTGAACCTTGGACCTAATGTACAACCATGCATGTACTAACCAATTCACCTAGCAAGGGAGTGCTAGTGGAGAATGAAGTGGATTTTGGTTAAGGCTTAGGGAAAATGAAGAGTCAACAAGGGAAGAGACACCATGACTCTTCACTTGCCCTCTTCATTGTGAATAAAGGAGAGGGATGATAACTTACATCAAGGATAGTTATTCCTCTCCTCCTCATCCACCAAGCCTCTTCTCTCATCCTTCTCCCTCCTTCTAGCCGAAACCCATAGGTGGGCTTTCCCTTAGGAAAAGATCACAAGAAGGTCTCTCTTCCAAGATCCAAGGCTTTTACAAGGTTACAAAGGCTAGGGGTGGTCAAGAGGCAACAAGATCTTCATCTTCCTCCCTATCTAAGGTCTATAACCAAGATAAACCAAGGTAAGACTCCCTCTCCTGTGGTATAATAGTTCTCCTTGATGTTTATCATAATATGAAGTTTGGTTTGGGTTTGATGTTGAGAAAACCATGATTTGGACCCCCTATAACTTTCGGCCACCATAGGTTTTGAGTCCAAGATAATGTTAAAAATTTCACTAATGCTCTCTAATGTTTGCTTATGATGAATATAGGTTAAAATAGAATTTGGAGAATTTTTGGAGTACCCTAGTACCATTTAGGGTTCGGCCAACACTATGATTCCATGGTTAGGGTTGGATCTAAACCTTCAAGTATGTATCTTGTGTATCTTTATGATACAAGGGAAGTTGAGGGCGATTAATGTGAATTTTCACAAGGCCTTGTAACCCTAAAGGTTTCGGCCAAGAAGGGTCCTAGGGCAAGGAGTTAGGGCTTACTTCAAGTATGGGTTCTAATGGCTCCTAGGGTATGGTATGGATGGTGTAGATGATTAATTTGGAAATTTTAAGAATCTTTTCCATGAACCCATGGCCCTTGCATGTTTCGGCCAACCCAAGAAGAAGGGCTAGGAGTTAGGGTTAACCCTAAACATGAGCCCTAATAGCTTCTTATGGCCTTATAAGTAATGTATGATCTTTTTCCTTACCTCATGCTACCTTATATGTCAATTTAATAATAGAACCCCTCCTTACAAGTTTTGGCCAAGCAACATGATTAGGGTTTAGGTGGAGTTAGGGTTTCAAGAATGATGGTTTATGGCTTATTATGATGTATAAATATAGGATCAAGCATATGGTAGAAAATTATGTTACCTATAGCCCAAACCTTAAGTGTTATGTTTCATGTTGGTATGTTATGTTTGATGCCATGCTTAGTAAGGTTTATCCATGAATGTCTTATGTTCTATGCCATGCACTTAGATAGTTAGTAGCACGTTTATAGAAGTTCTACCCATGCATGCTTGTGATAGATACATTGCTTATGTATGCAATGCAATGCTTATCTTATGTATTATGATCATGCAAGTTCTATGAATTAGGAGGATGGTCTATGTAAATATGTCATATTTTATGAATATAATGCAATGCTTATCTTACGTCTCATAATCATGCAAGCTCTATGAATTAGGATGATGGTCTGTGTAAACATGTCATGTTCTATGAATACAATGCAATGCTTACCTTATGTACCATGATCATGCCAGCACTATGAACAAGAATGATGTTTATGTAAGCATGCCATGTTTTATGAATGAAGATAATGCTTATGCCTCAAGGCATAATGATGCTATGCATTAAGTATGAACGATGAAAGGTCAAGTATGATTTATGTCATGGTTCATGTAACAAGGTTATGTTATGTTTACATATGCTATGAATGCCCCATGAATAATGAAACATGTGAAGTTATTTTACTTTATGAATGGGCTTGTACCGGACCGAAGTATGGGTCTAAGGGATGGGCACCTTAAGAACGCCCCGGTTCTGGACTACCGACTATGCTGTCCACGATTCTGGGACTACCGAAGCTGTCCAACAGGGATGGGCACCTTAAGAACGCCCCGGTTCTAGACTACCGACTATGCTGTCCACAGTTCTGGGACTACCGTAGCTGTCCTTACCCTAGTAGGTCGGGGCTCGCTACCTCGTATCTACTTAGGGATGCGCGCTTATGATGTATGTATGTGGTACAAGCCGGGGACCCCAATGATGTGATGATTATGTTTAAGTATTTAAAAGTATGATTTTAAAAGTTAAGCATCCTTATGTATATGCATTTGACTCATGCATTCATTTATGTTATGCATTATGCCAGGATAGTAATGTTTTATGCTTATGTTTCATGTTAAGAATTATGCATGATAGGAAACGTCTTATGTTTATGTTTATGTTAAGAAGATGCCCATATGCTATGTTAGAAATCATGTCATGTTAAGTATATTTATGTTTATGTTTATGCCATGTATCATGCCATGTTAAGTAAATTTATGTTTAAGTTTATGTCATGTATCATGCCATGTTAAGTAGATTTATGTTTAAGTTTATGTCATATATCATGCCATGTTAAGTATATTTATGTTTATGTTTATGCCATGTATCATGCCATGTTAAGTATATTTATGTTTATGCCATGTCTCATGCTATGTTAAGTGTATTTTATGTTCGTGTACTATGCAAGAACTATGCCATGCTAAGTGATTTTAGATGCTTATGTCCTATGTAAAGCACCAAGTTATGTTCATGTTTCGTGTGCTTATGATTACTTTGATGAATGGTTTTAGTGAGTAGGAAAGAGTCTTACTAAGCCTATGTGCTTATAGTCTTATTTTCCATATACCGCAGATCAAGCAGGAGGACGATGAGGAAGCAGCAGGAGGGGTAGGAATGTGTGTGTGGTAGTGACTGTTAGTAATATGAGAGAAGTGTCCTAAGGCAATCGCCTTATGATTGTGATCATTTACTTTAATAAATGAATATTCACTATTTGAGTATACATGTTCGTGTATTTGATTGAGATCTTAAACTCATTTACTGAATGTCCGCAATGCAATTCACAGCATGAGAGAATTTGTGATGAATTCACAACTAGTGATTATCTCTACATGTGCAATTGTGAAGTATTGAAATTGTCCCTAGTCGATGAATTGATAGATACGGACACTATCAATTCTGTTGAGACTAGCATGGGTTATTCTCTAATCAGCTGATTCTCACTGGCTGGTGACATTGGGATATCCGGAGATAAACATGAATGCTAGTTAAGGGAACTAGTTCATTGGAGTGACTGGCTGTAAAACATCATATGGTAGTCTACATATAGACATGTCAGTGAAGTTCTTACTGCAGCTTAAGTGCGATGTTCCTTTGACTTGCGGTGTTCAAGTCATCTTGGTCATGGAGACTTATACTTTGACATCTTAAGCAAGCATCTCCAAGGAGGTGTGGACCCAGGATGGTAGGGTATAAGCCGAAGTGCCCGAACAACCTACAAAGGATTCACCACTCCTTGCGAGGAGATGTATACCCAAGGCCTATCGTCGGATTGTTACTAGAAGCCTCTGGCCAGAGCATGACATGTTGAGAGTATGAATCTCTTAAATACATGAGAGTAATTAGAATCCGTTGGACGAGAAAGACATTACTTGGGCTAGGTGTGACGTAGTCAGCCTAGTGGGGACTAACACACATAGACCGTGTCCTGAACCAAGTGGGTATATGATGGTGCAGGGAATGAGGCACGATTCATTATAGCTGCTGAAAGGGTTTCAGAATAATTTCTGAGGTCAACCGTTGATCTTTCGATTAATTGGGGATCATGACGTACTACTAGGTGCCACTCATGATCGTTCTATAATTGGTTAATTATAGACGGCCAACATAAATTGAAAGCCTATTTAGTCACAAGCACTACGAGTAATCTGAGGGATTTAAAACGAGTTAAAAATTGGATTTTCTGATCAAGAGAGATAAGTCGAATCTGAATTTTCAGAGACGTATCGGAAGAATAAAATGGCTAAGTCTTTTGAAAACTTATTGGATGAATTAAATGAGTTTAATTCGTATGGTTTTAGCTTGGGTTTGGCCGGCCACCCTCTTTGTATGGCCGGCCACAATAAAAGGGGAAAACCAAATTTTGGTTCAAATTATAAAATAAAGCGAGCGTGGTTTGTTTTATAAAATTATGGATAAAGAAATTTATATAAAGAAATTTATAGAAAGAGATTTATTTTTCATGGAAATTAAAATGAACCATGGATTGGTTTATTTTATTTTATAAAATCAATAATGGATTGATTTACCATGATAACGAAATTTATATAAAGAAATTTATATAAAGAAATTTATATAAAGATATTTCTTTCCAAAAGAAAAGGGAGACATGGTTGTTTTTATCATAAATTAAATTATGATAAAACTTGGCATGATGAAATAATTCATAGAAAAATTTATATGATAAATTTCTTATGAAAATTTATTCCATAAAAAGGAGACTTGGCGATTGAGAGGCTACTATATAAAGGCACCAAGGCAAAGCTTGGAGATTAATCTAAGAGATCTAGAAATAAGCCCTCTCTCTCTCTCCTTCTCTCCCTCTCCCTCCTCTAGTGCCGCCGGCCCTAAAAGGAGGACCCCTTTGTTGCCGTCAGCTTCATCCACCAAGCAGCTGCCGAAGAAGAAGAAGAAGCGGGCGCAACTCCTTCCTTCCTCCCGGAATCTTGATTCCGTTCTTCGTTTGGTGGTTAGTCCTTCCATCTGTCTCTTGGTATTCTTGTCGTGCCTTTGGAGAATCTAGTAGTTCTTGTCGGCACGAAACTCATGGCTTTGCGAAGTCATCCCGAAGAAAACTCAGCGTGGACGCGAATAGAGGCGGAGCTTCCAAGGGACGCTATGGTTGGATCTCGTCCCTTTCTTCGAGATACACGAGGTAACAAGTAAATTAGTTTACGTTTCTACAAAATTTTAAATATATGATCATGTCCACACAACATAAGGTTGCATGCTAGATGTGTGGTTAAATAATTTAAGAAATTATTTATGCTAAATCTTCCGTTGCACGTAATTAAATTTTAAAATTACGAACCCGCATCCATGTTAACATGCACCCGGTCCCAACAGTTACTTGGCCAAGAAAAAGATATATTTACAAGTCTTATGCTAAAACTTTAAGTTTGCTACTTATGTGCCTAATGGATGGCTTATGTGACTTCATGACATGATGATAAGTACGGTGTTAATAATGCTAAGTTCCCATGTCACTATGTTAGGAAGGATAGCTAGGTGCATGTATGTGTAAGTTTAACTTATTCCGCTGCATTACGATGTTCATATGCCCCTACGTATGTTAGCGTAACGCCGCTTTATGAAAAAAAAGCGGGCCTTACAGGTTGGTATCAGAGCAGTTACCATCTCACTACACACACATCAAGCCCTCTTCCTGCCGCTTCCAAGTAAGTACCTCTATGCATACCTTATGTTCTTTTTATGATGTGCTCTGATGATTCTAGAATATGCAAGTATGGATGATACCTATGATTCTAGAATACCTATGATTCTAGAATATGCAAGTATGAACAATGTTTTATGATGAAAAGTACTTTAGGACATGCAATTATGAACGATATATTTTTTTTATATATGAATCAAATACTTAGAATTGATATAGGGTAGAAAAAAAACTGATATCGGTCGTACTTGTCTTTGGTGAAGACAAGCATGGCTAGAAGACAGAGTAACCGACTTAACGAGACAACTTCATCGCCTGACCTGATGCAATTAGTGACCCAGCTCCAGCGTTAAGTTACTGAGCAGCAGCAAACCATTAATACCTTGGTGAATCAGCAAGAAAATTTTACTACTCCCCCAGTGAATCATACTGCTATACCCGTAGGGCCCACAGTTACGCAAAACCCTCCGGCAGGCCCGACCACTGTAGCACGTCAAGAGGCTTATCTAATCCAGTGGTTGAGGCTGAAACCGGAAAATTTTTCGGGTGCTGGCGAACCATGGGACGCCCAAGCGTGGTTCAAGACAGTGGAAAGTACAATGGAGCTACTGGACTGGCCGGAGCATGAGAAGATCAAGTGTGCATCATTCTGCCTTTCTGGAGATGCCAGAATGTGGTGGGAAAGGGTCAAGGCCAAAAGACAGGTGAACCAGATGACGTGGTCGGACTTCGAGTCGGAGTTCTTCGAGGAATTCTTCAACATGCGTGTCACAAACAAACATTACGATGAGTTCACGGAATTTCGACAGGGCGACCTTTCGGTCAATGAAGCCGTGAAGAAATTCAACCGACTGGCTCGTCTATGCCCCGAGCTGGTCCGCACCGAAGAAGAAAGAGTCTGACTTATGCTAAAGATGTTGAGGAGGGAAATAGCCCTGAACGTGGCCGGCGGAGTTAACAGACCGCAGACCGCCGAGGAGCTGTTTAGTAGCGCCCTACTCACTGCACACTATCTAAACAATATCAATCAGCAAAGGAAGGCGCTAAATGAAAGTAAGGATCAAGTTCACTCTGGGATTCTCGATTCTTTCTTTCATTATCCTTGATATTTTCCTTTCATCCTCGTTCAGGAGGGCAAAAACCCCAGAGTTCCAATACTAACTGGAAGGGAGACTAAGGTGGTAAACGAAAGCCATGGAACAACCCCCAAGTGGGCCCAGCAAATAAACAGGCCAAGCCCTTCCCGTGCGCGACATGCGGGAAAAGGCACCCCAGGGAATGCCGTAAAGGTACGAACCAGTGTTTCACTTGCAGAGTGGAAGGGCATATGGCGGCTTATTGTCCTACCAAGAACCAGGCCCTTCCCCAACAACTCGTCCAGTACCAAGGTGCCCCAGCGAAACTACACTATATGCAAGCTGAGCTGGAAGGTACCCCGATGCTGGAGGCCCCACCAACTATGACGAATGCCAGGGTTTATTCGGTTACCAAGGAGGACACTGCGGGAGCTTCTACGGTTGTTACAGGTCAGATACTTATTTTCAGTCAGTATGCTACTGCATTATTTGATACTGGGGCAACGCACTCGTTCATTTCTGTGCCATGTATCAAGAAGATAGATATGATTCCGGAAGTGTTAGACTGCAAGTTCTTAACGACCCTGCCTTCGGGAGAAATAATGACATCCACTCACGTACTACGTGCGGTGCCTGTCGGAATCACAGGAAGGGAACTCTTCTGCAATCTGATAGTACTCGACATGCAAGATTATGACGTTATAATGGGAATGGATTTTCTGGACAAATATGGTGCTACTATCGAATGCCGTAGGCGAAAGGTGGTCTTTCGACCCGAGGCAGATTCTAAGTTTGAATTCATCGGAGAGCCAAGAACAAGAACCAGGAAATTCTTATCAACTCTCCAAGCACAAAAGATGTTAGACAAAGGATATACTGGATTTCTAGCATATGTGGTTGATGCCAGTCAAATGAAGAATCAGAAGCTGGAAGATGTCAGGGTTGTATGTGATTACCCAGAGATATTTTCAGATGAATTACCAGGATTAGCTCCGGATAGAGAAGTGGAATTCGAGATCGAATTAGTACCTGGTACCGACCCGATCTCTAAGACACCCTACCGTATGGCGCCGGTTGAATTAAAGGAGCTTCAAGAACAATTACAGGAGTTGTTTGACAAGGGATTTATTCACCCTAGTCATTCCCCTTGGGGAGCTCCGGTACTATTTGTGAAGAAGAAAGACGGATCTATGCGGATGTGTATAGATTATCGAGCACTGAACAACGTAACGATCAAGAACAGGTATCTCCTTCTGAGGATAGATGACCTGTTTGACCAATTAAAGGGAGCCACTGTTTTCTTGAAAATTGATTTGAGGTCTGGTTATCATCAAGTTAGAGTAAAATAGGAGGATATTCCGAAGACGTCCTTCCGAACAAGGTACGAGCATTTTGAATTTGTGGTTATGCCCTTCGGCGTGACAAATGCTCCTGCTATGTTTATGGACCTTATGAATTGGGTATTCTCGTCTTATCTCGACAAATTTGTGATCGTCTTCATCGACGATATCCTTATTTATTCGAGGACCCAGGAAGAGCATGCCGAGCACCTGAAGATGGTATTACAGATTCTTCGGAAAAAGTAACTGTATGCGAAATTTTCCAAATGTGAGTTCTGGCTCGACCAGGTGAGTTTTTTGGGCCATATTATTTCCAAAGACGGAGTTATGGTGGACCCAACAAAGATTGAAGCTGTGAATAACTAGAGCCGGCCAAAGAACGCCAATGAAATCAGAAGCTTTCTCGGACTGGCATGCTATTATTGGATATTTATGGAGGACTTCGCGAGAATTGCAGCTCCTCTAACGGCTCTCACCCGCAAAGATAAAAAGTACGAGTGGACGGAGAACTGCGAAAGAAGTTTCTTGGAACTAAAAAGGAGACTTACCAGTGCTCCAATTCTCACCCTTCCGGAAAGTAATCAGAACTTCAATATATACAGCGATGCCTCCAAACTAGGACTTGGAGTTGTACTTATGCAGAGTGGTAAGGTCATTGCTTATGCCTCTAGGCAACTCAAGGAACATGAGCAGAACTACCCCACTCACGATCTGGAATTGGCTGCGGTGGTCTTCGCTCTTAAGATATGGAGGCATTATCTGTATGGAGCACAGTGCTGGATCTATACAGACCATCAGAGTCTGCGATACTTCTTCACTCAGAATGACTTGAATATGCGACAACGTCGATGGCTTGAGTTGGTAAAGGACTACGACTGCGAGATCTTCTACCATCCAGGGAAGGCAAACAAAGTGGCCGATGCACTCAGCCGGAAGTCAAATGCCACCTTGATGTCCGTATCCATATTACCCCGGCCACTCGAAAGAGAAATTGTTAATTTTGGTGTCGAGATCATCTCCGGACGGCATTCCACTATGACACTAGCACCGATGCTGTTTGAGGACATATTGGAGAAACAAAATTGTGATTCGAGTCTTCAGAAAATCAAACAGGAGATCCTAGAAGGGAAGGGCGATGGTTTTCGTATCGCCGACGGGGGAGTACTATATCTTAGGGATCGTCTATGTATCCCTAATGACCTGGAACTGCGGAGAAAGATATTAGCGGAAGCTCACGAAACCCCTTATTCGTTGCATCCAGGATCCACCAAAATGTATCAAGACCTGAAGGAGAAATTCTGGTGGTCCGGCATGAAGAGGGATGTGGCTCAGCATGTGAGTACTTGCCTGACTTGCCAAAGAGAAAAAGCAGAACACCAGCGACCCGGCGGAATTCTATAGCCACTTGCGATTCCGGAGTGAAAATGGGAAGATATCTCTATGGATTTCATTTCAGGACTTCCCAGGACTACAAATGGATATGATGCGATATGGCTAATTGTGGACAGGTTGACAAAGTCTGCTCACTTCCTAGCAGTCAAGATGACTTATTCGATTGAGCAACTAGCTCAATTATATGCTAGGGAAATAATTAGATTCCATGGAGTCCCCAAGACTATCACCTCTGATAGGGATGGTCACTTTACCTCACATTTTTGGGAGTGCATCCAGAAGTCTCTTGGCACTAAACTGCGGTTCAATACTGCTTTTCACCCTCAGACTGACAGGCAAACAGAACGAGTGAATCATGTATTGGAGGATATGTTGAGAGCTTGTGCCCTAGATTTCAAAGGAAGTTGTGCCGATATCTATGTTTAGCGGAATTCACATACAACAATAGCCACCAAGCTACTATCGGAATGACACCCTATGAAGCTTTGTACGGGAGGAGATGTATGTCTCCAATTTGTTGGTACGAAGGTGGTGAAAAGAAGGAAATGGGGCTCAAGACGGATCTCATCGACGACACTACCCGAGCTATACAGAACATTCGACAACGGATTGAAGTTGCTCAGAGCCGGCAGAAGAATTATGCGGATGTTCGGCGTAGGCCCCTGGAATTTGAGGTTGGAGATCTGGTATTTCTCAAAGTGGCTCCTATGAAAGGGGTAACAAGATTTGGGAAGAAGGGAAAGCTAAGTCCGCGATATGTGGGGCCGTACCCGATTCTGAAAAGAGTTGGCAAGGTGGCATATGAACTAGAGCTGCCTCAAGAGATGACGGCTATCCATAACGTGTTTCATGTGTCGTTGCTCAAGAAGTGTATTCTAAACACAGATCAAGTGATCGAGCCACAGACAGTACAAGTGCAGGAGGACCTATGTTTTGAAAGCCGACCCATTCACATCTTGGATCAGGAAATCAAAAAGTTAAGGAGCAAGGAGGTACCCTTAGTCAAGGTCTTATGGCAAAGTCAACGGTTAGAGGAAGCTACCTGGGAACGCGAGGACGAGATGAGATGCAAGTACCCGGAGCTATTCTAAGTTCGAGGACGAACTTTCACGAGGTATGGGGGATTGTAACGACCCGGAAAATCTTCTCAATATTTTCTTTAAAATATTGATCATGTCTAGATAGTTTGTGAAGGAGCCTAGAGATACTAGTACGAACCTTAGCTTAGTTATCCATAATTTTCTCATTTAAATTGAGAAGTTATGTACTAATGGGCGTTTCTAGTACCATGGTTATTAGTGTATTTTAGGTAAAAATTAATATAAATATAAATGGGTTTTAATTAGGAATATTAGCATGATCATGGGTGAATTTTAGGAGAATTTTCGAAAATAAGAGAAAATAAAAATAAAAAAAAATAGAAAAATAAAGTGCATGCACCAAGGATTGAACCTTGGACCTAATGTACAACCATGCATGTGTAGGGTTTTTCGGGCCGCGAAAACCGCTTTTTCGCGTCGCGGAAACCCCGAAAGCCCCAATAGAAAGGATCCGAGCGAAGAAAACCATTTCAAAAATTTACGAGTGCTCGTTTACAAGCTTCAAAACCGATCTACAACCAAGATCTATTAGAGAAGAGAAAAACTACATTCGATGCGTGCCCCGCAATTCTCGCTCGGTCCTCGGTTGGTGTCGGATCTCAAGGACGCAAAGTAGCAACCCTCTAGAAGTATCCACACAAGCAAGAGAGTGGAGAGGAGAGCCCAAAAGTGTGCTAGCACTCCTTGGGGTCTCGGCAAGATGAGAGGAGAGGGAGAGCCAAAAACTCAACAAAAACAAGTTGGGAGAAGAATAAAATCACACACACACAAAAGAATCTTTTAGTGTGTTTAAGTGGCAGGCCACTTAATTGCCATTATTGGCCATTAAGTGGCCGGCCACCATCTTAGGTAACCCCTCATTTGAATTCAAAATTCAAATGGGGAGGTTACTTAGCCTTGATGATGATGCCAAGTCATCACTTGGTCAAGTCAAGGTGATGTGGCTTGAGTCAAGTCAAACTTGCCTCTTATGGACTTTCCATATTTAGCCAAAGTCAAACTTTGACTTCATTATTCTCCCATGATTAGATTCATCCAACACTTGGATCAAACTCGAGTCCAACTCAAGTTGTTTAATTTGAGTCAAGTCAAACTTGCCTTTTATGGACTTTCCATATTTAGCCAAAGTCAAACTTTGACTTCATTACTCTCGGTCCATCATATGGACTTATTCTCCATCTATTGCTCTATGTGTGTGACCCTATAGGTTCTTGTAACGTTGGCAATGCCCTTAAACCTATTTAAGGACATAAGCAATGAGAGGTATCTAGCAACACATCATTGCTACCCAAGTTACAAGAATGTCGAGATCCAACATCACCATTGTGACTAATAATTGTGACCATCACAATATGTGACAACGTCCTTCTATCCTCGATATCTAGATTGATCTTTCTTGAGGCATAGACCGTGTCATCCTCAAATTAATCTATATGTCTTGATCTCCAACTAGACTCACTATAATCAAATAAGCTCAATATCTAATATTGCCATATTTGGGCATGGCCATGCACTTAGTGGTCTTACTCTATCAAGAACGAAGATATCACTTCCGTCATATAGGAGGGATAGATCCCATCTACGTTACTCACATCCCTCCGCATAATTTGTTACAAACCCAGTAATCGCCTTTATAGTCCACCCAGTTATGGATGACGTTTGACGAAGCCAAAGTACGTAACTCCTTATGTAGGGAACTATGGTAACTTCAGGTCTAGGACTATAGTCATACTAATAGTCACATGAGAAAGTATATGACACTCATATAACGATCCATGATACTTTCTCATGGCGGGTCATTCAGTATACATTCTCTAATGTATACCCATGTGTCAACTTGATATCTCATATCCATGACATGTGAGATCAAGTCATCATGTTGACCTACATGCTAGTCTCTATGCATTAACATTGTCCTTGAATGTTAATACTTGACTAGGAATAATTAAGAGTAGTGTTCTCTATATCATCTCACTATCGATTCAACTAATCGATTGATATAGATAAGAACCTTCTACTCAAGGACGTTATTATACTAAGTTATTTGGCACCAATACACATAAGCACAATAACCATAAGAAATGCCTTTATATATAAGAAATATATATACAAGAATATGATACAATGAGTCCAAAAAGTAATCATCATATGATTGGCTCTAGGGCTCTCACTAACAATCTCCCACTAGCACTAGTGCCAATCGCTGTAGTATCTAATACCCAATGACCTAGTGTGACCATCATGCTTCATCTGTGCCAAAGCCTTGGTCAAGGGATCTGCGACGTTAGCCTCTGTGGGTACTCTGCAAATCTTCACATCTCCTCGATCGATGATCTCTCGAATGAGATGGAATCGCCGTAGTATGTGTTTGGTCCGCTGGTGTGAGCGAGGTTCCTTAGCCTGCGTAATAGCTCCATTGTTGTCACAATAGAGCTCTACGGGATCAGATATGCTAGGAACCACCCCAAGCTCAGTGATGAACTTGCGGATCCAAACTGCCTCCTTTGCTGCCTCTGATGCAGCAATATACTCAGCTTCTGTTGTAGAATCTGCAACTGTGTCCTGCTTCGAACTCTTCCAGCTCACAGCTCCGCCATTCAAGCAAAACACGAACCCTGACTGCGATCTGTAATCATCCTGGTCGGTTTGGAAGCTGGCATCAGTGTAACCCTTTACAACTAGATGCTCATCGCCTCCAAATATCAAAAAATATTCCTTAGTCCTTCTCATATACTTAAGGATATTCTTGACCGCTATCCAGTGACGTTCACCAGGATCTGACTGGTACCTGCTCATCATGCTCAAAGCATACGAGACATCAGGACGAGTACATAACATGGCGTACATGATAGATCCTATGACAGAAGCATAAGGGATCTTATCCATGCGGTCTCTCTCCTCTCTAGAAGAGGGACTCTAAGTCTTCGAAAGACTCACACCATGTGACATTGGCAGAATTCCTCTCTTGGAATTCTGCATGGCAAAACGGTGTAATACCGTATCGATGTATGTACTCTGACTTAGGCCAAGCAATCTCTTAGATCTATCTCTAA
Organism: Boesenbergia rotunda; assembly: GCA_024364735.1. Classification (NCBI taxonomy): domain Eukaryota; kingdom Viridiplantae; phylum Streptophyta; class Magnoliopsida; order Zingiberales; family Zingiberaceae; genus Boesenbergia; species Boesenbergia rotunda. The sequence goes on from JAGFNQ010005336.1 coordinate 155,282, forward strand.
AGATCTTAATGCCTAGAATGCAGGCTGCTTCACCTAAGTCCTTCATTGAGAAACAAGTCCCCAACCAAGTCTTCACAGACTGTAGCGAAGGGATGTTGTTCCCAATGAGTAGTATGTCATCCACATACAAGACTAGGAAGACTACTGTGCTCCCACTAACCATCTTGTAGACACAAGGTTCATCTTCGTTCTTGATGAAACCAAACTGTTTGATCGCATCATCGAATCGAAGATTCCAGCTCCGAGAAGCTTGCTTTAGACCATAAATGGCCCTATGCAGCTTGCATACTCTGCCAGTATGCTGTGGATCTACAAAACCCTCAGGCTGTGTCATGTACACATCCTCGAGGAGGTTTCCATTCAGAAACGCTGTCTTGACATCCAACTGCCAGATCTCATAATCGTGGTAGGCTGCAATAGCAAGCATGATCCGAATGGACTTAAACATCGCTACTGGAGAAAAAGTTTCATCATAGTCAATACCATGAATTTGCTTGAAACCTTTAGCTACCAGTCTACCCTTATAGGTATGAGTAAGTCCATCCATGTTAGGCTTTCTCTTAAAGACCCACTTACACCCAATGGGTTTGACCCCTTCAGGTGGATCAACCAAGGTCCAAACTTGGTTAGTGTACATGGATTCCATTTCGGATCTCATGGCTTCCAGCCATGACTCAGAATCTGGGCTCATCACAGCTTCCTGATAGGTGGTAGGCTCATTCTTAATGATCATAACGTCATCATGGTCAGGCAAGAGAAATGAATATCTCTCAGGCTGACGACGTACCCTATCAGACCTGCGAAGAGGTAGGTCTACCTGAACAGGTTGTTGTTCCACAACTTCTTGTGTAACAATCTCATCCACAACTTCTTGTGGTTCCTATTCAGTATCGATCAAGGGCTCAGTGCTATGGTCGTTGTCTTGAACTTCTTCAAGATCAAACGAACTCCCACTAGTCTTTCTAGAAACAAAGTCCCTTTCTAGAAAGACCCCAGTCTTAGCAACAAAACACTTTCTGTTGACTGGGAATGTAGAAGTAATATCCCTTAGTTTCCTTGGGATATCCCACGAAATAGCACTTATCGAACTTGGGTCCCAGTTTGTCTGAGACTTGACGTCTAACGTAAGCCTCACAACCCCAAACCCTCATGAAAGACATCTTGGGACTCCTCCCAGTCCATATCGTATATGGTGTCTTCATGACCGCCTTTGATGGAACACGGTTAAGTGTGAACGCTGCCGTGTCTAGAGCATATCCCCAAAAGGATATAGGAAGATCTGCGTGACTCATCATAGATCGTACCATATCTAAAAAGGTACGATTCCTCCTTTCGGATACACCATTCCACTATGGTGTCCCAGGAAGAGTGAGTTGAGATAGAATCCCACACTCAGCTAAATAGTCACGAAACTCGTGGCTCAAGTATTCTCCACCTCGATCTGATCGAAGTATTTTAATACTCTTGTCGAGTTGGTTTTGTACTTCATTTCTGAATTCTTTGAACTTTTCAAAGGACTCGGACTTATGTGTCATCAAGTACACATAACCATATCTACTGAAATCATCAGTAAATGTGATGAAGTATCTATAACCACCTCGAGCAGCAACATTGAAAGGGCCACATACATCAGAATATATGAGTCCTAACAAATCTGTTGCCCTCTCGCTATGTCCACTAAAGGGAGTCTTAGTCATCTTGCCTAGAAGGCATGACTCGCATGTCTCATATGATTCAAAATCAAATGAATCCAGCAATCCATCCTTATGGAGCTGGGACATGCGACTCTCATTTATGTGGCCTAAGCGACAGTGCCAGAGATAGGTTGGGTTCAACTCATTTGATCTCAACCTCTTGGTACTTACATTATAGATAGGGCGTTCTAAGTCTAGAATGTAGAGTCCGTTGGTAAGATCTGCACTACAATAGAACATTTCATTTAAATAGACTGAACAATATTTGTTCTTAATTATAAATGAGAAGCCTTTCTTGTCTAGACAAGAAACAGAAATTATGTTCTTAGTAAGTGCAGGTACATAATAACAATCATCTAGTTCAAGTACAAGCCCAGAGGGCAGAGATAGAAAATAAGTTCCTACAGCAACNCCATCGCGAGTTTGCTTGATTTCAAGTCCAAGGAAGAAAGTCAACTCTCCCACTAGACTCATTTCAAACTCACTCTCCATGTGTCCAATAAACTCATTTAAATAGCCCTTATTATTTGAGCCACAGATTATGTCATCGACATATACTTGGGCTACAAATATGTTGTCACTATCCCTTCGTAGAAATAGTGTAGGGTCTATTTGTTGGGACCGGGTGCATTTTGACAAGGATACGGGTTCGTAAAATTCTAAATTTTTACGTGCAGCGGAAGAATTAGCATAAAATAATTTCTCAAATTATTCTAACCACGTATCTAGCATGCAACCTTATGGTGTGTGGACATGATCATAAAATAAAACTTTGCGGAAAAGTAAACTAATTTACCAAGTACCTCGCGTAACTCGAAGTAAGGGATGAGATCCAACCGTAGCGTCCCTTGGAAGCTTCGCCTCTATTTGCGTCCACGCCGAGTTCTCTTCGGGATGACTTCGCAAAGTCACGAGTTTTGTGCCAATGAGAACTACTAGATTCTCTAAAGGCACAACTAGAAGATCAAGAAAGAAGAAAGGAAACTAACCACCAAGAGTCGGAATCTAAATTCCGGGAAGGAAGGAGATGTGATCCGCTTCTTCTTCTTCTTGGTTGGCTTCTCCTTGGTAATGCTTGCTCACAGCAACTCCTTAGAAGAGTGGGGTGCGCCGGCCCTAGGTGGAGCAATGGGCGCCGGCCCTAAGGTGAACAAAGGGGTGCCGGCCCTAAGGGGAAGGAGGAGAGGAAGAGAATAAGAGAGAGAGAGGGAGAGAGTTAATCTCTTGATCACTCAATTGGAATTAAGGGCTTGCCTTTGGTTCCTTTATATAGTAGTATCTCCCTTGTCAAGTCTCCCTCTTAACGGAATTAACGGAATTAGTTATCATAAGAAATTTATCTTATAAATTCTCTTATGAATTATTCCGTTTAAACCAAGTTTTATTATAACTAACTTTATAATAAAACAAATACTTCTTCTCCTTTTATTATGGAATAAATTTTATAAGAAATTTATAAACTTTCTTATTATGGAAAAATCAATTCATAATTGATTTTATAAAATTAAAATAAACCATTTCATGGATCATTTTAATTTCCATAAAAGAATAAATTTCTATAAATTTATTTATATAAATTTCTTTACACAAATTTATTTATCCATAATTTATAAAACAAATCGCGCTAGATTTATTTTATTAATTAAACCAAATAAATTGGTTTTATCCCCCTTTAATGGCCGGCCAAACCAAAGAGGGTTGGCACCCTCTTTGGCCGGCCAAACCGAGCCGAACCAACGCGAATTAAACTCATTTAATTCGCCCAAAAAGCCTTCAAAAGACTTAGCCATTTTAAGCTTCCGTTGCGCCTCTGATTAACTCAGATTCGACTTATTTCTCTTGATCGGAAAATCCAATTTTCAACTCGTTTTAAATCCCTCGGATTACTCGTAGTGCGTGTGACTAAATAGGCTTTCGATTTATGTTGGCCGTCTATAATCAACTAATTATAGAACGATCATGAGTGACACCTAGTAGTACATCATGACCCCCAATTAATCGAAAGATCAACGGTTTGACCTCAAAAGTAATTCTGAAACCCTTCAGCAGCTCTAATGAATCGTACCACATTCCCTTCACCATCTTATACCCACTTGGTTCAGGACATGGTCTATTTGTGTCAGTCCCCACTAGGCTGACTACGTCACACTTAGCCCAAGTAATGTCTTTCTCGTCCTTTGGATTTCTAATTACTCTCATGTATTTAAGAGACTCGCACTCTTAACATGATATGCTCTGGCCAGAGGCATTGAGTAACAATCCGACGATAGGCCTGGGTATACATCTCCTCGCAAGGAGTGGTGAATCCTTTGTAAGCTGTTCAAACATCTTCGGGCACTTCGGCTTATACCCAATCATCCTGGGTCCACACCTCCTTGGAGATGCTTGCTTAAGATGTTAAAGTATAAGTCTCCATGACCAAGATGACTTGAACACCGCAAGTCAAAGGAACATCGCACTTAAGCTGCAGTAATAACATCAGTGACATATCTTTATAGATTACCATATGAAGTTTTAAAGCTAGTCACTCCAATGAACTAGTTCCCTTAACTAGCATCCATGTTTATCTCCGGACATCCCAATGTCACCAGCCAGTGAGAATCAACTGATTAGAGAATAACCCATGCTAGTCTCAACAGAATTGATAGTGTCCATTTTTATCAATTCATCGACTAGGGATATTTCAATACTTCACAATTGCACATATAGAGATAATCACTAGTTGTGATCCCATCACAAATTCTCTTATGCTGTGAATTATATTTCGGACATTCAGTAGATGAGTTTAAGATCCCAATCAAATACACAAACATGTATACTCAAATAGTGAATTATCATTTATTAAAATAAATATTTACAATCATAAGGCAATTGCCTTAGGACACTTCTCTCATATCACTAACAAACTCCCACTTGGCCTAATGCCAATCGCTACGGTATCCAATACCACAGGCTCTAACATGACCCTCAAACTTGTTTTGAGGTAAGGCCTTAGTTAAAGGATCCGCTAAATTCCTTTCAGTGGGAATTTTCTCAATTTGTATATCATTTCTACTTATAATCTCTCTGATCAGATGATAGCAGCGAAGCACGTGTTTGGATCGTTGATGAGACCTTGGTTCCTTTGCTTGTGCAATAGCTCCATTGTTGTCGCAGTAAACCAGCATTGCTTCATCAATGGTTGGAACCACGCCATGTTCGGAGACGAACTTCTTGATCCAGACTGCTTCCTTTGCTGCTTCCGAAGCTGCGATATATTCCGCTTCCGTGGTGGAATCCGCTACGGTGTTTGGTTTGGAACTTTTCCAACTTACTGCGCCTCCATTCAAAGTAAATACGTATCCAGACTGAGATTTGGAGTCATCCTTATCTGTCTGGAAACTGGCATCTGTATACCCACGTATTACCATATCTCCTTCCCCATATATTAGGAACACATCCTTAGTTCTTCTTAAGTACTTAAGGATTGTTTTAACAGCCGACCAATGATCCATTCTTGGATCCGACTGGTATCTGCTTGTGACGCTCAAAGCATACGATACATCGGGCCTTGTACATAACATAGCATACATGATAGATCCTATCGCGGATGCATAAGGAATCTTATTCATGCAAATCCTCTCGTCTTCTGTGCGCGGACACATAGACTTTGAAAGGTTGATCCCATGCCTGATGGGAAGGTAACCTTTCTTGGATTCCGACATGCTAAACCTTTTTAGCACTCGGTCTATATATGTAGACTGCGAAAGACCAAGCAACCGTTTTGATCTATATATGGAGAAAGTTTTGGACAACCAAATTTTAACTGTTTGTAAGACTGATATATCGTTTCCTATAAGTAAGATGTCATCGACATATAATACTAGGAATACGACTGCACTCCCACTAATCTTCTTGTACACACAAGGTTCGTCTGGATTTTGTGAGAAATCAAACTTTTTGATTGTCTCATCAAAACGGATGTTCCAGCTCCAAGATGCTTGCTTCAGTCCATATATGGATCGTCGAAGCTTGCATACTTTGGTTTTATCAACCGATGTGAAACCTTCAGGTTGTATCATGTATACATCCTCAAGCAGGTTTCCGTTAAGGAAAGCTGTTTTCTCATCCATTTGTCATATCTCATAATCATAATGAGCTGCTAGGGCTAGGAGCATCCGAATGGATTTAAGCATAGCTACTGGCGAATAGGTTTTCGTCATAATCAATTCCTTGCTTCTGACGATATCCTTTTGCCACTAATCTAGCCTTAAAGGTAACAACATTACCTTCCATGTCGGTTTTCTTCTTGAAAACCCACTTGCACCCTATGGGATTAATCCCTTCAGGTGGGTTAACCAAGTCTCATACTTGGTTTTCGTACATGGAATCCATTTCCGACTTCATGGCCTCAAGCCATTTGTCCCTTTCTGAACTTTTCAGAACATCTTCATAACTGATAGGTTCGTCATCGCTTATGAGTAACACGTCGTTCGATTCACTTACGAGAAATCTGTATCTCTCTGGAATATTGCGTGTCCTATCAGATCTACAAAGAGGTGGTGTAGTTTTATGTTCAACTGATAGCTCATCATTATGAGGTATTGGTTGTGGGTCTAGACTAGGTGTCTCTGTAATGTCTATTGGAGTTTCTTGAACTTCATCAAGTTCAATGCCACTCCCACTGTTTTCTTGTAAAAGAAATTCTTTTTCCGGAAATACAGTATGCCTTGAAACAAACACCTTTTGTTCCAAGGGATGATAGAATTGGTAACCCTTCGTTTCCTTAGGGTATCCAATAAATAGACATTTATCAGACTTAGCATCCAATTTGTCTGATACAATCTGCTTCACATAAGCAGGACAACCCCATATCTTAAGGTGAGTTAAGTGGGGTTTCTTACTATTCCATGTCTCATATGGAGTAGTAGAGACTACCTTGGTCGGGACTCTGTTTAGCAAGTAAACAGCTGTCTTAAGTGCATAGCCCCAAAAGGATTTTGGAAGAGTTGCATGATTCATCATTGACTTAACCATCTCCATCAAGGTTCGGTTGCGCCTCTCAGATACACCATTATGCTGTGGTGTATACGGCGGAGTCCATTGGGACAATATGTTGGTGCAGGAAGCACCAAATCGAACCTTGTTTTGATATTGGCAAAGGATTCAAAGTTAAGGGTTGTTTGGTATCTAACAATGCTGCTTGAGAGTGCAGGAAACAAAGTCCTAGCGAAGGGCTGCTAGGCACCTGACGATGGGCTGTCAGGAAACCAAGTCCTGGCGAAGGGCTGCTGGGCGAAAACCAAGTCCTGGCGAAGGGATGCTGGGCGAAAACCAAGTCCTGGCGAAGGGCTGCTAGGCGAAAACCAAGTCCTGGCGAAGGGCTGCCGGGCGAAAGTCCAACTGGAGGATCCGGTTGGCACCAGGTAAATTCTCCCGAGAGGAGTAGGTGAGGACACGTTCCCCTTGAGGGAACATTAGGCGTCGGTTCGACCTAGGGCTCCATTTTGGAGACCCAAAGTCAGAACCAAGACAGCCAAGGCTGTGTAAAATTAACTTATTAATTGCTGTTTTGGACTAACCCTGGATGCAGGACCGAAGGACTGTGTTTCTGCAGCTCAGAGAGCCTCAAAGGAGTGAGGCAGTAGCTGAGCAGGGCGCCCCGGATGTTTCGGGCGCCCCAGAGACAACCCAAAGTCAGCAGAGCAAGTAAACGCCCCGACAGCAGCACATTTGGGGGCGCCCCAGATGTTTCGGGCGCCCCGCGCGCATCGGGCGCCCCGCGTGTCGCGGGCGCCCACTGTGCCACGCCACTGGCAGCTGCAGCAGCTCACCCTCGCGAAGAAGATGAAGCCCTGACCGGTCAACCCGGGCGCCCCGCGCGCGTCGGGCGCCCCAGTCAAATGTGATCCCGAAGAAGCAGAGATCAGCCTTGACCAGAGGGCTCGCCGGATCGAAAGCCACGTGGGGGGGGGGGGGGGGCGCCCCCAGCCCTATAAAAGGGACCCTCGACCCTCTTCTTCAATAATCAATCATTGCGACACTTCTGCGCTCTTCTGCTTCCGCGACACGCTCCAGAAATCTTCCAACTCGAGCTGACGACGTCCCGCTGCTCCGAAACTTCGATCTACACCGGACGTCGGTAACGAAGAGCTGTATTTAAAGTTTACTAAACTGTTCTTGTTATTATCTTTCTTGTAAACTTTTACGAACTTATAGAATTGCCCGCAGAAAACGGTCAACGACCGTGGGCCTTGGAGTAGGAGTCGACCCAGGCTCCGAACCAAGTAAAACGACCGTGTTAGCGTTGTTTTGCTCTGTCTTATTTCCGCTGCGCACTAACTCTTTTTAAATCCGAACGAATTGCGACATTCACCCCCCCCCCTCTCACGCAACTCTCGATCCAACAAGTGGTATCAGAGCGGGGTTATTCAAAGTTGGTGCAACCACCACTTTGAAATTTTTTTTCGGATTTTTTTTCGCTTTATTTTTCAAATAAATAATATCTGTGAGTGTATTTAAAATATCCTTACGCCTTTTTCAATTCTGAATTCTCATTTTCTCACCATAAGTCAGAATTGATAAAATAATCAATTTGTGAAAACTTGTCGTAAAATTTTTTATTATTATTTTAATATTTTTCCTCGAAATTCGTGCTATCTTAATTCGAGAAATTTTTTTCCCTTATTTTTTCTTCATTAATCAAAATTGTTAAAATCAACATTTTCTAAAAATTTTATTATTATTTTAAATATTTTCTCTCGAAATTCGTGCAATATTTTTTGTTGCTCCCGCACTACTAATCCAAGACCAAGTCTTGGTACATCTCTTTTTTTTTATTATTGTGTGCAAGATTTAAACTAATGGCCAATCAAGAATGGAATAGTACCCGTCCACCACTCTTCTCCGGCAAGAATTTCAACTCTTGGAGAAGTCAAATGGAGTCGCTTCTAAAAGCCCACATGGACCTATGGCTAATCATCCAAACGGGATTTTCTTTTCCCGTAGAAGATGGAATGTCGATCGCTTGGGAGAAATTGGACGAACCAACTCTGAGGAAGATCGAGACTGATGCTAAGGCAACAGTAATCTTGCAATGTGGTCTAACCAACGAGCAACTCAAACTAGTAGGTCCATTCAGATGTGCTAGAGAAATATGGGAGAAATTGATCAATCTTCATCAAGAAATCTCAAATGAAGAAGAAGATCAGGTAAGTTATCTCGCACTCTCGGTCCAAGCACAGATAGCCGAGTCAGAGTCTGAACCTGAACCCAGAGTCGAAATCGAACCAGCAGAATCAGACAACGAACTGACTGAGATGGTAACCAATTTCAAATTCTTTTCTAAATTAGAATTAAATAATCAAGCTGATACTGCAATGGTCGAGGAAGGTATAACTTTTGCAGGGAAAACTCCAAGAGAACCACCAAAGAAGGAGCTTCAACCGGTACCCAAGTCCGACTCAGACACGGAATCAGAAGATGAATTTAGATCCGAGACAGCAACAATTAAGGGGGAGATTCCTAATAAGGAATCAAAAGGTAAAATTACAAATTTGAATTTTAAAAATCATATAATTTGTTACATATGCAGGGAGAGAGGGCACTACTAAACTAAGTGTCCTACTCGAAAGATTCAAACGATACCACCGACGGCGACAAAGGAACGAGCTCCAAAAGCACGAAAGAACAAGAGTCGCATCCAATGCTTCAAGTGTCAGGAGGTTGGGCATTACAAAGAAGAATGCACAGATAAACGTTACAAAGATCCAGAGCAACCAACCAAAATGGGTAACTGTAATTTACATCCAAATCCACTCTTTACCTTGAATACTGATAGATTAATTAATCTCCCTTGGTCAAATTCAGATATGGATCCATGCTTAGATAACTTGATGAAATCATGTACATTAGCAAAGTCAAAATTCAAAATATTAAGACAAGAGAATGAGACTTTGAAAATTAAAATTGATATACAAGAAAAACTGATTAATAATTTTGCAAACATAGAAAATCCAGAAATTTCTCCTCACTATGACATTATCTGAATTTTTGTTTTGGCTATTCATAGGACTAGATAGCTTAAGGACTTAACCAATTACTTGAAATTTAAAAACATAGTATTGGGAGGAGGTGAGATGATAGTACGTTGGGGAAACCAACTCTAATAAGATCAAGTCTACTTGGTCTCTTTAGACTGGTGAAACCAGCCGAAGCTACCGATCCAAGACCCAAGCTAGTTAGACCAGAAAATGGCCTAATTTAATTTGAAAATGAAATTTCATTAAAAGGCTTTGTCTAGGAAAGGGTGGATGATCCATAAGGCTACGGCCAAAGAAGGCCTAGTGCCTCGCCAAGACCTGGAAGCCAATTTCTGAAATTCAAATTCAAATTATCTTTTGTCAAATTCGAATCTAACACAAATTTCAAATAATTATAGATTCTAATCTGTTTTCAAAATTTCTATTTTTCAAACTTATTCTGTTTCAAAAATCACTTAATCAGTGTTCAAAATTTCTGCTTTCTACACTTATTTTTTTAATCTGTTTTCAAAATTAAATAACTTTTTTCAAAATAAATGAAAATTCCTTTTCAAAATTAATTTTTACCTTCAAACCTGTCTCACAAGAACTTTTAAGGCTAACTGTTTGAAAACCCTAGATTGGGTGAGACATGAAAATTAAGTTCAAATTAAAATTTCTTTTATGTTGTGTTTTAATTCAGAGGATAATTCCAACATAGTCAAACCATGATTAACATAGTCAAACCTTAGTCAACTGAGTCAAACATGGTCAAACCTAGTCAACACTAAGGTCTTAGATAAAGTCAGTCTATGTCGGATACAGGGGGAGTTCTTCTTAATGCTTTTTAGATTTCTCAAAATCCTTATGCTTTAAAACTTATTTTCATCTCAAAAATAAGGCTTTCAAAAGTTGATTCAAAAGCCTTCGTATATTACTATCTATTTGAAAAATTATTTTTAAACTGTGTTATTATTCGAAATTGAGTTTTCAAAAATTTATCTCCTTGAAAGTTATCATACTCAGGAGATTGTTCAAAAGTACTTCTTTTGATCTTGACAAACCCTAAAGACATAGAGGAAAGGTCCACTTCATGATCTACAAGGACTCCTAGGATGTGTCAAATTTAGGGGGAGTTTGATTCAAAAGAAAAATTTCTGAAAATTTTTTTTGGTAATTATTTGTTTTGAAGTTATTAGATAATTCTTATAATTTAAATCAAACCCTAAAACTCAGAGGAAGATCGCTTGTAGTCAACAAGCTTCCTAGGACTGGGTCAAGTTTAGGGGGAGATGAAATTAAAAGAATTATTGAACATTTTCAAAATTATATGTTTTCATGCACTGCAAGTTCAAAATCCTTTTGAAAACTTAAATAATTTTTCTGTCAAAATACTATTATTTCTTGTGGCTTTTGAAATTAATTTTATAATATTTGCTTGGGTTGGAGAAAATTTTTCAGGACACATAGGAAAATATCCTTGTAGTCAACAAGGTTTCCTAGGATTGTGTCAGACTGGAAAAGAAACCTAGTCAAGTAAAATATTTTGTTTTCAAAGTCTAATTCTTTTCAAAAATTACTTATACTTTTCAAAGTCTAAGTCTTTTCAAAATTACTTATATCTTTCAAAGTCTAAATACTTTTGTAAAAGTACTTATGTGTTTCAAATCTTAATTTATTTCAAAAGTACTTAGATTTTTCAAAAATGCATAATATTTATTTCAAAAGTACGTTTGAAGATTCAAAAGCACTTATGTCTTCAAAAATACATAATATCTGTCAAAAAAGTACTGCTATAATGTTTTCAAAAGTATAAATATTTTTCAAGGCAATATTGTTCTAAAAGATTGGCCTACAAATATAAAATATCTTTTCAATACTTTTCCAAATAAAGTTTTGTTGGTGCAATTTAAACTTTTGCTATACTTTCAAGAATTATACTAAGTATTTTTATGCTTTCAAAACTCATAGGCTCTGATACACAAACGCTCTCCTTAAAACTTCTCTCAAAATATTTTTATATTAGACTTAAAAATGGTCTAAAACATAAGGAGAAGAGTTTTACATTAAGGGGGAGAGAAAGGGAATGTTATTTTTAAGCTATTTCTAAATCTTAAGCATTTCTAAGTGGTTCAAAGTTATTTTTAGTGCATGTTTTCTTAAATAAAATTTTCCTTAGTAATCAAAATTTGTCTGAGAAAAAGGGGTTTTTAACAAAAGTTTAAGCTTGCTTTTCAAAAGTGTCTATGGATACAAATACTTTTGCTCTTTTTGAAAAATACTTTATCAAAAACTTATTTTTGGTAGAACTCAAAACTCCCCATTAGAAACCTTGCTAACCCATGTATGCTTTTGATATATGTCAAAGGGGGAGGAAAGGTCAAAGTTAAGTATTTTAAGTATTTTATAACACAAGTATTCAGGATTTTAGAGTGAGTATGAAAAATAAAGAATTTTTTTAACTCTAGAGTTATGCTTCACTGTTTACCTTATGCTCTTAACTGTTGTAATTTTTTCCTAAACTTTGAATTGTGTTGCCATAATCAAAAGGGGGGAGATTGTTGGTGCAGGAAGCACCAGATCGAACCTTGTTTTGATATTGGCAAAGGATTCAAAGTTAAGGGTTGTTTGGTATCTAACAATGCTGCTTGAGAGTGCAGGAAACAAAGTCCTAGCGAAGGGCTGCTAGGCACCTGACGATGGTCTGTCAGGAAACCAAGTCCTGGCGAAGGGCTGCTGGGCGAAAACCAAGTCCTAGCGAAGGGATGCTGGGCGAAAACCAAGTCCTGGCGAAGGGCTGCTAGGCAAAAACCAAGTCCTGGCGAAGGGCTGCCGGGCGAAAGTCCAACTGGAGGATCCGGTTGGCACCATGTAAATTCTCCCGAGAGGAGTAGGTGAGGACGCGTTCCCCTTGAGGGAACATTAGGCGTCGGTTCGACCTAGGGCTCCATTTTGGAGACCCAAAGTCAGAACCAAGACAGCCAAGGCTGTGTAAAATTAACTTATTAATTGCTGTTTTGGACTAACCCTGGATGCAGGACCGAAGGACTGTGTTTCTGCAGCTCAGAGAGCCTCAAAGGAGTGAGGCAGTAGCTGAGCAGGGCGCCCCGGATGTTTCGGGCGCCCCAGAGTCAACCCAAAGTCAACAGAGCAAGTAAACGCCCCGACAGCAGCACATTTGGGGGCGCCCCGGATGTTTCGGGCGCCCCGCGCGCATCGGGCGCCCCGCGTGTCGCGGGCGCCCACTGTGCCACGCCACTGGCAGCTGCAGCAGCTCACCCTCGCGAAGAAGATGAAGCCCTGACCGGTCAACCCGGGCGCCCCGCGCGCGTCGGGCGCCCCAGTCAAATGTGATCCCGAAGAAGCAGAGATCAGCCTTGACCAGAGGGCTCACCGGATCGAAAGCCACGTGGGGGGGGGGGCGCCCCGAGCATCCCGGGCGCCCCCAGCCCTATAAAAGGGACCCTCGACCCTCTTCTTCAATAATCAATCATTGCGACACTTCTGCGCTCTTCTGCTTCCGCGACACGCTCCAGAAATCTTCCAACTCGAGCTGACGACGTCCCGCTGCTCCGAAACTTCGATCTACACCGGACGTCGGTAACGAAGAGCTGTATTTAAAGTTTACTAAACTGTTCTTGTTATTATCTTTCTTGTAAACTTTTACGAACTTATAGAATTGCCCGCAGAAAACGGTCAACGACCGTGGGCCTTGGAGTAGGAGTCGACCCAGGCTCCGAACCAAGTAAAACGACCGTGTTAGCGTTGTTTTGCTCTGTCTTATTTCCGCTGCGCACTAACTCTTTTTAAATCCGAACGAATTGCGACATTCACCCCCCCCCCTCTCTCGCAACTCTCGATCCAACACAATATCCCATTGTCCCTAAGATAATCTTGAAACTCTTGACATAAGTATTCACCACCCCGATCGGATCGAAGTATTTTAATACTTTTGCCAAGCTGTTTCTCTACTTCATTTATGAACTCTTTGAATTTCTCAAAGGCTTCAGATTTGTGTTTCATCAAGAACACGTACCCAAATCGTGAGTGATCATCGATAAAGGTGATGAAGTAGCTATAGCCTCCTTGTGCAAGAGTTGACATTGGTCCACATACATCAGTATGTATTAGACCAAGCAATTCTCCCACTGGATTACCTTTTCCGGAAAAGGATAATTTAGTCATCTTGCCTTTTAAACATGATTCGCATGTATCAAATGAACCGGGTTCAAATGATTCCAAAATTCCACATCGGTGTAATTCGGTCATGTGTTTCTTACTTACATGGCCAAGACGACAATGCCAAGTGTAGGAGTCTATTCGATTATCTATTCGAGCACGTTTATTGCTAACTTCGATATTGAAAACGTCACTGGATAAATCTAACGTGTAGATGCCATTGCACAAAGTTCCATTCCCATAAAGAACGACATTTAAAGTTATGTAACAACAATTATTACTAAAAGTTAAATGATAACCCTTTTCATTCAAACTTGAAATAGATACAATGTTCTTTATTAACGAAGGAACAAAATAACAATTATCCAATTCTATGATACGTCCAGTGGGGAGCTTTAGCAAATATGTTCCGATGGCAACAGCAGCAATCTTTGCTCCATTTCCAACTCGCAGATTTGCTTCTCCTTTGACGAGTCTTCTTCTATTCCTTAGCCCCTGTACGTCATTACATATATGTGAGCTACACCCAGTATCAAGTACCCAGGTATTTGAGGAAATAGAGTGACATTCAATAACGAAGATACCTGAAGAGGATGGGGCATCGGATGCCTTATTCTTCATGGACTCAAGATAAATCTTGCAGTTTCTTCGCCAGTGACCCTCCTTGCCACAATGATGGCAAGTTCCTTTTGGTTTCTTTTCAGTCTTTTTAGCTTTTTTCTTCTTTCCTTTATTCTGTTCTTTGGCCTTCCTCTTAAAACCTTTCTTCAAGGAACCAACTAACAGTACCGCCTTTTGATCCGGCTATACAGAAGGCTCCACAGTCTTCAGTAGGTTGAGCAACTCGGGAATGGTGGTCTCTAGTTTGTTCATCCGATAGTTCATCACAAATTGTGAATAACTTTTGGGCAAACAACTCAGAATTAAGTCAATACTTAGTTCATGATCCATTGCAAAACCGAGTGTGTTCAGTCGCTCAATGTACCCCAACATCTTTAGCACAAACTACGAGGCAGAAGTGCCTTCTTGCATCTTAGTGGTGAAGAGGAGTCTGGAGACTTCGAACCTTTCGGATCTCGCCTGCTCTTCAAACAACTCATGAAGATGGAAGATGATGGTATAAGCATCCATATGCTCATGCTGCTTTTGCAGCTCAGGTATCATAGAGGCTAGCATGATGCAACTCGCAAGTTCAGAATCGGTCACATGTTTCTGATAGGCCACTAGCTGGTCTGGAGTTGCACCTTCAGGAGGTTGGTTAGGAAGTTGATCTTCAAGGACATAAGCAAGCTTCTCTGACTTGAGGACTATCCACAGGTTTCGAAGCCAGTCCATGAAGTTTGGCCCAGTCAGTTTATTGGTGTCCAAAATGGAACGCAAATTCAGAGAAGACATGATTGAGTGATTAACCTAGAAACACAAATTGAGCTTATGTGAGAAGAATGATAAAGAATGTATCAATATACATTAATTAAAAATCCTATTTATTTATCAAATTGAATATCCTTTTTTATCAATTCGGGAGATTGTAGGAGCATCTCCAAATAGGTTGATATCCAACCATAGATAAGAACAACCATGGCTGTGGCCATCAAGTTTTTCTTAGCTATGAAGGTAGGTAATTATACCGATTACACATCACATATATGTAACTATCACTTTATGCTATCAACTAATTGAATGTTTGCATAAATCATTGGGTTGTTAACTCATTAACAAGTATGCAACTTTATACATAGCACCCAACTGCACCTCTCTTTGCATCGACCTTGGCTGTGGCACAACAAATCGATGCTCCAAGCTTAAGGCTGACCCATTAATCAAGAAATAGTTTTAATATGGTTGGAGCTCATTCAACCGTTTAGTCAGGCTTGGATGTGTCCAACAACCAAAACTAAGGATTGACCTCTGACTCCAACTATATTATTCATAAACTAATTCCATGGTTTGAACATGTTGAGGTTCAAGCCGGGCATGGATGTGTCCATCAACCCAAACGAGAAACAAAACTCCGATTCTAACCATATTAATGGAAGGTGTTGGCCTTAATATTTTGTAAGGGGTTTTGGGTCTCATCCTTTCTTTTCTAAGCACATTCATGACATAGAATTATGTCATGACTAACGATTTCCTTAATAAAGTATGTATGTGACTTAATTTATCAAGTCTCATTATTTGAATTAGGAACCGGATTTCCTAATTCTAATTTCATACTATATTTAAGGAATTATTTTGGGAAACAATTTCCTAAATTGTCATAATCAATTTCGGAAATAATATGTTTTAAGACTTTGATTTCTCTAAATCAAATCTTATTAAATTAAGAGACAAATCCCTTAATTTAACCACATATTATTTTCATGAAAATCTCATTTAAGAAACTCTATAGGAAACCATTTTCCTAATTAATTTTGGAGACAACAATATGTAAGAGCATCACCTCTTAAACATATTTTATTCATGGATTTAATTAATTACAACAAATTGTTTTCTAAGGGTGGCTCCCCGAGGCTCAGATACCCAAAGAAAAGTAATTCGTTGTAAATCCAATTTGGACGGCTCCCCGAGGCTCAATCCAAATCAAACATGACAATTTCATTTAAAATTGGTAAATTAAATTATAACAACTAACTTTAAATTGGACGGCTCCCCGAGGCTCAATCCAAAATAAAGAATTTTGTTGTCAATTTAAAAACCAATTCAAATTTAATTGTCAATTAACTGTCCATAAATTTGTCTAGACTTTCTTGAAAGAAAGTGCCTAAAATTGCGAGATTTCATAAATACGTTTTCAGAATAATTGTAAGTTTCTGGTACAAAGAAAACTTACATATTTCTAAAATTGGAAAATTTCTAAAATTAGAAAAATTTCCAAAATTGGAAAGTTTCCAAAGATGGGAAGTTTTCATAATTATTATAAAATTTCAGAAACTAGAAAATTTCAAAAGTTTGCGAAATTTCATGAGGATTTCCAAACTTAGAAATTCCTAAATCTAAAATTTATTATAATTTAAAAGTTTCCATAATTGAAAATTTTTTCCAAAATTGAGATCATGACAAAGTTTTCCGCAAAATAATTATATGATTATGTCGAACACTAACCGGCTCTGATACCACTGTTGGGACTGGGTGCATGTTGACAAGGATACGGGTTCGTAAAATTCTAAATTTTTACGTGCAGCGGAAGAATTAGCATAAAATAATTTCTCAAATTATTCTAACCACGTATCTAGCATGCAACCTTATGGTGTGTGGACATGATCATAAAATAAAACTTTGCGGAAAAGTAAACTAATTTACCAAGTACCTCGCGTAACTCGAAGTAAGGGACGAGATCCAACCGTAGCGTCCCTTGGAAGCTTCGCCTCTATTCGCGTCCACGCCGAGTTCTCTTCGGGATGACTTCGCAAAGTCACGAGTTTTGTGCCAACGAGAACTACTAGATTCTCTAAAGGCACAACTAGAAGATCAAGAAAGAAGAAAGGAAACTAACCACCAAGAGTCGGAATCTAAATTCCGGGAAGGAAGGAGATGTGATCCGCTTCTTCTTCTTCTTGGTTGGCTTCTCCTTGGTAATGCTTGCTCACGGCAACTCCTTGGAAGAGTGGGGTGCGCCGGCCCTAGGTGGAGCAATGGGCGCCGGCCCTAAGGTGAACAAAGGGGCGCCGGCCCTAAGGGGAAGGAGAAGGAGAGGAAGAGAATAAGAGAGAGAGAGGGAGAGAGTTAATCTCTTGATTACTCAATTGGAATTAAGGGCTTGCCTTTGGTTCCTTTATATAGTAGTATCTCCCTTGCCAAGTCTCCCTCTTAACGGAATTAACGGAATTAGTTATCATAAGAAATTTATCTTATAAATTCTCTTATGAATTATTCCGTTTAAACCAAGTTTTATTATAACTAACTTTATAATAAAACAAATACTTCTTCTCCTTTTATTATGAAATAAATTTTATAAGAAATTTATAAACTTTCTTATTATTGAAAAATCAATTCATAATTGATTTTATAAAATTAAAATAAACCATTTCATGGATCATTTTAATTTCCATAAAAGAATAAATTTCTATAAATTTATTTATATAAATTTCTTTACATAAATTTATTTATCCATAATTTATAAAACAAATCGCGCTAGATTTATTTTATTAATTAAACCAAATAAATTGGTTTTATCCCCCTTTAATGGCCGGCCAAACCAAAGAGGGTTGGCACCCTCTTTGGCCGGCCAAACCGAGCCGAACCAACGCGAATTAAACTCATTTAATTCGCCCAAAAAGCCTTCAAAAGACTTAGCCATTTTAAGGTTCTGTTGCGCCTCTGATTAACTCAGATTCGACTTATTTCTCTTGATCGGAAAATCCAATTTTCAACTCATTTTAAATCCCTCGGATTACTCGTAGTGCGTGTGACAAATAGGCTTTCGATTTATGTTGGCCGTCTATAATCGACTAATTATAGAACGATCATGAGTGGCACCTAGTAGTACATCATGACCCCCAATTAATCGAAAGATCAACGGTTTGACCTCAGAAGTAATTCTGAAACCCTTCAGCAGCTCTAATGAATCGTACCCCATTCCCTTCACCATCTTATACCCACTTGGTTCAGGACATGGTCTATTTGTGTCAGTCCCCACTAGGCTGACTACGTCACACTTAGCCCAAGTAATGTCTTTCTCGTCCTTTGGATTTCTAATTACTCTCATGTATTTAAGAGACTCGCACTCTTAACATGATATGCTCTGGCCAGAGGCTTTGAGTAACAATCCGACGATAGGCCTGGGTATACATCTCCTCGCAAGGAGTGGTGAATCCTTTGTAGGCTGTTCAAACATCTTCGGGCACTTCGGCTTATACCCAATCATCCTGGGTCCACACCTCCTTGGAGATGCTTGCTTAAGATGTTATAGTATAAGTCTCCGTGACCAAGATGACTTGAACACCGCAAGTCAAAGGAACATCGCACTTAAGCTGCAGTAATAACTTCAGTGACATATCTTTATAGATTACCATATGAAGTTTTACAGCTAGTCACTCCAATGAACTAGTTCCCTTAACTAGCATCCATGTTTATCTCCAGACATCCCAATGTCACCAGCCAGTGAGAATCAGCTGATTAGAGAATAACTAATGCTAGTCTTAACAGAATTGATAGTGTCCGTTTTTATCAATTCATCGACTAGGGATACTTTCAATACTTCACAATTGCACATGTAGAGATAATCACTAGTTGTGATCCCATCACAAATTCTCTTATGCTGTGAATTATATTTCGGACATTCAGTAGATGAGTTTAAGATCCCAATCAAATACACAAACATGTATACTCAAATAGTGAATTATCATTTATTAAAATAAATGTTTACAATCATAAGGCGATTTGCTTTAGGACACTTCTCTCATATCACTAACACTATTTGGCCTCTAACGAAACCCTTCTCAACTAGGAATGTCGACAACCACCCATACCAAGCCCGGGGTGCTTGTTTAAGGTCATACAGTGCCTTTTTGAGTTTGAGCACGTGGTTTGGAAATTCGGTACTCTCAAACCCCGGTGGTTGTTCGACGTAGACCTCTTCCCTAATTAAACCATTTAGAAAGGCCGATTTGACGTCCATTTGATATAATTTGAAACCACGATGTGCTACAAATGCAAGCATTAATCGGATGGACTCTAATCGTGCCACGGGAGCATAGGTCTCATCATAATCAAGGCCTTCAACTTGACTCTATCCCTTGGCTACCAAGCGTGCCTTGTTTCTAATGATTTCTCCCTTATGGTTCAATTTGTTCTTGAAAACCCATTTGGTTCCAAAAATGGAGGTCTTCTTGGGTCTAGGGACTAAGTCCCAAACTTGACTCCTTTCAAATTGACCTAGTTCATCTTGCATTGCAATGATCCAATCGGGATCACTTAATGCTTCATCAATTTTCCTAGGTTCAACTTCGGAAATTAGGGCAACTTCATTAGCCTCATTCCGGAAGAATGATCTAGTTCTAACCCCCTGATGGATGTCTCCAACAACTTGGTCTTGGGGATGACTATAGACTACTCTGTTGGATCGAGAAATGCGAGAGAGGGGGGGGGGTGAATGTCGCAATTCGTTCGGATTTCGTAAAGAGCAATTGCGTAGCGGAATAATTAAAATCAGACAATGCGAACACCAAGATTTTTACTTGGTTCGGAGCCTGGGTCGACTCCTACTCCAAGGCCCACGGTCGTTGACCGTTTTCTGCGGGCAATTCTATAAGTTCGTAAACCAGTTTACAATTATTGAATACAGAATAAGTGCAGTAAACTTATACAATAAGAAGTATGCTTTTCTTTTACCGACGTCCGGAGTAGATCGAAGATTTCGGGGCAGCGGGACGTCGTCGGCTCGAGTTGGGCAGTATCTGAAGCAAGGTACGAGAGCAGAAGAGCGTGGAAGTGTCTGAAGAATTGATTATCTAAACCTGGGGTCGAGGGCCCTTTATATAGGGCTGGGGGCGCCCGGGATGCTCGGGGCGCCCCCCACGTGGCTTCTGATCCGGCATGCTCTCGGTCGTGACTGATCGCTTCGACTTCGGGATAACAGTTGACTGGGGCGCCCGACGCGCGCGGGGCGCCCGGTTGACCGGTCAAAGCTTCATCCATTTGGTTTCGCGAGGGTGAGCTGCAGCTACCAGTGGCGTGGCACAGTGGGCGCCCGAGACACGCGGGGCGCCCGAGACACGCGGGGCGCCCGACACACGCGGGGCGCCCCCAATTGCGCTGCTGTCGGGGCGTTTACCTCTCTGCTGACTTTGGGTTGACTCTGGGGCGCCCGACACGTCCGGGGCGCCCTACTCAGCTACGGCCTCACTCCTTTGAGGCTCTCTGAGCTGCAGAAACACAGTCCTTCGGTCCTGCATCCAGGGTTAGTCCAAAACAGCAAATAATAAGTTAGTTAAAACAGCCTTAGCTGTCTTGGTTCTGACTTTGGATCTCCAAAATGGAGCCCTAGGTCGAACTGACGCCTAATGTTCCCTCGAGGGGAACGCGTCCTCACCTACTCCTCTCGGGACAGTTTTACCTGGTGCCAACCGGATCCTCCAGTTGGACTTTTGCCCAGCAGTCCTTCGCCAGGTCTTGAGTTACCAAGCTGCCCTTCGCTTGGTGCCTAGCAGCCCTTTGCTAGGTCTTTTCTTCTGGCAGTCCTTCGCCAGTGCCTAGCATTCCTTCGCTAGGGCTTTTCCATTCTGGCAGTCCTTCGCCAGTGCCTAGTATTCCTTCGCTAGGGCTTTGTCCATTCTGGCAGTCCTTCGCCAGTGCTTAGCATTCCTTCGCTAGGGCTTTTCCTGTCTGGCAGTCCTTCGCCAGTGCCTAGCATTCCTTCGCTAGGGCTTTCTTTCCTGGCATTCCTTTACCAGTGCCTAGCAGTCCTTCGCTAGGGCTTTTTCTGCACACTCAGTGAACAACGTTAGATCACAAATAAACTTAACTTTGAATCCTTTGCCAATATCAAAACCAGGTTCGATATGGTGCTTCCTGCACCAACATACTCTAGTTTGCCTTGGTGTTGGTGGTGCTTCTTGAGCGGGTTCACCAGACACAAGTTATCATGCAAATCATTTACTTCCCCAACCTTAGAGGATTTCAAATTTAAGATCTCATGTTTCAAACATTTAATTTCATCTTCTAGCAAGTCAACATGCAAATCGTCAATATTATCATCTCTAGATGCCTTCAATTGATCAATTTCTAATTGCAATGCTTTAACCTTATTCTTTGATTTCTTAAGCATACTAGTTAAACATGCAATTGCTCTATAACATTTTTCAAGCTCGAGAGAAGTTACCTCTTCATCATCCGAAGATGATGAAGCCGCGTTTGAGGAGCTTGAAGATTCATCACTGCTCTCCTATCCAAGAGCCATGAGTGTCACATGCCTTGTACTCTTCTCCTCCTTCTCTTCATCGGATGAGCTTGAGGATGACTCATCCCAAGTGGCCTTCAAGGCCTTCTTCTTCTTCTTGGATTTCTCTTCTTTTCTTTTGGATTTTTCTTCCTTCTTCTTAAGCTTTGGACATTCATTCTTGAAATGCCCTTTCCTACCACACTCAAAGCAAGAGGCATTAGTTTTGTCAAGTTTAACTTCACTAGAGTTACCTCTACCCTTGAAGCGTCTATCCCTTCGCATCATCCTTCGCACAAAGTTCGCCATCTCGGAGGAAGAGGAGCCGCTGCCATCTTCCTCGGAATCGGACTCGGATTCGGAAGAGGATGAGGATGAGGAGACCTCCTTCTCCTTCTTCTTCTCCTTCTTCTTTTTGGTGGTTCGGTCCACTGCAACTAAGATAATCCCCTTCTCCTTGGGGCCTTTGTTAGCCATTTCATGCAATTCCATCTCACAAAATAAGTCATCTAACTTAACAATAGATAGGTCCTTGGATACTTTGTAGGCATCCACCATGGATGACCACAAAGCATTCCTTGGAAATGCTTTCAAGACATACCTTACAAGGTCGCGATTCTCGACCTTTTCATCAATTGAATGAAGTCCATTGAGGACTTCCTTGAACCGGCTATGGAGCTCACTTACCGACTCATTCTCCTTCATGGAGAGATTTTGAAGTTGATTGAGGAACAAGTCCCTCTTTGCAATTCTAGAGTCTCAAGTGCCTTCATGGAGCTCAATGAGTTTGTTCCACAAGTCCTTTGTGTTAGGACCAAAAGGAATTTAGATATCTCCACAATAGCATGATATTGTCCACTTTGGGCCTAAGCCCTCATGGTTTTGCTCTTGGGCTCTCCCAAAAGGCCTCATACCAATGGAGATATCTTTTTCCCTTATAAGCCTATGATCTTTCCCATGTGTTTTCGATGTGGGACTATGTTTGCAACCTTGCAACCCCAACAATCCTCCCCTCAAACAAAGGACCATGAGCCCCCCCCCTCAAGCGGAAACCCTTTCCGTTTGATGTCCGATCCTCAACCCACCAGGACTTTCTGCCCCTCGGTCCACCCGACCTACTAGGACTTCACCGCCTAGCCGCAACTAGGACTTCTCTGCCTGGTGTCTGGTCCTCTTGATCAAGACATGGGAGCCCATGCATCCTTTATTCAAGGCTTAACCCACATGGTTAGATCTAGATCATGGCTCTAGCTCGTGCTTCATCCGGCGGTTAGTCCGGTGAAGAGCGACCTGGCTCTGATACCAATTGTTAGGACCAAAAGGAATTTAGATATCTCCACAATAGCATGATATTGTCCACTTTGGGCCTAAGCCCTCATGGTTTTGCTCTTGGGCTCTCCCAAAAGGCCTCATACCAATGGAGATATCTTTTTCCCTTATAAGCCTATGATCTTTCCCATGTGTTTTCGATGTGGGACTATGTTTGCAACCTTGCAACCCCAACACTTTGCACTTGTGAAAGGACCAACCTTGATGAGTTGGTCTTTGTTCATGCCACATTGTAGAGTGACAACCGCCTTTGCGTCGGCTTCACTTTATCTTGTTTGTTCGGCAGTCCACCTCCATGACTCAAGTTCCTTTCCTTCATCAGCCTTAGGAGGGGTGAATCCCTCCTTCACCGCGAACCAAGTATGGATATTCATCTTCAAATAGTATTCCATCTTTAATCTCCAATATTGGAAGTCGGCGCCATCAAAGAATGGAGGTCGAGTGGTGGAGAAGCCTTCTCTGAACGCTATCTTGTTAAAAACTCTCGGATGTTAAGCCGTGTACAGAGCCCCAGGCTCTGATACCACTTGTTGGAAATGGGATGGCTAGAGAGGGGGGGTGAATATAGCCAATCAATGCAACCTTTGGCACTTAGCAAGTTTCTGCAACTTAGAAATCAGTAGCACAGCGGAAAGAATAGAAAACAAGGTGTGCAGAAAACTAACGCGCAAACAAACCAAACACAGCTAGCAAAATCGCTAACAAGGAGGATTTACAAGGTTCGGGGATAACTTGCCCCTACTCCTTGGCGTGCCCTTAAGGTGGGTGATCCCTTGATCGTCGGCAAATCAAGCCCCGGTGATCACCGGATAAAACGCAACCTCCTTCTCGGTGGAGTAACATCTCCACAGTGTTTCAATCACAGATAGAGTTTACGCACAAAGAAACAACAAGAAGGATCTTACTCAAACACTTATCACGGACAAGAACGCAGCAAGCTTCCCTGAGCTCCACCCAGTGGCGATCTCACGCAAGAACCCTTCTTCGTGTCTTCCCACTGTCAGACTCCAAGCTTCTCGTTCTCTCCTTCAAGAGCTCAAGTAATGGATGATTTCTTCTCAATCGCTTGCTCAGAATGATGGAAACTTCAAGAACTCAGCAAGCACTTGTGGAGAACTTCAGGCGACAAGAACTCAAAACCCAAGCTTTAGAACTCTGCTTCACCGAAGCTGTCTCTCGTCCCTTTTGTTTCTCCACTAAGCATCAAGTGACCTCATCTCCAGCAGCCTCCAGCTGCCTCACTGCCAACGCCAGCTACCACTGAACCCTTACTGAACTTCCTGAGCTCCCTCAGCCAAGCTTCAGTCAGCGGTTTTAGTCCTGCAGCTCCAGCCGTTGCAACCTGAGATGAGAAATGGACAAACCTGCTCCAAGGAAAGCCTCCATTGACTTTTTCTTGAGTGTTTGAATCCTCCCCTGTCACCTGCAGCTTAATCAGACTGTTAGAGTAGTATATCACACAGCAAATCAACTATCAGAGGTAAGCAGCAGCGAATCGAATACGGTCAGACGCGATCAGAGCGTCTGACAGTGCAATTTGAATTAAAGTGATCGGTCACCTGACCGATCAGAGAGCCTCCTGATCGGTCACCTGACCGATCAGAGACCCTCCTGATCGGTCACCAGACCGATCAGGCTGGTTCCAGACCGATCAGGCTCCGTCCTGATCGATCCTCAACGCTCAATCAGAAATCGTGATTTCTTTGAGATTCTTCTGGACCGATCACCTGACCGATCCCAGGTCGTGGATCGTTCACCGGACCGATCCACCCTTATATCGGGCGATTTCTGAGTTTCTTAGCCTAAGCCTTCTGATCGGTCAACTGACCGATCAAGGGTTCTCCTGATCGGTCACCAGTCCGATCAGATCATCACCAGACCGATCAGGCACCGTCCTGATCGATCTTAGTGAGAAACCCGCGAAGCTGGATCGTTCTCCAGAACGATCTACACAGTGATCCTGATCGGTCACCAGACCGATCAGGTGCAGATCAGCAGGGGAACTCAACCTCACTATTTGCTCCCTGATCGGTCACCAGACCGATCAGGAGCCAAGCAGTGGGTGAAACACGCACTCCCTGATCGGTCACCGGATCGATCAGGAGCAGTACAGCAGGTTCCCAGCCTCACTATGTGCTCCCTGATCGGCCACCAGACCGATTAGTCATTGCTGGATCGGTCACCCGACCAATCCACGTTGGAGCAACGTGCCAAATTCCCTGATCGGTCACCAAACCGATCCAGGGACTTAAACTTAGCCCTCCAAGCTAAGTTTCCATCCACCTTAGCCCTCCAAGCTAAGGATTTTTCCATCTAACCCTCCAAGTTGGGAATAGCCCTCCAAGCTAGGACTTTTCACCCAACCCTTCCGAGTTAGAACATCATCCAACCTAGCCCTCCAAGCTAGGCACCTGACCCTCCAAGTCAGGACTTTTTCACCTAATTCTCCAGGATGGGAATTTGAACCTAACCCTCCAAGTTAGGACTTTTCACCTAGCCCTCCAAGCTAGGACTTTTCACCCAACCCTTCCGAATTAGGACTTTTCCAACACCTAGCCCTCCAGACTAGGATTTTCAACACCTAACCCTCCAGGTTAGGATTTCCCAACACCTAGCCCTTCAGACTAGGATTTTCAACACCATGCCTAATCCTCGATCAAGACTTAAACATAATCATAGTCATCAACCTAAACTTAAATCAGTGTCAACACCAAAACAACAATCGTGGCCAGACTGCATCAACACTCACATCTCCTCTATCAATGATCTCTCGAATGAGATGGAAACATTGTAGTATGTGTTTGGATCGCTGATGAGACCGAGATTCTTTAGCATGTGCAATAGGCCCATTATTTTCACAATAGAGGTCTATTGGGTTGACTATGCTAGGAGTCACACCAAGTTAGGTAATGAACTTTCAGATCCAAACAGCCTCCTTTGCTGCATCAGAGGCAGTAATGACTTAGCTTCTGTTGTAGAAACTACAACTGTGTCTTGCTTCAAACTCTTTCAGCTCACAGCACCACCATTCAAGCAAAATACATACCTTATTGCAATATGGAATCATCTATATCAATTTGGAAGCTAGTATTGTCGTAACCCTTTACAACAAGCCCTTCATCGCCTCCAAATATTAAGAAATATTCTTTCGTCCTTCGTAAGTACTTAAGAATATTTTTAATAGCTGTCTAGTGGCTTTCACCTGGATCTAATAGGTATCTACTCATCATGCTCAACACATACAAGACATGAGGGTGAGTACAAAGCATGACGTATATGGTAGACCCTATAGTAGATACATAAGGGATCTGATCCCTACGGCCTCTCTCCTCCTTAGAAGAGGGACATTGATTCTTCGAAAGACTCACACCATGTGACATCGGCAAAAATCTATTTTTGGAATTCTATATGGAAAAATGATTAAGCACTTTGTCAATATATGTATTCTGACATAAGCCAAGTAATCTCTTAGATCTATCTCTATAAATCTTGATGCCTAAAATGTAGGCTGCTTCACCTAAGTCTTTTATTGGGAAACAATTCTCAAGCCATGTCTTTGCAGACTGTAATGAAGGGATATCATTTCCAATCAGTAGTATGTTATCTACATACAAGATCAGGAAAATAACTATGCTCTTACTAATCCTCTTGCAGACACAAGTTTCATCTTCATTCTTGATGAAATCAAACGCTTTGATTGCATCATCGAATTAAAGATTCCAGCGTCGAGAAGTTTGCTTTAGTCCATAAATGGACCTTTGCAACTTACATACCTTCTAACATTCTTTGGATATACAAAACTCTCAAGTTGTGTCATGTACACATCCTCGAGTAGATTCTGTAGGACCGGTGTCGTCGATAGAGGGGGGGGTGAATATCGATCGCGATAAACCTTTCAGAAATCTTCGTACAAATTTGGTTTGTTCTAGACTTAAAATATTAGTAGCGCAGCGGAAAATAAGTAGAACGAAAAACAGAGCAAAAGACACAGCGGATTTTTACTTGGTTCCTAACCCCCCAGGGTCAGTACATCCAAGGCCTATGCACGGGAACGCCCGTCCACTATTGGTCTCCTTTCCGGACTTTCCGGAGGTGGAGAAACCCGACTTACAGTGCAATATTACAATCAATAATATAGAAATTTAAGTACGGTAATTAACAAAATGCAAACCAACAAGACAAGGATGAAGCTCGGCCAATCTAGACCTCCGAAGTGTCGCGCACTTCCTCCTGGAGCCTCCCGGTCGTAGAGCCTCATTTCTAGTGTGTTGCCGTTGGTCAGAATGATTAGAACAGTACTTCGAAGTCGTATCTGAAGCTGAGGGGTCGAGGCCCCTTATAAAGGCCTCCTGGGGGCGCCCCGGACGCTGGGGGCGCCCCGGAAGACTCGGTTAACTCTTATCCTTGCGCCTACTTCGTTGCAGGTGATAAGACCTTTGACCAGGGCGCCCCGGATGCTCCGGGCACCCCCGTGAGGGCTTATCCTGTGTTTTGACTTCGAAACAGCAAAACAGCTTCTAATCCGGGCGCCCCGGACGCTTCGGGCGCCCCGGTTGACATCTGTTTTGACTGCATCACGAAACTGCATGTTTTAGTACTTCCTGGGGGCGCCCTGGCTGCATGGGGGCGCCCCCAACACTGGGGGCGCCCTGGTTAGGGCCACCAGCCAGCTGCTATCTCCTCCAATCTTGGTACCTGCAAGATGTACAACCACAAAGCATAGATACATATAATAGTGGTCTTAAGGACTTGGTTCTAACTTCGGATTTGCACGAAACCCTAGGTCGAACCGGCACGAGTTCCTATCCCCGAGAACTCGCCCTTCACCTACTCCTTTTAGGAGACGGTTGCCACCCAGTCCTTCGGGTGGACTTTTGCTTAGCTTCCGATACCTCCGGACCTCGAGACGCCCAAACCCTAACCCGTCTCTACTCCAGTCCTTAGTCATCGCTCGGCTAAGTTGCTTAGTCCCTCGGACCAAGTCTTCATTCCCTAGCAGTCCTTCACCAGGTGCCTAGCAGCCCTTCGCTAGGTCTTTGTTACCAAGCGGTCCTTCGCCTGGTGCCTAGCAATCCTTCGCTAGGTCTTCTATGCCTAGTAGTCCTTCACTAGGTGCCTAGCAGCCCTTCGCTAGGTCTTCTATGCCTAGTAGTCCTTCACTAGGTGCCTAGCAGCCCTTCGCTAGGTCTTCTATGCCTAGTAGTCCTTCACTAGGTGCCTAGCAGCCCTTCGCTAGGTCTTAGGGTTACGATACCTAGCAGCCCTTCGCTAGGTCTTAAGGTTTCGATACCTAGCAGCCCTTTGCTAGGTGCCTAGCAGCCCTTCGCTAGGTCTTAGGGTTTCGATACCTAGATTAACTAGGACTTTTCTTCAACTAAGGTTACTTCTCTTTTGCTCCCCTTTGTCTGTTCAATATATCACTGACTTAAGTGAATTGTCAAACATTAAAACACTTAAAGAGGAACATCATTGATGCAACTTGCACCAACAGATTCCCATTCAGGAATGCAGTTTTAACATCCATCTATCAGATCTCATAATCATGACAAGCTGCAATTGCAAGCATGATCTGAATAGACTTAGCATCGAAACTGGTGAAAAAGGTTTCATTATAGTCTATACCATGAATCTACTCGAACACGTTGGCTACTAGTCGCTCTTTATAGGTATGCATAAGACCATCCATATTAGTCCTTCTCTTAAAGACCCACTTACACCCAGGTTTGATTCCTTCAAGTGGATCAACCAAAGTCCATACTTGGTTAGTGTATATGGATTCTATTTTGGATCTCATGACCTCTAGCCATTTTTCAAAATCTAGGCTTATCACATCCTTCTAATAGGATATAGACTCATTCAACTTACAAGCATAACGTTATTGTGGTCAAACAAAAGAAATGAGTATCTTTCAGGATAACGACGTATCCTATCAGATCTGCATAGAGGTTGGTCTACTCGAACAAGTTGTTGCTCCACAACTTCTTGTGCAGCAAACTCATGATCCACAATACTTTATGGTCCCTGTTTAATTTCCATCGAAACCTCAGTGTTATTTTCTACATCTTGAACTTCTTCAAGATGAATTTTACTCCTACTAGTTCTTCTATGAATGAACTCTCGTTTTCGAAAAACCCCATTTCAAGTGACAAACACTTTTCCTTTGTGGGATTGTAAAAGTAATATCCCTTCGTTTCCTTAGAATATCCTACAAAATAGTACTTATCAGATTTGGATCTTAGTTTATCTAAGACTTGACGTCAAACGTAAGCCTCACAATCCTAAATTTTATAAAAGATATCTTGGGACTCTTCCCAGATCACATCGTATATGGTGTCATTATGACGGGTTTAGATGGAACTCGATTAAGTGTGAAAATAGTCGTCTCTAGAGCGAATCCCCAGAATGAAGTAGGTAGATTTGTCTGACTCATCATGGATCGTACCATATCTAATAGTGTACGATTTCTCCTCTGGGATATACCATTCCACTATGGTGTTCCAGGTGGAGTGAGTTAAGATATGATCCCACATTTAGCTAGATGATCACGAAACTCTTGGCTAAGGTATTCACCACCTCGATCTGATCGAAGCATCTTAATACACTTGCCATGTTGGTTTTGTACTTCATTCTTGAATTATTTGAACCTTTCAAAAGATTCCAACTTGTATTTTATAAGATATATAAAGTCGTATCTACTGACATCATCAGTAAAAGTAATGAAGTACTAATAGCCTCCTTAGCTGCTATAGTGAAGGGGTCACAAACATCAGTATGTATGAGTCCTAATAAGTCAGTAGATCTTTCTTCGTGTCCACTAAAAGGAGTCTTGATTATCTTGCCTAGAAGACAAGATTTGCATATCTCATATGATTCAAAATCAAATGAGTCAGCCCATCCTACTAGAGTTGTGATATGCGACTCTTATTTATGTGACCCAAGCGACAATGCTAGAGATATGTTTTATTCAAATCATTAGGTTTAAAGCACTTGGTATTTATGTTATAGATTGGGTTTTCGAAATCTAGAACATAGAGTCCATTCATCGAAGGTGCATTGCAATAGAACATATCATTTAAAATTATAGAAAACATTTATCCTTTATTATAAATAAAAAATCATTCTTGTCTAAATAAGAAACAAAGATAATATTCTTAATTAATGCAGACACAAAGTAACACTTCTCAAGTTCTAAAACAAGCCTAGTGGGCAATGATAAGGAATATATTCCTATAGCTATAGCAGCAACTCTTGCGTCATTGCCTACTCGTAGGTCCACTTTGCCCTTTGTCAATACTCTAGTCCTTCTTAAGCCCTGCACATAGGTATAAATGTGAGATACGCAACTGGTATATAATACCTATGAAGAAGAAATAGATAGATTAACTTCTATAACATGTGTACCTGAGGCAGAAGCCTCACTTCTTTTCTTCTTAACTTCCTCTAGGTAGAGTTTACAGTTCCTCTTCTAATGTCCGGTCTCACCACAGTGGAAGTAGGTTCGTTCCTTAGGCACCCCGCCTTTGGATTTCAATGAAGTAGTTTTGGCCTTGTCTTTGGCTTGGGTCTTACCCTTACCTTTGGACTTCCATTTACCCTTGCCTTTTTGTACCATTAGTACGATACTAGACTTAGTCATTCTGAGATTGGGCTTTGCAGTTATTAACATGCTAAGCATCTCAAGCAATGACTTGCCAATTTCATTCATGTTGTAGTTCATGACAAATTGGTTGTACCCTTTTGGTAACGATTGCAGAATAAGGTCAGTGGCCAATTCTTGGCCTAGTGGAAATCTAGTCTTTCACGGTTTTTAGCATACCTAATTATTTTGAGTATGTAAGTTCCTAAAGGAATTCCTTCTTACATCTTGCATGCAAATAGGGCCTTAAATATCTAAAACTGCTCGTGCCTTGATTGACCTTAATATAGTTATTTTAGGTGCTCAACCATATCATGAGCATCCATGTTCTCATGTTGCTTCTAAAGCTTAGAGTTCATGGTGGCAAGCATTAGACATGATACATCCAATGTATCATCCTGATGCTTTTTTGTAAGCATCTTTTTCCGCATGAGTAGCAGTTGTGGTGGGTGCTTCAGGAAGGGATTGCTCAAGTTTTTGTACCAGTTCAAGAAATTAGTTCCGTTGATCTTGTCCTTCTCAAGGATAGATTGTGAAGAGAGAGTATTCGATGTATTTAATGACATAGTGATCTACAACATTAAAAATGTAGAAATAAGTATCATATCTAAATGATTTAATTAGGTCTTTCATTAAATGATGCTCCTACTGAATCATGGAACTTTAGAAGGGGCAAGTCATGGATGTGGATAACCACTGTTTACTCACACTACTAGCTCCAAAATCAATAACGTTAAGATTCATGTGGAACAAGATCCATATTATACCTTATCTTGAGTTAGCTTTGGCTAATCACCCAAGACTTAGTATAATTAGGTAGGCAATGTTTACCAATTACATCTTATACAACTCTTGTGAACAAAACTATTTGTTCTTTTGTCCAATTTTTGGGATATGCCTCTAAGTTCTCAATCCAATTGAAGTAACATAGTTAAGTCTCACCCAAAGTTTCATTGTCAGGTATCACAATTGTTGCACTCTACCAAGATAAAATGAGTCGCTTTATTTTGGCAAACCTAACTACAAATGATTGAGGAAGTAGTGAGTACCAAACTTTAATAGGCATATCGAGTTGACTTACTTAAGCTAAAATTATTATCTAAACATGCATCACATACAATCATGACATATTTCAACATATAAGCATAAACGTGACATGGTTATGACCCATCTACTATGATCTTCTCAAGCTAATGAGAAGATCGAAAGGTCAACCTAGGGATAACATTTTCTCCAAGTGCCTCCTTTGGTCGTCAAGTGTCGTCGGCATCCTTCTTATAATTTCATCATTTAGTAGACTAATGTTCCTTTATTTTGTACATTATAATTTAAATAATACTCAAGTGACATTCGAGTCTAATCTAATTTTACAATTAGAAAATATAGAGATAAAGGCACGACACGCATATCGTATTATGAATTAGAACATGCATATATAGACAAATCCAATCACATTGGGATTCAGGGGCCATAAATGCACCATGTCATACAACACACACAAATAGATCAATGACATCATTTTTACTATGATTGCAAAAATGGCTTATGAGTAGAAACCTCATGGCGGTCCTGAAACAAAATTAATTTTGTGGACTCATTGAATGAACCCAAGATCTTTCCGGACCCATTGATGCATCCTGACGATAAAATTGCACAATCTGTTCACAATAGATTGGCGCAACTGTATCAACAAGAACACCATAGGATATCACAATTTGTCAAATATAATCGGACTATAGCATGCTTTCATATTGTGTACGATGATGCTATAGTGTTTTAGTTTGATCAACACAAACTTTTATATCTCAACAGAATATGCTCAAACAACTCATAGTAAAACACATGTCTTATTTCTATATCACATATAAAAACACTAAACTTTGTATGATCTTTGGAAAGTGGCTCTGATACCACTGTAGGGATCTTTATGCGACAACTTTAAAACACAACGAAAAACAAGATCCCTTGAGCGATTCATACGAAAAATCCACACGAATTTTGATCTATCTAAAGGATTATATACCTTTGATGCGTGCCCTTCGGTTATCTCGCTAGTCCTTTGGTTCGTCAGATCTCTTGCACGTTCAGAATGCCCGTGTCTAGTAATATCCACACGAACACGATATAAATCTCGGAGAAGAACTACCTTAGTTGTGTTAGCAACTTGGGATAATTCATAAGACAAGAGGAGACTGATAAGTGCCATTTTGATGATTATTTTAATTGCTAAAATTCATGTTTGACCCATATTTTTCTTGCTTAATTGTGAATTTACCCTAGGTTTTAGAACTTCCTCTTATTTTGGACTTAATTGCAAATTTACATATATTTGGATTATTTGGCCACTAAATTTTTGATCTATATTTGTAGGCATGAAAGGTTCATGGACCTAGGGCATACTGGGTCAAACTTGAGTCGGAAGTGGACCCGGATCGAGTTATCAAGTTTTCGATTAATCTGGGTCGTCCGATTCAAAAGCGGCTAGATCTGAGCCATCCGAGACCATCTGAAGCAATCCGAGCTAGGATTAGGGTTGATCAAGCACTCTGATTAAGATCTGAAGGTTTCATCCCAATCAGAGCTCAATCAACCATTAGATCAAGCTCGGAGGGCTCTAGATCGTCCATTCAAAGATTAGGTTGATCTGGACCATCCGTTGCACATCTGGAGGATCCAAGCTACCACGAGGCAGATCCTGACCCCAGATCATCATCATCAAAGTTTCATCCCAATCAGAGCAAGATCAGCCGTTGGATCTCCTCCGATCAATCTGGGTCGTCCATTCTTATGTACTTAAGGAAATTTTCCCAGCTCCTCAACCTTCGTCACGTCCTCGCCGCAGCTCGTTTCCTTCGTTTCTTCTTCATTTTCTTCAGCAAGTTCTTCTTCAACTAGGGCGTGACCACCTCAATTCGAGGTTTATCCTTGAGTGACAACAAGGATTTGGATTGAGGCTTAGCTTAATTGGCGAATTTTTAGTTATTAGCAGTAGATTTCATTTCTGCACTTTATTCTGTTTCAATCTTTGTTTCAGATTTGTTAACTTCGTTTACTGCATTGTTCCAGCTTAAATTAGGGTTCAATCTTCAAGTTTAATAGCTAGGGAATGTGTTTAGTGGATAATTGCTTTTAATTTCAATTTGTTTCATGTTTCCAGCTTGCGTATCAGTCCCATTTCAACCCTGTTTTTCTGCGTATCATTTCTTTTCCTTTTGTATCAGTTTCTTACCTTAGCTCTGAATTTCGTAGCTAGTTAGATTTAGTTTCATCTTCTGAAGTCATATTGTAGCTTGTCTCATTTACCAGGTATTCGAATTAAATTCCTGCATTTGATTTCAATTCATGCGTATCAAACTTGGAGAATTCTGCAATTTCAGTTTTGTATCAGCAAATGGTAATTGGTAGCTTTTGATTTTTGGTCAAGTAAACCTTGGTTCATTTCAAGCCCTCCTGCACTTAGATTAGTGATGCAAATTCGTTTTGGAAGTGATAATTTCAGCATTTGATCTGCTGTAACATTTCTGCATTCACTTAGCAAGTTCTGTCTTCTAATTCTGCTAGCAAATTCTATTTCTGCAAGTCCCAAGCATCCTTTCTGAATTGATATCAGTGAAGATTAGCATTGGAACTTGATTGCATTTGAAATCAGTTTACTTGTATGATTTTTGCATCCAATTTTCTGCTGCATCATCATTTCTGCATTCGAATCTGTCTTACTGCATCCACTTTATTCTCCCTGCATTTCTGAAATTCAGCAGCTTGGTGTGTGTCAAATTGCGGCAGCGTTTCTGAATTATCAGCCCACTTTCTAAATATCAATTGGAATTAGTTGGATTTCTTTTCAAGCATGGTTTATGCATTTGATCTCAACTGATCTTGAGAGAATCTGAATTAAACTTGTACTTGTTTTTATCAGTCTTCAAGTTTCGGAAATTCTTCATAGAATCCTGCGAATGTTTTCCTTGTTAGCCTAGCCTTCAAGCTAAGTTAATCGGCCACAATTGCTGCAGCTAATTCAAAACCTTGGCACATAAGTTGTTCTCACCTTGGTATCAAGTTTGTTAAATTGCTTGCACTTTATATCAAGTGAAATCTTGGCACGGTTTTTGTATCAGATCGGTTTTAGATTGCTTGCAATTGTCCATGTCTTGCGTTTGATTTTGTTGTTTCATTGCTTGGCATTTGTTTTGCTTTTGAAATCAGAAATCAGTTTCCAAAAATTGCTTAAGGGCTTTCGATGAGTAAGTGATCCTTTTGGTTGAGTTATAACTGGCTATCACTTGTTAAGTTCCATAGTAAGCTATCCCTTTGGTTGATCCTTTGCATTGTGTTTTCAATTCCGAATTGCAACCCAAAACCCAACATTTATTTGAAACCCAAAAACATTAACGACACACAAACACAAGCTCGAATCACACAACCTCAACTAGTCCCGAGGAAAAATACGACCTGTGGCCCCTTTACTACGTTTTCATATTTTGATTGCAAAAAGGGTTTCCAGCACATATTCATATTTTAAATTTGAGACCCACATTCGTGACAGTCTATTTTGGGTCCATCAAATTTTTGGCGCCGTTGCCGGGGAAACTACTAGTTGATTTGTTTGATTTTTGCTTGTGCACTTATTTCATATCTTTCTTGATTTATTTTTGTGCTTATTCCTATATCTGTTGATTTGATTTAATTTATTTTATCTTTTTATCTACTTTTACTGCGATTTGTTTTGTTTTATGACCAGGTCTACAGGTGGTGATCTAGAAGAATTCGACCCTGAGATTGAGAGGACTTTCAGAGCCAGGAGGAGCCAGGGCATTCTTTCTGAGACTACAGATATCCCTCCTATTTAGACTATTTTCACTCACTCAGGCAGTATCATGGCAGACCACCAGAGAACTATGAAGGAGCTCGCAGCAACAGATGCTTCATTTCAGTACTCCAGCATTGCTTATCTAGAGCTGGCGGGAGATTTCGAGCTCAGATCTGGACTCATCAATTTGCTGCCCAAATTTCAAGGATTATCTGGAGAGGATCCAAATAGACACCTGCACGAATTCCATGTTGTATGCTCTACTATGAAGCCTCAGGGTATTTCAGAGGAAGACATCAAGCTGAGGGCTTTTCCTTTCTCTTTGACTGGAGCAGCTAAGGACTGATTTTACTACTTACCTACTGGGCATGTGTCTAGCTGGATTTCCATGAAGAAGGCATTTTTAGAGAAATATTTTCTAGCCTCCAGAACAACAATTATCAGAAAAAGTATCTGTGGTATTCAGCAAGTGGTAGGGGAGACACTCTATGACTACTGGGAGAGATTCAACAAGCTATGCTCCAGTTGCCCCCAGCATCAGATTAGTAAGCAGCTCCTCATCCAGTACTTTTATGAGGGATTATTACAGATGGATAGGATTATGATTGATGCAGCAGCTGGAGGGGCCTTAGTCAACAAAACACCACATCAAGCCAGGGAGCTTATTTCAAATATGGCAGAAAATTCTCAGCAATTTGGAAGTAGAGCATTATCTACTAGAGGGGTTAATGAAGTTCAAGGGGTTTCTAATGATCAGAAGGAGATTAGGAGTGCATTGGTAGAACTCACATCAGTTGTTAAGCAAATGGGTCTTCATATTTTAAGTCAAAATTCAACTCCTTCAATACCTCTACAATCAAGTCAAGTGGTGATGAGTGTATGTGGTATTTGTTCTAGCAAGGAACACACTTCAGATTCATGTCCCAACCTACAACAAGATGAGTCAGTAGCAGCTTTGGTTAGGGGACAATTTCAAGCTAGGAATAATCCATATTCTCCTACTTATAACCCCGATTGGAGGGATCATCCAAATTTGAGGTACGAGAATTCTTTTTATCAACAAGGCCCACCACAACAACAAATTCAGCAACCCCAACAAATTTTCCAGCAAGTTCAGCAGCAACCACCACAATCACAGCAACAAAATCAACAAATTCAGCCCCCGAATCAGCACTTCCAGCAACCAATTCAGCAGCCATTTCAAGGGTTTCAACAAGGCTTTCAAGGGAATCTGAGTTATCCACAGCCGTATCAACCTCCACAGCAACAAGTTCAACAACCGCAGCAAAATTTCCAGCCTTGGAACTCAAGTTTTCAACCCCAAAACCAAGGATTTCAGCCCAATCAATTTCAGCCCCCACCACAACAAGTTCCTTTTCAAAATCAGAATTTTCAAGGGTATAATTCTCAACAAAATTCTCCAACATTCTAGCATTCTTATCAGCCTTTGCAACAACAATATCAGCCATCATATCAGTCCCAACAGTCCCAAATACAACAAACACAACAAGGAAATCTTTTTGCCGCTATACAAAACATTGAGAGGCAAATTGGGCAAATGGCTAGTGACATAAATCAAAGTAAAGCTCAAGGATCCGGCCAACTACCTTCTCAAGCTGTTCCTAACCCTAAGGGAAATGTTAGCGCAATTTATTTGAGGAGTGGGAAGGTTGCATCAACTCAAAATGACCCAAGAGCTGAATTTTCTGAAAATAGGGCAGCATGTTCATTTCCAGCCCAATCAGTGCCGAAACCACTCCAAATTCAGTGGATACCACCCCTAGCCCGTGCTCAACTCCCTCATCAAGCAACCCTATGATTTTAGTGGAAGATTAAGCATAAATCAGTCCCGAAACAGATTTTACAGCAGCCATTCCAAGTGGGGCAGCAGCTCACAACTCAGCCCTTCCATCTTCGGTTCAAGAGGAAGAATTTAGGGTGCCCTTGCCTTTTCCACAGGGGAGAACTCCAACAAAAAGACAAGTGGAGGAGGTGAAAACCAAAGAGTACAATGAGCTAGTAAAACTTTTTAGCAAAGTAGAAATTAATGTACCCTTGCTGACAATGATTAAACAGGTTCCTAAGTATGCAAAATTTCTGAAGGATCTTTGTGTTCACAAGAAGAGACTTAAGGAAAATGAATTGGTCAACATTGGGAAAAATGTTTCATCACTCATCCATGCCATACCTCAGAAATGTGAAGACCCTGGCATGTTTACTGTATCTTGTGAGATAGGAAGCACCACGCTACATGATGCCATGTTGGATTTAGGAGCTTCCATTAATGTCATGCCCAGGACGGTCTTCCAAATGCTTGGCATTGGCACTCTACAGCCCACTGGAGTTGTGATTCAGCTAGCAGACAGAAGTCAGACCCGCCCGGCAGGAGTTATTGAAGATGTTTTGGTTAAAGTGAAAGAGTTGATTTTCCCTGCGAACTTCTACATTCTAGACATGGAGGGAGAGTACCTTGCACGTAGATCCCCACTTATCCTTGGAAGGCCTTTTTTGAAAACTGCTAGAACTAAAATTGATGTATATGCTGGCACCCTTTCAATGGAGGTGGGAGACACAGTAGTCCAGTTTAGCATTTTCGACGCCATGAAGGACCCTAGGGGAGATCACTCTATTCTGAGCATAGACACCGCAGATGAGACTGTTGAGACACAGATCATTGATGACGATGGTACATTTGACATAGTGGGAGGAGAGTTGATTTCAGAGGAAGCTTTACCTGATTTTTCTTGTTTTCTATTTTGTGATGATATTGTTCTTGATAGCCCTAATCTTTCTAATAAGGTTGTTGCAGGTATTGCTAAGGAGGCATGCACAGGAGATTATTCTACAGGTGTAGGGGATTGCACAGAGCCCCAGGGACCACCACCATTTCCAGAAAGTGTAGGGACTTGCATGATTGGAGCAAGTACCCAAGGATCACCTATTCCAGTTGAATGTCCACCAGAATTTGAGCCTGAGATGGAGGTATTTCTTGTAGACCCAACAGACATTTTTCAACATGATCAGGTAAGTATTTCTTCTTTTCCTTTAGAAAATTTCAGAAAGATGTCTAGAATTGCAGGTGAAGCATGTATTGATACATTTTTTGTGAGAAATAATGATGAAAATTCTATAGAGGCACCCAGGCTTGATTTTATTCGTTGTGACACATTTATTGATATACCTTATGTAGAAACTGAGTGTGAAAAATTTTTGGAGATGCCTGAAATTGATGTTATTTATTGTGATGAATCTCTTGCTATATATTATGCTGAATTTGAATGTGAAAAATTATAGAGGTACCTCAAATTGATTTCATGGGTTACGATGCATTGCTTGACACATTTTTGGTGGATATTAATTGTGAAAAAATTCTTGAGATGTCGAAAATTGATTTTATTGGATGTGATGCATTTTTGGATACATTTTATACAAAGACTGATATTGTTTCATTTCTTTCTTACCTTGCAGGGTCCCGAAGACTTCTGGAGTGGGTGGTTCATCTGAACAGGCTCAAACCTCCTGGAAGGTGTTCCAAAAAGAATAAAGAGGGAGTAGATTTTACTTTAATTCAAAAAACTCTACCTCTTAAATGGGTCTTGTATCTAAATAACCTTCGGCCATCTGAACAGATTGCTGTCAAGTCCAAGTGTGGGGGAGCGATGCACCGTAAAGTTGAACAAATGAAGGAAGCTCTTTCGCACACCTCGACTCCTCCACTACCACAATGGAGGCTATTTCTTGACAGACTCCGACCGCCAGAGATAAAAGGGAGTTTGATCTTTCTTGCCTTTTCCTTTATTGCATGTTTTCACTTTTAAAATGAGTTCTTGCTAATAAATACGTGAGTAGAGTAACATGAATAAAAGTCATTGTAAATACCATGTCTTTTCTTTTGTCACTTTTTCTTCCATGACTAGGAATAAATATATCCCTCTAGGTTATCTCTATAGCATTTTAGAGTCTTTTGAAAATAAATTAAATTTGGTTGTTAAAACTTAGGGTTTGAGCTCACGGATGAATTCTTGGATGCTTGAGTACTACTTTGCTTTAGATTCTTAATTGATGATTTGAGATGAATCATTTGCATCTAGTGAGAATTAGCCTTATTTTTTGTGGCACACATATGTGATTGAACTCTAGAACTTGCTTAGGTTCTTTCGAAATCATATTTCAATGATGGGATCACATCTATAGAGGCTAATCACTTTGTTTACCTTTCCATATCAAATTTTTGGCAAAAATCATGTCTATTCTATTTGTCTTTCCTTATTCCTACTCTTAACCCCATTTTTTCTATGGATTTATTTGCTTGGATGTTTTCTTGATGCTACTTTGCCCGAGACGGACAAAGAATTAAGTGTGGGGGAGTGATTAGTGATTTGGAATCA
Source organism: Boesenbergia rotunda (assembly GCA_024364735.1). Taxonomy (NCBI): domain Eukaryota; kingdom Viridiplantae; phylum Streptophyta; class Magnoliopsida; order Zingiberales; family Zingiberaceae; genus Boesenbergia; species Boesenbergia rotunda. Next base: position 195,191 of record JAGFNQ010005336.1, read on the forward strand.
ATTTTTATCAAGGATGCACTTTATGTCGAAAAAAAATTTTTGCCCAATTGAGTGGAGTTTGGTACCAAGAACAAGTGGGAATTCAGTTGTGAATTGGAGGAGAAGTGTTTCTCTTATTGCAACCATCATTGAATCCGGTTGAAGGAAGATTTCTGTGGACTCAAAGAAAAAAAATGAAAAGAAATCCATGTGCCAAGTGGAGTTGCAAGAAATTGAGAAAAGTCAAAGAGGAAACCAATTGAAGCATTTATAATTTCGACCATAATGTGAAGACCTAAACCGTTTGTACCAAAGTGAATTCAACTAGAGAAGGAAAAATCTGCAGAGAAAAAAAATTTGGCACGCAAGACAGAAAATGGTGCAAAAAGAGAAGAAAAGGAAGAATTTTTCTATTTCTGTTAAGCCATCTTGGATTAGGAATTGGGTTGGCAATCTGAACTGTTCTGAACTGAAACTAATGCAAGGTTTGCTGCCGAGTGCTGGAATCTGAACACAGCCTGAACCGAAGCTGTTAAGTCTGAAATGAAGCTGAGAAAAAGTTGAATGGAGGCTGAATTGAAGCTTTTTGAAGCTGGGATCAATGCAGAAAAATTTGTGCCAAAGGAACTCCACTTACAAGGCTGCTGAATTTGCAGCTGATAGAGCAGTTCGGCCACCCTGATTGCAGCTGATTGTAGCTGCTATTTACTATAGAAATCGGGAAACATCAAGCTAAATTCTGAATTGAAACAAATGCAGAAATGATTGGTGCCAAAACAGAAAAATTGTGCAGATTTGAACTGAGCTGGACTGATTTGAATTGAAACCAATGCAAAGGTGCTGACAAGGACTCAGAACAAACCCACTCGAAGCCCAAGAGGTTCTGGAGAGCAGCAAGTTGATACTTGAGCTGTAAATGCAATTATAACAGAAAAAAAAATCAGTGAAAGCTGAGAATGCAGTTTGTGTCAACTTGGAGGCTGAAAATTGATTTTTCTGGGCTGTGAATCAGGAAACAAGTTCAGAAATGGCATCAAAGAGAATTGAGAACACCCACTGCTGACCAAATCTGGAAGAAATTTGGATGCTAGAAGCTGCTGATCAGAATAGAAAGGGAAGGCAGTGACTTGGCTGAAATCCTAACTGCTGAACAGAAATCATTTTCGAGTGGAACCATTAAATTCTCCACTACTATTTGAAGCAAGTACTACTTGATGCTAAGTGCTTGAAGAAATCAGAGACTTGAAATGGATGCAGTGGAGCTGAATTTGAAGCTGAAAAAAAAAAAAGAGAGAATGAAAGAAGAAGAGTGCCAACTTGAAGGGATGTGTATCAAGAAGGTCACGGCAGTGTTGGATTGGAGTTAGTTCCTGGTCAGCAAGTCTCCAACTGACCAAATGAAGACCAGAACAAATGAAGTAGCAGCTGACCGTGAGAAAAAAAAGGGAGAAAAGACAACAAAGGGTCAAAATGGCACACAAGGGAGTTAGGCACCATTGAATTCAGTGGAATTTTTCTCATCCAAATCCAAGCCTTGCATCACTACATTCTGACCTTACTAGAGAGAAAGAAAAAAGAAAAAAAAATCGGAAAAGAAAAGAGAGGAAGAAACAAGTTGGCACGCAATAGCACAAATTGGCACATTTGAACAAGGAAGGTGTCTTCATCCAAATCAAAGGAAATTATTTAAGTTTGACTTCACCACATTTTTATAGCACTAGAGGACTGTATAGAGAAGCAAAGAGCATCAAAAATATTCTCAAGCACTCAAGTCTTCCACTTTATCCATTTTTCCATTTTCTTGACTTTTACTCCACTCTTTACCATTTTCTATGTTTTCACTTGTTTTTGTAGATATTGATCCTAATCATGAATAATGGTGGAGATTAGATAATAAGCAAGCTTATGGTAGTGTAAGAAGCATGTGTGTTTGAGTGAGCTCCACTTCCATCATCAAGTTAGAACTTAAGAGAGAGCCACCAAAATTTTCCTTGAAAGGCTAGTGAGTTAAATTCATCTCAATGACTCATAATGGATGAAAATGCTAAGTTGTTGATTTAAGGACAAGATACTAATCCATAGAGCTTAGATTTTTGAGAATTGACGACCCTAGGTAATTTCTTTTCATTTGCTTCTAATTATGCTTAAGAAAGCCTAAGGGATACATACTTAGTGGTTTCGCGAGACGCTCAAGCTTAAGTGTGGGGGAGTTGATAAGTACCATGTTGTTGATAATTTTAATTGCTAAAATCCATGTTTGACCTATATTTTTCTTGCTTAATTGTGAATTTACCCTAGGTTTTAGAACTTCCTCTTATTTTGGACTTAATTACAAATTTACACATATTTGAATTATTAGGCCACTAAATTTTTGATCTATTTTTGTAGGCATGAAAGGTTCATGGACCTAGGGCATACTGGGTCAAACTTGAGTCGAAAGTGGACCCGGATCGAGTTATCAAGTTTCGGATTAATCTGGGTCGTCCGATTCAAAAGCGGCTAGATCTGAGCCATTCGAGACCATCTGAAGTAATCCGAGCTAGGGTTAGGGTTGATCAAGCACTCTGATCAAGATCTGAAGGTTTCATCCCAATCAGAGCTCAATCCACCATTGGATCAAGCTCGGAGGGCTCTAGATCGTCCATTCAAAGATTAGGTTGATCTGGACCATCCGTTGCACATCTGGAGGATCCGAGCTACCACGAGGCAGATCCTGACCCCAGATCATCATCATCAAAGTTTCATCCTAATCAGAGCAAGATTAGCCGTTGGATCTCCTCCGATCAATCTGGGTCGTCCATTCTTATGTACTTAAGGAAATTTTCCCAGCTCCTTCAGCCTTCGTCGGTCCTCGCCGCAGCTCGTTTCCTTCGTTTCTTCTTCGTTTTCTTCAGCAAGTTCTTCTTCAACCAGGGCGTGACACCTCAATTCGAGGCTTATCCTTGAGTGACAGCAGGATTTGGATTGAGGCATAGCTTAATTGCAAATTTTCAGTTATTAGCAGTAGATTTCATTTCTCCGGTATCCAATATGGCATCGATTATCAAGCTTACGATTAATCGGGCCGTCNGTTTGGGCAAAGGGTTTAAGTTAGGTTTACCCTTGTGTTCTTATATATGTATGTTGAGTGTGTAGGTTGTGCAGGTACACATATTGACTTGACTGTGTTAGTGATATGAGAGAAGTGTCCTAAGGCAATCGCCTTATGATTGTAAAACATTTATATTAATAAATGATAATTCACTATTTGAGTATACATGCTTGTGTATTTGATTGGGATCTTAAACTCATCTACTGAATGTCCGCAATACAACTTACAGCATAAGAGAATTTGTGATGAGATCACAACTAGTGATTATCTCTAAATGCGCAAATGTGAAGTATTGAAAATATCCCTAGTCGATGAATTGATAAAAACGGACACTATCAATTCTGTTGAGACTAGCATGGGTTATTCTCTAATCAGCTGATTCTCACTGGCTGGTGACATTGGGATGTCCGGAGATAAACATGGATGCTAGTTAAGGGAACTAGTTCATTGGAGTGACTAGCTGTAAGACTTCATATGGGAATCTACATGTAGATATGTCAATGAAGATCTTACTGCGGCTTAAGTGCGATGTTCCTTTGACTTGCGGTGTTCAAGTCATCTTGGTCATGGAGACTTATACTTTAACATCTTAAGCAAGCATCTCCAAGGAGGTGTGGACCCAGGATGATCGGGTGTAAGCCGAAGTGCCCGAAGATGTTTGAACAGCCTACAAAGGATTCACCACTCCTTGCGAGGAGATGTATACCCAGGCCTATCGTCGGATTGTTACTCAAAGCCTCTGGCCAGAGCATATCATGTTTAGAGTGAGAGTCTCTAAAATACATGAGAGTAATTAGAAATCCAAAGGACGAATAAGACATTACTTGGGCTAGGTGTGACGTAGTCAGCCTAGTGGGGACTGACACCATAGACCGTGTCCTGAACCAAGTGGGTATAAGGTGGTGAAGGGAATGGGGCACGATTCATTAGAGCTGCTGAAGGGTTTCAGAACAATTTCTTCTGAGGTCAAACCGTTGATCTTTCGATTAATTGGGGATCATGATGTACTACTAGGTGCCACTCATGATCGTTCTATAATTAGTTAAATTATAGACGGCCAACATAAATCGAAAGCCTATTTAGTCACACGCACTACGAGTAATCCGAGGGATTTAAAACGAGTTGAAAATTGGATTTTCCGATCAAGAGAAATAAGTCGAATCTGAGTTAGTCAGAGGCGCAATGGAAGCTAAAAAATGGCTAAGTCTTTTGAAGGCTTTTTGGGCGAATTAAATGAGTTTAATTCGCGGCGGTTCGGGTTGGTTTTGGCCGGCCAAAGAGGGTGTTAAACCCTCTTTGGTGGCCGGCCAAATAGAGGAGAATAAACCAATTTAATTGGTTTAATTAATAAGATAAATCCAGCGCGATTTATTTTATAAATTATGGATAAATAAATTTGTATAAAGAAATTTATATAAATAAATTTGTAGAAATTTATTCCTTTTATGGAAGTTAAAATAATCCGTGAATTGGGTTTATTTTAATTTTATAAAATCAATTATGAATTGATTTTTCCATAATAAGAAAGTTTATAAATTTCTTATAAAATTTATTCCATAATTTAAAGAGAAGAAGAATTAGTTTTTATTATAAATTAGTTTATAATAAAGACTTGGTTTAAACGGAATTAATTCATAAGAATTTATAGGATAAATTTCTTATGATAAATAATTAGTTTTATTATAAAGTTAGTTATAATAAAATTCATAAGAGAATTTATAGGATAAATCTCTTATGATAACTAATTTGTTTTATTATAAATTGTTTATAATAAGACTAGGCTTAAAAGGAATAAGCAATAAGAAAATTTATAAGATAAATTTCTTATAACTAATTCCGTTAATTCGGTTTAGAGGGAGACTTAGCAAAGGAGTTGCTACTATATAAAGGAACCAAAGGCTAGCCCTTATTCCACACAATTAAGAGATTAATTACTCCCTCTCTCTTTCTCTTAATCTCCTCTCCTCCACCTCTTCTTCCTCCCTTAGGGCCGGCGCACCCTAGCCTCTCTAGGGCCGGCGCCCAACCACAACACCAACAAGGGTGTTTGCTGTGAGGTATCAAGAAGGAGAAGAACCCGAAGACGAAGAAGAAGAAGCGGATAGCGACTCCTCTCTTCTCGGAATTTGATTCCGTTATTTCATCGGTTAGTTTTTCCATTATTTCTCTTGTCCTTCTAGTTGTTCCTTCCGAGAATCTAGTAGTTCTCGTCGGCACAAAACTCGTGACTTTGTGAAGTCATCCCGAAGAAAACTCGGCGTGGACGCGAATAGAGGCGGAGCTTCCAAGGGACGCTACGGTTGGATCTCGTCCCTTACTTCGAGTTACGCGAGGTACTTGGTAAATTAGTTTACTTTTCGCAAACTTTTATTTTATGATTATGTCGATACACTATAAGGTTGCATGCTAGATACGAAGTTAAGATAATTTAGGAAATTATTTTATGCAAACTCTTCCGCTGCACGCAAAAATTTTAAATTTTACGAACTCGTATCCTTGTCGACATGCACCCGGTCCCAACAGACTGGACGACCTCGGTACGGTGAAGGGTGGCATTAAGACAAGCTGGAGGCTTGTGTGCACCCGAGGGACCTTGATGGAGCAGGGACGATGAGCTGAGGGGCGCGAACTTCGAGGCATGCATCAAGGATGGCATGGATGCAAGCTGGAGGCTTGCGTGCATCCGAGGGATGGGAGCCGAAGATGAAGAGGGTGCGAAGGCGATAGTCGAGGCTACGGATGAGGAGTCAGTAGAGTCGTGAGGGTACGAGTGTTGTGTGATTGTACTCGGGAAATCCTAGGGTTTAAGTGCGGAGTGGAATGTACTCAGGAAGGGTAACCTTAGGTGGGTGAGTAGACCAGTCGACTGGCCTGGGGGCAATCGACTGATGGAACTCACAGAAAGGTCTCAACCCTAGGACTAGTCGACTACCCTGGGGGCAATCGACTGGTAGGTGGCTAGTGAGTTGGCTGAGAATTCGAACGTTGGGGTGCAACGGTCGAATTTCAGTGGCACTAGTCGACTGCCCTGGGGGCAGTCGACTGGTAGCGAGGGTTTCAGCCCGAGTCCTATTTAAAGAGAATTCGTGGTGGCTGAGATTCTTAACGAATCTTGTCTTGGTTAAAGGCAAGATAGTAGTCTTTGTGCTCAAGTCTTCAAAAGGTGTTGTGGTGAGGTTTCTCCACCCACAAGGAGCGGCGAGGGCTAGCTGGATGTTATCCGGGGATTGATCCACCGACGAATTCTTGGATTAGTCACCCGTCCGTGGTGGCTACCAAGTACATCTTCCGTGTTAGCATTGGTTAGTGTTTGTTTATTGTTTTTATTGTATATTCCGCTGTGCAACTAATCGTGTAGGAAGAAAAGGGGTTCGAAAAATGCTATTCACTCCCCTCTAGCGGACACGATCGATCTATCAATTGGTATCAGAGCAAGGACTGCTCTTGATCTGACTAACCACCGAGGGAGCACATGAGGAAGAAAAACATAGAAGACAAATTTGGGGATGATATTTACACTCCACCGTCCTACGACCATGAAGATTTCGGGTATTGGAAGTCGAGAATGGAGACGTGGTTCGAGATGGAGTGGGAATATAGAATTGCACTTGAAGATCCCTTCAAAGTTCCAAAGGACAAGCACGGAAAGTGGCTTCATCCTAGATATTGGGACAAAGATCAACAAGAACAATTTCGGGCCAAGAGTGTCAAGTTTATAGGCCAAGAGTCACCGGTGGAACACCGATGTGACCTAGTGATGGTTGAGTCATCTAGCGAGGTGGCTAGGGCTAAGAGCTCAAGGGGGAGCTGTAGAAGCCTTTGGGATATATGGTGAATGAACCTTGGGAGGGTTGCTCCTAGAGGTCTAGATGGACCATGGAGTGTGCCAAAAGAATTGAAGACGGACTTGAGTCTCAATTCTTGGATTTTGGCACGGTGTTTTTGAGTTTCATGCATGGAAATATGACATTGGGGTCATATAGCATGAAGGTTGGTTTTTGATGTAAAATTTCCATATAAATCAATGCTAGGGATGCATTGTGGATTCGTATGGGCAGAGACATCAAGGGGAAACCAAAACTAGGACTTTTGGTTAAGGTTTGAGTGAACCTTTTTGCTAGTTTTGGATTTTGTGTCAAACATGGGAATGGTGATAGATACATTTTGGAATGTATTTTTCCCAAGTAGGTATGGGTACCACAAATGTCTCCACAAAATTTAGAAATTTTTGGAGATTTTTGTAATTTCTGACGCATTTCTGAATTTCGTCAGAAAGACTGAAATTCTAATTTTCAGAGTATCAGTCGACTGCCCTCTGTTAGTGATATGAGAGAAGTGTCCTAAGGCAATCGCCTTATGATTGTAAATATTTATTTCAATAAATGATAATTCACTATTTGAGTATACATGTTTGTATTTGATTGGGATCTTAAACTCATCTACTGAATGTCCGCAATACAACTCACAGCATAAGAGAATTTGTGATGGGATCACAACTAGTGATTATCTCTAAATGTGCAAATGTGAAGTATTGAAAATATCCCTAGTCGATGAATTGATAAAAATGGACACTATCAATTCTGTTGAGACTAGCATGGGTTATTCTCTAATCAGCTGATTCTCACTGGCTGGTGACATTGGGATGTCCAGAGATAAACATGGATGCTAGTTAAGGGAACTAGTTCATTGGAGTGACTAGCTGTAAGACTTCATATGGTTATCTATATAGATATGTCAATGAAGTTCTTACTGCGGCTTAAGTGCGATGTTCCTTTGACTTGCGGTGTTCAAGTCATCTTGGTCATGGAGACTTATACTTTAACATCTTAAGCAAGCATCTCCAAGGAGGTGTGGACCCAGGATGATTGGGTATAAGCCGAAGTGCCCGAAGATGTTTGAACAGCCTACAAAGGATTCACCACTCCTTGCGAGGAGATGTATACCCAGGCCTATCGTTGGATTGTTACTCAAAACCTCTGGCCAGAGTATATCTTGTTTGGAGTGCGAGTCTCTAAAATACATGAGAGTAATTAGAAATCCAAAGGACGAGAAAGACATTACTTGGGCTAGGTGTGACGTAGTCAGCCTAGTGGGGATTGACACAAATAGACCGTGTCCTGAACCAAGTGGGTATAAGATGGTGAAGGGAATGGGGCACGATTCATTAGAGCTGCTAGAGGGTTTCAGAATAATTTCTTCTGAGGTCAAACCGTTGATCTTTCGATTAATTGGGGGTCATGATGTACTACTAGGTGCCACTCATGATCGTTCTATAATTTGTTGATAGACGGCCAACATATATCGAAAGCCTATTTAGTCACACGCACTACGAGTAATCCGAGGGATTTAAAACGAGTTGAAAATTGGATTTTCCGATCAAGAGAAATGAGTCGAATCTGAATTTATCAGAGGCGCAATGGAAGCTAAAATGGCTAAGTCTTTTGAAGGCTTATTGGGCGAATTAAATGAGTTTAATTCGCGAACGGTTCGGGTTGGTTTGGCCGGCCAAAGAGGGTGCCAAACCTCCTTGAAGTGGCCGGCCACCTATTGGGGAGAAAACCAATTAATTTTGGTTTAATTAATAAAATAGATCTAGCGCGTTTTATTTTATAAATTATGGATAAATAAATTTGTATAAAGAAATTTATATAAATAAATTTATAGAAATTTATTCTTTTTATGGAAGTTAAAATAATCCATGAATTGGTTTATTTTAATTTTATAAAATCAATTATGAATTGATTTTTCCATAATAAGAAAGTTTATAAATTTCTTATAAAATTTATTCCATAATTTAAAGAGAAGATTAATTAGTTTTATTATAAAGTTAGTTATAATAAAATTCATAAGAGAATTTATAGGATAAATTTTCTTATGATAACTAATTAGTTTTATTATAAAATTGGTTATAATAAAACTTGGTTTAAACGAAATAATTCATAAGAGAATTTATAGGATAAATTTTCTTATGATAACTAATTAGTTTTATTATAAAGTTGGTTATAATAAAACTTGGTTTAAACGGAATAATTCATAAGAGAATTTATAGGATAAATTTCTTTTGATAACTAATTCCGTTAATTCCGTTAAGAGGAGACTTGGCAAGGGAGAAGCATCTATATATGGAACCAAAGGGAAGCCTTTATTCCTAATCAATCAATTGATAATTGAGAAGCTCTCTCTCTCTCTTATTCTCTTCTCTTCTCTTCTCTCTTCCCCATTAGGGCCGGCGCCCTCTTCACCATCCCTAGGGCCGGCGCACACCAACCCTAGGGCCGGCGCCTCCCTCTCCCAAGTGGGTTGCCGTGAGCTTCAAGAAGAAGGAGAAACGAAACAAGAAGAAGAAGAAGCGGATAGCGACTCCTCTCTTCTCGGAATTCGATTCCGTTTCTTTGTTGGTTAGTTTCCATTCTTTCCTATCTTTTCTCTTGTGCTTCTAGTTGTGCCTTCCAAGGATCTAGTAGTTCTCGTCGGCACAAAACTCATGACTTTGCGAAGTCATCCCGAAGAGAACTCGGCGTGGACGCGAATAGAGGCGGAGCTTCCAAGGGACGCTACGGTTGGATCTCGTCCCTTTCTTCGAGTTACGAAAGGTATAAATTAAATTAGTTTACTTTTCCGCAAAGTTTTATTTTATGATTATGTCAACACACCATAAGGTTGCATGCTAGATACGAAGTTAAAATAATTTAGGAAATTATTTTATGTAAATTCTTCCGCTGCACGTAAAAATTTAAAATTTTACGAACTCGTATCCTTGTCGACATGCACCCGGTCCCAACACCCTCGACAGGATAATGGCTAAATTTTGTATCAACAACTGGGTATGTGTCCAAATGATGCAAAACAAGTGTATGGGGGGCTAGTACACATTGTTTATGGTCATTGGGGATTAAAAGAACCGATAATTGGGATATTGTTGGGTTCTTTTTGATGTTAGTCAAAGGGGGAGAAGTGTTGGGTTTATGTTGGGAAACCAAACACACCTTTGCAAGAAACCCTAGGTTTAGGGGGAGCTAAGATAAAGGGGGAGCATGGTTGCTCTATTCTTGGCGTAAGGGGAACCTTAGAGAGGTTCTTAAAAAACCTTTGTAAGTCCAATGTAGGGGGAGCTTGAGAAAAGCTTTAAAAAACCCGTTTTGGTGAAAATTCCTAACTTGGAGGGTTAGGTGTGGGATGCCTTGGGATAGGATCCCGTTGTGAAAAATTCCTAACTTGGAGGGTTAGGTGTGGGATGCCTTGGGATAGGATCCATTTTTACATTGCATATGCATTATTTTGCTATTTGACTAATATCTTATTTCCCTAACTTAAACGTATTGCCAAACATCAAAAAGGGGGAGATTGTTGAGGCAATCTGTGGTCCGGAGTGACCAAGTGTTTTGATGTTTGGGCAAAGGGTTTAAGTTAAGTTTACCCTTGTGTTCTTATATGTGTATGTTGAGTGTGTAGGTTGTACAGGTACACATATTGACTTGACTGGACGGCCTCGGTACGGTGAAGGGTGGCATGGAGACAAGCTGGAGGCTTGTGTGCACCCCGAGGGACCTTGATGGAGCAGGGACGATGAGCTGAGGGGCGCGAACTTCGAGGCATGCATGAAGGATGGCATGGAGGCAAGCTGGAGGCTTGCGTACATCCGAGGGATGGGAGCCAAAGATGAAGAGGGTGTGAAGGCGATAGTCGAGGCTGCGAATGAGGAGTCAGTCGAGTCATGAGGGTACGAGTGTTGGGTGATTGTACTCGGGAAATCCTAGGGTTTGAGTGCGGAGTGAAATGTACTCAGGAAGAGTAACCTTAGGTGGGTGAGTAGACCAGTCAACTGGCCTGGGGCAGTCGACTGATGGAACTCACAGAAAGGTCTCAGCCCTGGGACCAGTCGACATTCTCCAATGTATACCCATGTGTCAACTTGATATCACATATCCATGACTTGTGAGCTCATGTTATCAGTTGACCTACATGATAGTCTCCATGCATTAATATTGTTCTTGAATATTAATACTTGACTAGGAATGGTTTAGAGTAGTGTTCTCTACTTCATCTTACTATCGATTCAACCAATTGATATGATGTAGATAAGAACCTACTACCCAAGGATATTATTATACTTAGATATTTGGCACAAATACATAGTAAGTATAATAACCAATCATGCCTTTATTAATTATAGAATATGATACAAAATGTCCCTAGTAAATCATCACATAATTGGCTCTAGGGCTCCTACTAACAATCTCCCACTAGCACTAGTGTCAATCACTGTAATATCTAATACCCAGTGACCTAGTATGGCCATCATACTTCTTTTGTGCCAAAACCTTAGTCAAAGGATCCGCGATGTTAGCATCTGTGGGTGCTCTACATTTCCTCACATCTCCTCTATCGATGATCTCTCGAATGAGATGGAAGCGCCGTAGTATGTGTTTGGTCCACTGATGTGACCGAGGTTCCTTAGCCTGTGCAATAGTCCCATTGTTGTCATAATAGAGGTCTATGGGGTCTACTATGCTAGGAACCACACCAAGTTCTGTAATGAACTTTTGGATCCAAACAACCTCTTTTGCTGCCTCAGATGCAGCAATATACTCGGCCTCTATTGTAGAATCTGCGGCTGTGTCCTACTTCAAACTCTTCCAGCTCACAACGCCACCATTCAGGCAAAACACATACCCTGACTGCAATCTAAAATCATCCCTGTCTGTTTGGAAGCTTGTGTCACTGTAACCCTTTACAGCTAGCTCCTCAGTGCCTCCAAATATCAAGAAATATTCTTTCGTCCTTCGTAAGTACTTAAGAATATTCTTGGCAACTGTCCAGTGACTTTCACCTAGATCTGACTGGTACCTGCTCGTCATGCTCAAAGCATACGAGACATCTGGTCGAGTACAAAGCATGGCGTACATGATAGACCCTATAGCGGATACATAAGGGATCTGATCCATATGGTCTCTCTCCTCCTTAGAAGAGGGACCTTGTGTCTTCGAAAGACTCATACCATGTGACATTGGTAGAAATCCCTTCTTGGAATTCTACATGGCAAAACGATTAAGCACCTTGTCAATATATATACTCTGACTTAAGCCAAGCAATCTCTTAGATCTATCTCTATAGATCTTGATGCCTAGGATATAGGCTGTTTCACCTAAGTCTTTCATTGAGAAACAATTCCCTAGCCACGTCTTCACAGATTGTAGTGAATGGTTATCATTCCCAATGAGGAGTATGTCATCTACAAACAAGATCAGGAAGGCAACTGTGCTCCCACTAACCCTCTTGTAGACACAGGGTTCATCTTCATTCTTGATGAAACCAAATGCTTTGATTGCATCATTGAATCGAAGATTCCAGCTTCGAGAAGCTTGCTTTAGCCCATAATCGGACCTTTACAATTTACATACCTTTCCAGCATGCTCTAGATCTACAAAATCCTCAGGTTGTGTCATGTACACATCCTCGAGTAAATTCCCATTTAGGAATGTAGTTTTGACATCCATCTTCCAGATCTCGTAGTCATGGTAAGCTGCAATAGGAAGCATGATCCGAATAGACTTAAGCATCGCCACTGGTAAAAAGGGTTCATCATAGTCGATACCATGAATTTGTTTGAAACCTTTAGCTACCAATCGCTGTTATAGGTATGCATGCGTCCATCCATGTCAGTCTTTCTTCTAAAGACCCACTTACACCCAATGAGTGTAATCCCCTCAGGTGGATCAACCAAAGTCCATACTTGGATAGTGTATATGGATTCCATTTCGGATCTCATGGCCTCTAGCCATTTCTCAGAATCTGAGCTCATCACAGCTTCTTGATAGGATGTATGCTCATTCAACTCAATAAGCGTAACGTCATTATTGTCAGACAAGAGAAATGAGTATCTCTCAGGCTAACGACATATCCTATCAGATCTGTGAAGAGGTTGGTCTACTTGAATAGCTTGTTGTTCCATAACTTCTTGTGCAACAATCTCATGATCCACAATATCTTGTGGTGCCTGTTCAATGTCTATTAAGGCCTCAATACTATCTGCATCTTGAACTTCTTCAAGATGGATTTTACTCCCACTAGTTCTTCTAGAAATAAACTCCTTTTCTATAAAAACACAATTTCTAGCGACAAATACTTTGCCTTGTGTGGGATTATAAAAGTAATATCCCTTCGTTTCCTTGGGATATCCTACAAAATAGCACTTATCATATTTGGGTCCTAGTTTATCTAAGACTTGACGTCGAACGTAAGCCTCACAACCCCAAATCTTCATAAAAGACATCATCGGACTCTTCCCAGTCCATATCGTATATGATGTCTTTGTAACGGCCTTTGATGGAACTCGATTAAGTGTGAAAAGAGCCGTCTCTAGAGCGAATCCCCAGAAGGAAGTAGGAAGGTCTGTCTGACTCATCATCGATCGTACCATATCTAATAGAGTACGATTTCTCCGCTCGAACACACCATTCCATTGTGGTATTCCAGGTGGAGTGAGTTGGGATATGATCCCACACTCTGCTAGATAGTCATGAAATTCTTGGCTAAGATATTCACCACCTCGATCTGATCAAAGCATATTAATACTCTTGCCAAGTTGGTTTTGTACTTCACTTTTGAATTCTTTGAACTTTTCAAAGGATTCTGACTTGTGTTTCATGAGATACACATAGCCGTATCTACTAACATCATCAGTGAAAGTGATGAAGTACTGATAGCCTCCTCTAGCTGCGACATTGAAAGGTCAACATACATCAGTATGTATGAGTCCTAAAAGTCTGTCACTCTTTCACCGTGTCCACTAAATGGAGTCTTGGTCATCTTGCCTAGAAGACAAGATTCACATGTCTCATATAATTCAAAATCAAATGAGTCCAGTAATCTATCCTTATGGAGTTGGGATATACGACTCTCATTTATATGTCCCAAGCGACAATGCCAGAGATACGTTTGGTTCACATCATTGGATTTGAACCGTTTGGTATTTATGTTATAGATTGGGTTTTCTTGGTCTAGAACATAGAGTCCATTCACAAGTGGTGCATTACAATAGAACATGTCATTTAACATTATAGAACAACATTTGTCCTTTATGATAAATGAAAAGTCTTTCTTGTCCAAACAAGATACTAAAATTATGTTCTTAGCCAATGCAGGTACATAAAAGCACTCCTCTAGTTCTAAGATAAGCCCAGTGGGCAAAGACAAGGAATAAGTTCCTACAGCTATGGCAGCGACTCTTGCTCCATTGCTTACTCGTAGGTCCACTTTGCCCTTCATCAATGATTTAGCTCTTTGAAGGCCCTGCACATTAGTACAAATGTGAGACGCGCATCCGGTATCTAATACCCAAGAAGAAGAGATAGATAGATTGACTTCTATAACAAAAATACCTGAGGAAGAAGTCTCACTTCTTTTCTTCTTTACTTCCTCCAGGTAGAGTTTGCAGTTCCTATTCCAATGTCCGGTCTCACCACAATGGAAGCATGTCCTTTCCTTAGGCACCTTATTTTTAGCCTTGGATGTAGTAGAGTTGGCCTTGCCTTTGGCTTGGGTCTTACCCTTACCTTTAGGCTTCCATTTTCCTTTGCCCTTTTGTACCATCAGTACATTACTGGTTTTGGTTTTCTTGAGATTAGGTTCAGCAGTTCTTAACATGTTGAGCATCTCAGGCAAAGGCTTGTCAATTTCATTCTTGTTATAGTTCATGACAAATTGATTGTACCCTTCTGGCAACGATTGCAAGATAAGGTCTGTAGCCAATTCTTGGCCAGTGGAAATCCTAGTCTTTCAAGGTTCTCGACATACCCAATCATCTTGAGTACGTGAGTTCCTACAGGAGTTCCTTCTTGCATCTTGCATGCAAATAGGGCTTTAGACACCTAAAACCGCTCGTGCCTAGCTTGCCCTTGATATAGTTGCTTTAGATGCTCAACCATCTCATGTGCATTCATATTCTCATGTTGCTTCTGAAGCTCAGAGTTCATGGTGGCAAGCATAAGACATGATACATCAAGTGCATCATCCTGATGCTTCTTGTAAGCATCCTTTTCTGCACGGGTAGCGGTAGCGGCAGGTGCTTCTGGAAGTGATTGCTCTAGGACGTATAGTTTTCGTTCTTGTTTGAGGACTATTTTCAAGTTTCTGTACCAATCCAGGAAATTAGCTCCTTTGAGCTTGTCCTTCTCAAGGACGGATCGCAGAGAGAGAGAGTATTTGACGTGTTAGATGACATGGTGATCTACAACAGTTAAATTATGCAGAAATAAGTATCATATCTAATTCATTTAATTAGGCCTTTAATTAAATGATGATCCCACTGAATTCTAGAGCTTCGGTTGGGGCTAGTCATGGATGTAGGCAAACTCAATTTACCAATACTACAAGCTCCAAACCAAATAGCAATCATTATTCATGTGGGACAAGATCCATATTATACTTCATCTTGAGTTAGCTTTGGCTAATCGGCCAAGACTTGGTATAATTAGGTAGGTAACATTTTACCAATTACATCTCATGCAACTCTTTGAAACAAAGGGTCAAGATCCACGTTACACATCATCTTGAGTTAGCTTTGGCTAATCGCCCAAGACATGAAATAATTGTTCTCTTACGGCCAATTTTCCCAACTTTTGGGATATGCCTCCAAGTTTCTCAATCTAATTGAGGGGACTTAGTTAAGTCTCACCCGAAGTTTGATAGCGGGACATCACAATTGTCCTCTCGCACTCTACCAAGATAAAATGTGTTCTCGCACTCTACTAAGATAAAATGTGTTGCTTTGCTTTGGCAAACCCAACAAAAAATGATCGAGGTAGTTTATGAGTACCAAACTTTGGTAGGCATATTGAGTTGACTTAATTAAGATAAACATCTAAGCATGCATCACATACACACACATACCATTTATCAACATATAAGCAAGAAAACGTGACATGGTTATGGCCCGTATACTACGATCTTCTCAAGACAATGAGAAGATCGATGGTCAACCTAGGGATAACATCTTCTCCAAGTGCATCCTTCGGTTATCGTGTGTGGTCGGCATCCTTCTTGTAACTTCATTCTTCAATGGACACTCCACTACTCCTTTTGTACATTACAATATACGAAAACTCGAGTTACATTCGAGTCTAAATCTATTTTTTACAACTAGGAAAAATAGAGAGAAGGCACGACACACAGTCCGTATTATGAATTACAACATGCACACACACACACATACATCCAATCACATTGGGGTTAAGGCCATAACCATGCACCATGTCATCAATCACATACAATAGATTTAGGACATTAATTTTATTATGATTGTAAAAATGCTCATGAGCCGAAACCATAGGTTATAAAATTTGTCGAGTACATTCGCATCATAGCACACTTTCATATTTCATATGATGATGGTATAGGCTTTTAGTTTGATCAACACAAACTTTTGTATCTCGATAAATGCTCATACATTATACAATCTATAATAAAATTATATCCTACTTCTATATCACATATAAAGTTTTCTAAACTTTGTACGATCTTTCGCAAGTGGCTCTGATACCACTGTAGGGATCTATAGGTAAAAACATTTAAAATCGCATTGGAAATAAGATCCCTCGAGCAATCCATGCGAAAGAAAAACTCATACAAAGTGATCTACAATTCCTATCTTATAGGAATACCTTTGTCGCGCACCCTTCGCTTATCCCGCTAGTCCTTTGGTTTGCTGGATCTCTTGCACGTTTAAGTATCCGTGCCTCTATGCGTATCCACACGATCTACACCTCGGAGAAGAACCACCTTAATTGTGCTAACAACTTGGGATGGTTCACAAAGCACAAGAACCTCCACCAGAGAGTTATGGACAAGGAGGAAGAAAGAAGAGGAAGAGAGATGCACTCCCTAGCCTTTGACAAGGGGGGTATTTATACTCATCTAATGAATACCAAGGGTCTATGTCCCTTGTGCTTCTCTCATCTTAATGCTAATAAAACCCAATGAATACCAAGCCTCTTGGTAATCCTTGAGACTCATAATATTCTATTCATCAAATGTATAAAATGTCCCTTAGCCTTCTTCTTAAATAATATTTATTAAACCCTTTAATGAATATTATCCATAATTAAGTGGTTGAGTCTAATCTAGATGAGTCTAACTCAAATTAGACTCAATCCTATAATCTAATTGGATTCACTTGAGTCTAACTCAATTAATCCAATTCGAATCAAATCTTAGTCAAACCAAGATCAATTAATCTTCAAAGCATCGTGTCCTTAGTGTGTGACCAATAGGTTCTCGTAATGTTGGCAATGTGTCTAAACCACTTTAGACACATAAGCAATGAGCAGCATCTAGCAATGCATCATTGCTACCCAAGTAACAAGAAAAGTCGAGATCCGACTAAACCTCCGTGACTTTGATAATGTATAACCTTGTCCTTCTATCCTCGATATCTAGATTGACCAATGAGGCATAGACCGTGTCATCCTCAGTCAATCTTGTGTTTCTTGATCCCCGAGTAGACTCACTCAAACAAATGAGCTCAATATCTCATATTGACTCATTTGAGCATGGCCATGCGTTTTAGTAGTCCTACTCGATCAAGGGGCCCACAGATATCACTCCCGTCATATGGGAGGGATAGATCACATCTACATCACTCACATCGCTCCGCATAATTCATTACATACCTAGTGATCTCCTTTATAGTCCACCCTGTTACGGGTGACGTTGACGATATCAAAGTACATAACCCCTTATGTAGGGAACCGTAGTGACTTTAGGTCTAAGTATGAAAATCTATGAAACTTTCTCATGGCGGATCAATTCAGTACACATTCTCAATGTATACCCATATGTCAACTTGATATCACATATCCATAACTTGTGAGCTCAAGTAATCAGTTGACCTACATGCTAGTCTCCATGCATTAATATTGCCCTTGAATATTAATACTTGACTAGAAATGGTTTAGAGTAGTGTTCTCTACATCATCTCACTATCGGTTCAACCAATCGATATGATGTAGATAAGAATCTACTACCCAAGGATATTATTATACTTAGTTATTTGACACAAATGCATAGTAAGGATAATAACCAATCATGCCTTTATTAATTATATAATATGATACAAAATGTCCCTAGTCAATCATCACATAATTGGCTCTAGGGCTTCTACTAACACCCGGGGCCTGGACTAACAGTCGTTTGCTACCACCTCCCTCCTCAAAGGCCACCTCGAGACCAGAGGGCTTGGTAGGGGCCTTCTCCCTGTTGGGGACCTTCTTGGAGCCCTCGGATGACTTGGCTGCGGATAGGGGAGCAGCTGGGGGAGGGGCCAAGGCTTATCATTAGCCTTCTCCCACATAAGGAGCTTGTTCATCGCCTGGGACAGCATGATATTTTCTGTAATACAAAAACAACAAGACATCAGTTAGAATCAATAATCATTTAATAAAAATGTAAACTTACTGAGGCTGGGGCTAATGCTGGTGGGTTTGGAGCTGAACCCAACCCGATACAGGAGTTCTTGCAGGAAGTCGTTGAATTCCAGGTTGGGGTTGTTGACTTCCATGCCGGCCAAGACGCCTCTAGCCCGCTGGTACCCCAAATCCTGCTGGAAGTCGCCCAGCTCCGGAATGGTCGGTAGGTCTTCTCTCTAGCGAATGGGGCCGAAGGGGCACTCAGGAAGTCGGATGAAGGAAAAATGATCCTTCCATCCCTTATGGGAGGAAGGAAGGCTTTATATAACCTTATGGCTGAGGCGAGTCGTGAAACTGAAAGCCCCCTAGACGCTAAGTTTAGGAGAAAGAAGAAATGAAAAAAGCGAGGGGGGGGGTCAAAGGAATGTCGAAGTGTTTGAAAAGGATAAACGCCCCGCCCATCTGGGCAAAGGCGTTGGGAGCCATATGATGTAAAGGGATATCAAAATAAGAAGATATACTCATAAAAAAGGGTGGAAGAGGAAAGCGGAGACCTAGTTCTACCTGCCTTAGGAAAAACGTGAAAAACCCTACAGGAGGTTCTACGGGGGATTGGTCTAGCCTAGGAACCTCCACATCCATCTCCGCCGGAATGTCGTACGCTTCGCAGGCGGCGCGGAGGGTGTCAGACTTAACCCTAGAGGAAATGATTTCGTACCACTCCGGACGGTAAACCTGTTCCCCCTTCAGTTTTTCTCCCATACACTGAGTCTTCTATCCATTTCCTTCCTTACCCATGATAATAAAAATGAGAAAAAGAAGGACGAACGAGACTTATGCGTGAAGAAGAAACTTTAGCAAGGTGGAATTCAAATGAACGGAAATGGAACGCGAAATCTATGCTAGCCGACGATGCAAGAAGATGGAAGGATGCTTTCGTGCCCCCTTTTTATAGAGAAGATGCCACCCTCTTGTGAACAATGGGGGCATGGCACATGGACGACGATCTTGAGGCGTCACCCCTCTTTACGACCATCGTTTAGTATGGCCCTACAGTGCATATTAGAAGGAGATCGCGAAGAAATGATCTGGACATGTGGCAAGGCTATATTCGCAGAAATATTTTGTCGCCATTATGAAACTCATGCGCTTTTAATGGGTGATAGACAACTATCATTGCCTCGCCTCGAAACTCACAGGGACTATTGGACTAATTTAAAAGACTGCCTCGTGCTAAGGGATGAATGTTTCGATTCTTCGGACCCGACAAACCACCAAAAGAGAAGTAATGGACATATGGACCCCACAGATGTGTAGTTTCCCCCGTTGTACCACCAGCTTAATTAGTCAGCCACACTTCCTTCGATTAGACTTGAAGGGGGGACTTGTGATAGGGATGAGCATCCCTGTGTGGGCACATGGCACGGGGAAGCTACGTGGCAGGGCTCGCCAGGACGGAGCTCTGAGGCCCGTCTGAGACTACCTTGTGAGAACAGGCAAAAGCCCCCGAGATCAGGCCGGGTGTCGAACTCCCGAAACTATCTCGGGAGAACAGACAAAAGCCCCCAAGGTCAAACCGGGTGTTAGGCTCCCGAGACTACCTCGGGAGAGCAGGCGAAGGCCCCCGAGGTTAGCTCGGGTGTCAGGCCCCGAGACCCTCTCGGTAAAATATATGAAGGCCCCGAGGTCTGCTCGGGAGATGAGACCTCGAGACTGACTAGGGAGAGTGGAGCCCAAAGATCAACATAGGAGGCAACTCAATTTCACATAGTTGTTCCTCCTTCCAGAATAGGAAAGTCATCGGATAATTATTGTCCGCAACAAGCGGCAATTAAGGTCTTAATGATCACAGCGGTCGTTACCAAAAGATATCAAGTAACCAATGATTAAGGAATGTGGAGGAGAACGTGGGGACACGTATAACCGAAACCTCAGGTATATAAGGTGCTTCGGCATCCAAGTAAAGGGGAAGTTTTTCCGAACTTGAGAAAAACTCTGGTTCCTTGTTGTCCTCCTGAAAGAGATAAGTCTTCTGACTTGAGCGTCATAGTGGGCTCCTCGAAAAACCTTCCGGTATGATTCCATTAACGCTCGTGTTAATCTCGCAGGGCGTGAGTATCTTCTCCCCGTCACCGTCTTCGTGGGCTACGCTTTGATGACTCGCCATCCGTGTTGTTCCCTTCCGGAACAACAACCATCTCAAATGCTTGTGAGTTGTTGATAGTTGTTCTGAAAGCTATCTTGCCAAACTCCTACTATTGCAAAGGGAGAATCACCAGGCCACGATAGACGACTTGCCCATCTAGTTGGCGGGATCTCCCTGTGAGTTAAGACGAGTTGGCACCTATCGCCTAATATCCTCGGGATAAAGGCATAACTGGATTCAAAGTTACATGGGATTAATTATAATTGATATAAAAAATTAATTAATTTAAAAATATAAATAACATGAAAGTATGTGAATATTAATTTTTTAAAATATATGACAAAAAATATTTAATATTCAATACAGTATAGAAAAAAATATTATTAAAGTCGTGCTCTTCGATTCTTCTTAGAATCAAACTTATTAATTATTATATCATTATCAATATTTTTAATCAATTTTCATTTAATGTAGATGACCATAGAAACGGTTAGAAATTCTTCTTCCATCTTGTTACAATACGAAGAGTTGTTTTAATAAGTTTTGTAGTTGAAAATGCTCGTTTCGTTGTTATCGTTGAGATGAGAATAGTTAAAACAAGACAAATCAACTTGCCAATTAAATAATATATTACATTCAATATATAAGTAAACAATATAATTATAATATATAAATTTTAATAAATAAGAAAAAAATTACTTGCTAATCAAATTATAGATTCCTGATTTATTTGTTTCAACTAATCTTTAACTTAGAAGTAGTTGATAAATTCTGAAATCTTTTATGGCTAACAACATCAATCTTATAGTGATCTAATTGCATTCTCAAATGGTCCAAATCTTATGCGTTGAAATCAAGATGATAGAATTATCAGCAAGTCGATAGATATAATCAACATTAAAAAGCTAAAAATTTTCTTTAGATTTTAAAGCCTAACTAAGCTTGAGAAGTTCGACTGTCTCATCATTAAATCTATTATTAAGCTCTTTAATTTGAAAATCTATTGCAACAACAATACATCAAATTGATAGTGGTGCTTAATTTTGATTGAGTCATTTGTTGACAAGAACAACATGTAGCGGATTTATAACAAGCTTCCATATGCTGTATCTCAATATTATACTTGGCACAAACTTCTTTCACATAACTAAGTAGAAAAATAAAACCTTCTCTCAAAGTATGAAGCAAAATTTTAATTGTTGAAACAGAGTCCATTGCATTTAAAATATTTAGAGATTTCTCTTATAATGCTCCACAGAGTAGCTTTTTAACCTTATTATCTTTTACATCAAGTATAATACGAATATGAAATTAAAAGACTTCATCACAATTAACAAACCACTAGCTTCACCACTGATGGAGTTAGAGTACCTATCATCCACCATATTTTCTAACACAGTAATCACAGAGCTATATATATCAATCATGTTACAAATTGAGTCAAAATTAGAACTCTAACTAGTTTTTCCAGGTCGTAGTAAATTTTCAAATTGATTACATCGTCTACTTAGTATCACACTCACCAATAGCTGTCATACGTGCAACTTCAACTCTTTGAGCAGAAAGTAACTCAGCATGACATTTAGGGGATGTGTTAAAGAGATAACAAATGAAATTCAATTTTGAAAATAAAAACCAAATGGATACCTCTTTTTCAAAGGTTGTAGTTAATACTAGTTGATGTCTATGAGCGAAACAATGTATGTAATATGCATATGAACAATGTTTTTAAAAAAAGAGCTTATAATCCATTCTAAGAGTCACACATATTGTTAGTACTATCATATTCTTAATCCTGTATGTTGTGGATATGCAAGTCATAATAACCAAGAACATTATATATTTCTTTCATAAGTATTGCATCAATTGTATCAGTCACATGTACAATGTAAAGAACCACTCTCGTAAAAAATCATCAATATCCACAAATCTTAATATAATAGTCATCTACTACTTCTTAGATGTATCTCTTGTTTCATCAACTAAAATGTAGAATTTTGCATCCCCAATTTCTTTATGAATCTTGGTTCTCACTTAATGATTAATAAGAATATTCAAGATATCTTTTTGAATACATGTTGAAGTATACTTTACATTTTTTGGAGCTTTCTCTAAGACGATGCCCCAAATATTCTAATTCATTTGTCCCATAAATATTATCATCTCAATAAAATTTTCAATATTATTAGAAGATGGAGATTCATCGTGCCCTCTAAATGCACATGTTTGCAAAAAAGCCATTGAATGCTTTTAATAGTTGTTGTAAGCCGCAATCTATTCATCAATTTTTATTCTCAAGATTGTGCATTCATCACTTTGTTAATATGATGAGGTATATTCATCAAATTATCAAGATATTCTACAGCATTATTATATGGTGAAGTATTATATTTTATATGCATAAACAATGCACATCTATCACCTTCATTAACTCACTTCTAATATTTGAATTTATTTGTCATAAATGCAAGATTGCGAGGATGCTTATGATCAAATAAGAATCATAGAAAGCAATATGAAGTATCTTTCAAAGGAGAATACTCTAGCCAAGTAGATTTCTTAAACCAATGACTTTGGAATAATTGATTTTGACTTTCAAATTTGGTCGATGGATACTCATTCTTAATATGTTGATATGACCCCATCTTAATATAAGCTTTTCTAATTCCATCCCTTTGATTAACATGATATTTCCATATCAGAGTATGTTATGCCGGATCAGGTTCAAGAGAATTGAATGTTGGGTATGACTCAGTGGATTTCCTTAGCGAAAACTTAGTCGTCCTTGAGAGACCTCTCCATGTCTACGGATTAAAATTTAATCCGAATGGAGACCCGTCTCTCAACGACCATCTCGTGTCGTATCGAACGATCCAAATTACAACTCGACCAATCACAAAAATTGAGCCTTGAAATTTGCTTGACCGTTCGACCGCGGAAAAGGCGACAAGTGGATCGCTGGCTTTGTGTTTATGGTCGGGGTCCAGTTAATTAATTATTGACTATGATTCGCAATCAAAATAATTAAATAATTCACATAAAATGACGAGGCAAATGAATAAGGCACAAATTAAACGTAAGGAGCTTGGGAAGAGAATATACCTTCCCGATTACCTCGCGGCCTTCTACCTTATGTCCCTCCCTTCTTGGACGTCGTGTGGGCAACGATC
The DNA here is from genome assembly GCA_024364735.1 of Boesenbergia rotunda. NCBI lineage: Eukaryota > Viridiplantae > Streptophyta > Magnoliopsida > Zingiberales > Zingiberaceae > Boesenbergia > Boesenbergia rotunda. Next base: position 218,981 of record JAGFNQ010005336.1, read on the forward strand.
TACCGAGAACCGAGATCACAAGGCACTCCAACCGAGCTCTTCTCCTTGTCTTGGCCAAAAGAATAAACCCTAGCTACTAGGGTTTGTTGGTGCAGAAAGCACCCAAGTCGAACCTGTGTTTTGATAATGGCAAAATGGTTCAAAAGTTAAGGTATAATGTTTATCTAATATGTTACTCGAGTGTGCAGGCAAAGTCCTAGCGAAGGACTGCTAGGCACCTTGCAAAGGAATGCCAGGATACAAAGCCCTAGCGAAGGACTGCTAGGCACCTAGCGAAGGAATGCCAGGATACAAAGCCCTAGCGAAGGACTGCTAGGCACCTGGCGAAGGAATACCAGGATTCAAAGACCTAACGAAGGACTGCTAGGCACTAGGCGAAGGACGGCTTGGTACTGAAGACCTGGCGAAGGACAGCTAGGCACCTAGCGAAGGACTGCTGGGCAAAAGTCCAACCGGAGGAGCCGGTTGGCATCAGGTAAATTCTCCCGAGAGGAGTAGGTGAGGACGCGTTCCCCGTCGAGGGAACAATACGCGTCGGTTCGACCTAGGGCTCCATTTTGAAGACCCAAAGTCATAACCAAGACAGCTAAGGCTGTATAAACTTAATACTCTATTGCTTTGTACTTGTTTTGGACTAACCCTGGATGCAAGACCGAAGGAATGAGTCATTGCAGCTCAGAACGCCTTAAAGGAGAAAGGCAGCAGCTGAGCAGGGCGCCCCCAGTGTTCCGGGTGCCCCCAAGGGCAACACAAAACAGACTAAGCAAAAAGAGTGCTTCGGCAGGGCACCCCCGTGCTCCCGGGCGCCCCCCATGCTCCCGGGCGCCCCCAGCATCCCGGGCGCTCCCAAGTCAAGCTATCGAAGCAGAAGCCAGCGAAGCCAACGGATAAGAGTTGACCCAGTCAACTCGGGCGCCCCCAGCGTCCTGGGCGCCCCCGTCAAAGACTGACCGAGATGAACTCGGATTAGCTGACACGTGGGGGGGGCGCCCCCGACATCCCGGGCGCCCCCAGGGGCTATAAAAGGGCCCTCGACCCCAAGGCTTCGGAGCATCAATTTTCCGACGCATTCATGCTCTTCTACGCTCACGCTCTGCTCTGAAAACCTCCCGACTCGAGATACAAGCATCGACGACGTCCCTCTGCTCCGAAAATACAATCTACAACGGACGTCGGTAACGAAGAGCCTCTTTTATGTTTACTGCACTAGCCTTGTAATAAATCTTTTAAACTATTTTTGCGACATATAGAATTGCCCGCAGAAAAGGTCAACGACTGTGGGCCTTGGAGTAGGAGCCGACCGCGACTCCGAACCAAGTAAAAAACTTGGTGTTTGCGTGTGTTTGTGTTTATTTCCGCTGTGCATTCTCTATTTTCTTAATCCGAACGTTTTACGATATTCACCCCCCTCTATCATTTCTCGCGATCCAACAAGTGGTATCAGAGCGGGGAAGATCAAATTTGGTGCAACCACCAATTTGAGAATTTTTTGGATTTTTACGAAATTTCTTTTTAATATTTTTTTTCGTTCGAATTTCTTCTCGTTAATCGAAGTTGGTGCAATACCCCTCGTCAAATTTTTTTTTCTTTATCCCGCACTACTAATCCAAGACCAAGTCTTGGGATATCGCTTTTTCCGTTTAAGTTTACATTTTAGATAAAATGGCCATGCAAGAAGGCTTCAGCACTACAAGACCACCTCTCTTCATGTGGGGAGGACTTCTCCTACTGGAAGAGCAGAATGGAGGTCTACCTAAAAACTCAGGTGGACATATGGATAATCATCCAGTCCGGACTGGAGATTCCAAAAAATGCTGAAGGAGTACCTCAAACCTACACAGAGTGGGACACCGCTCTGAAACGGAAGATTGAAGCTGATGCAAAGGCGACCCAGACCCTCCAATGTAGCTTAACAAAAGAGGAGCTGAACCGGGTGGGTCCATTCAACAGTGCCAAGGAGCTGTGGGGGAAACTGATCGAGCTGCACGAAGGAACTTCAGACACTCGGATCAGCAAGAGAGATCTCCTCCTGAACAAGCTGTACACGATCAAGATGAACGACAACGAAACAGCAGCTCAACTCCACGCTCGAATTCAGGAATTAATGAACGGACTACACACCATCGGTCACAAGGTAGAAAACCGTGACCTAATAAGGTACGCTTTAAATGCTTTCCCGAGAAATACCTTGTGGGCATCCATGGTAGATGCATACAAGGTTTCAAGGGACCTTTCAAAAATTAAATTAGATGAATTGTTCTCTGAATTAGAATTACATGAACAGACTAACTGTAATCTGGCCGAGAAAGGTATTGCCTTTGTTGCAGGTAAAACTAGAAGGGCAACCAAGAAGAAGCCTCAACCTGAACCCGAGTCTAACTCAGACTAAGACTCAGAAGACGAAGAAGGAGATCGACTAAAGCTGGTCCGACTGGCCCGAAGGAATTGAAGAACCAAACCAACAGACGGAAAGCCAGCAGAAGAATGGACGAACCAGCTGAACCCACAAATGAAAAGAACAAGCCCAACGTGACCTGCTACCAGTGCAAGAAGAAGGGTCACTACAAGACGGAGTGTCCGAACCTAAAGGAGACCAAGAAGAATAGAAGGAAAAAGACACTTCAGGCAACGTGGTACGAGTCCTCCTCCGAAGTAGAAGAAGAGGTCCCACAGTCGAACCTACTCGCACTAACCGCCTCAGAAAAAGTCGAGACCGAATCAGAATCTGAACAGGACGACGGCAGACTGACATTTTCAGAGGACGATGAAATCAAGGTAAGTGGTTTTACTAGAAGTCAGTTAAATGAGTTAATTTCTTATCTTTCTCGAGATTTGGCGAAAGCTAAACTCTGAGTCGAATCCCTCCGACAGGAAGTAAAACTCCTGAAAGAGGGAGCTGACTCTAGACCCTTAACTAAGAAGGTTCAAGAAGGAACCTCTACTCATGTTGAAAAACTTGAGAAAGAGAACTCCTACCTGAAAACTCAGGTTAAAGATCTTAGAGGGGTTTTAGAACGATTCACTTCTGGTTCCAAGAGTCTTGACATGATTCTTGGAAAACAAAAGTCGGTTCTAAATCGATCCGAACTAGGTTATAGAACTAAATCTAGACAAAGATCCTACTTTGCTGTACTGAACCAGTCCAGACCTAAAGTTCAGGCATGGGTACCCGAACTATGCCTGAACAAACAAACTGGATCAAATCAATACTGGATCCCCAAGGGCAAGATTCACATCTTGCCAGACCATTATCGTGACTTTAGTCTAGGGGGAGCCAAATTGAAAACAATATTTATTGTTAGATAAAATTCAATTCTTGCTTACAATTTGCATGATTGATTGTTTACTTAATTTCTGCAATTTACCATGTTTAGATTTAGGAATGGTTAGTTTAACGACTGAACCAACTTAACTGAAATTTGACAACATAGTATTGGGTGGAGGTGAGATGATAGTACGTTAGGGAAACCAATTGTAATAAGGTCAAGTATTCTCTACTTGGTCTCTTTAGACTTGTGAAACTAGCCGAAGCTACCGATCCAAGACCCAAACTAGTTAGACCAGAATTTTTCAAAGATTAATTTTGAAAATGAAATTTCACTGAAAGGCTTTGTCAAGGAAAGGGTTGATGATCCAATAAGGCTATGGCTGTAATGCCCGCTTTTTTTTCCGTAAAGCGGCGTTACGTTAACATACATAGGGGCATGTGAACATTGTAAGGCAGCGGAATACTTAAAACTTACACATACATGCACCTAACTATTTTTCCTATCATGGTGACATGGAACTTAGCATATCAACATCATACTTACCATCATGTCATAAAGTCACATAGTCATTCATTAGGCACATAAGTAGCAAACGTAAGTTGCTCTAGACAACACCATCATAAGGTTAACATAAAACTTGTAATTATATCTTTCCTTGGTCATGTCACTACCACACACTCATTTGTGCCTCTCCTGCTGCTTCCTTAGTATCCTTTTGCTTGATCTGCGGTATAAAAAAAGTAAGACTATAAGCACATAGGCTTAGTAAGACCCTTTCCTACTCACTAAAATCATTCGTCACTTAAACATAAGCACACGAACATTAACATCACTGGGTGCTTAACATAAAACATAAGCATATAAAATTCACTTAGCATGACATAGATCTTAACATAGAACATGAGCATAAAGCATAAAGCATTTTCTATTATGGCATAGTTCCTTAACATCAATCATAATCATAAACCCTTTTCTATCATGGCATACTTCTTAACATCAAACATAAACATAAAGCATCTTTCTATCATGGCATAATTCTCAACATCAAACATAAACATAGAGCATCTTTCTATCATGGCATAATTCTTAACATCAAACATAAACTTAAAACATTTTTCTATCATGGCATAATTCTTAACATAAGCATACATAAACATTTTCTATCATGGCATAATTCTTAACATAAGCATAAACATAAACATTTTCTATCATGGCATAATGCATAACATGAATGAATGCATGAGTCAAAATGCATATACATAAGGATGCTTAATTTTAAAATCATACTTTTAGATACTTAAACATAATCATAACATCATTGGGGTCCCCGGCTTGTACCACATTCATACATCATATGCGCGCATCCCTAAGTAAATACGAGGTAGCTAGTCTCGACCTACTAGGGTAAGGACAACTTCATCGGTAGTCCCCGAACCGTGGACAGCTTCATCGGTAGTCCAGAACCGTGGACAACTTCATCGGTAGTCCAGAACCGTGGACCTTGCTTAGGTCCGGTACAAGCCCATTCATAAAATAAAATACTTTCACATGCTTCTTTATTCATAAACATACATAGCATAATCATTCATTCTTAATACTTAACATCATCATTATGCCTTGAAGGCATGAACCTTATCTTCGTTCATCATTTTCATTCCATATCATCATTATGCCTCGAAGGCATGAACTTTAACTTCATTCATCATTTTCAGTCATAAACATGACATGCATACATAATCAGGTCCTATGATATAAACATCATTCTAGTTCATAAAGCTTGTCGTGTTCATGGCATACTACAGTATTTAGGGTCATAGCATTCATCATAAACCATACATAGACCTTCGCACACATATTCTACATGCATTATTCTATTCAACCTACTCCTACGTCACATATGTTCATGGTATTTGATCTATAATATTCATGAATAAAACATCACACATAACCTAAACATACCAAAAATCATGTCACATAACACATAAAACTAGGGTTTTAGTAACATAAGGATCCATACATCATGCTTAACCATATACTTACATCATTGTGACCTAACAACAAGTATCCTTGAGACCTTAACCCAATCCAAGCCCTGGGTCATGGTCTTGGCCGAAACCCTAAGGAACCCTAGGTCCATGGAAAAATTCATATAGGTCACAAATAACGTCCCATACAAACATACAATGCCATAGAAAACATTTGATCCCATAGTTAAAGTTAACCCTAATCCCTTACCCCTGGATTAGCCCTTGGCCGAAACCTAAAGGCCCATGAAATTCATAGAAAAATTATTATAAAACCCAATTACTATCCATCATGTCATAGGGGAAATAAATTAAACATGTTGAAGGGTTAGATCAAGTTCCGTCCATGGGTTAGGGGTCTTGGCCGAAACTTATAGGAGCCATTAAGCATGTAAAAATTCACATGAATCACCACTAACATCACTTACATCATAAGGAGACATAAGAACCATCATTAGAGAGTTAAAACTAGTCCTAGCCATGGAATCATGAAGGTGGCCGAACCCTAGAAGTCCTATTTCATGGATTTCTCAACTTAGATCTCAAACAAAAACTTAGATCATAACCATATCAAGGAAAACCATTACACCATAGGTGAGGGAGTCTTACCTTGGTTTACCTTGGTTATAAACCTTAGATGGGGAGGAGGATGAAGACCTTGTTATCTCTTGACCACCCCTAGCCTTTGCAACCTTGAAAAAAAACTTGGATCTTGGAAGAGAGACCTTCTTGTGAAGCTTTTCCAAAGGGAAACTGTAACGCCCGTTTTTTTTTCATAAAGTGGCGTTACGTTAACATACTTAGGGCATGTAGACATCATAATGCAGCGGAAACCTTAAAACTTACACCTACATGCACTTACTACCATTCCTAACTCCATAACATGGGAACTTGGCATATTAACTTTATACTTAGCATCATATCATGTCATACTTAGCATCATGTCATACTTAGCATCATGTCATACTTAGCCTCATGTCATAGAGTCACATTCAAGCACATAATAGTAAAGGTAAAATTCTATCATAAGACGAGCAAACATATCTTTTCTTGGCCAAGTCACTATCACACACATGCTTTATTGCCCTCCTGCTGCTTCCTTACTGTCCCCTTGCGTGATCTGCGGTATAAGGAAATAAGACTATAAGCACACAGGCTTAGTAAGACTCTTTCCTACTCACTAAAACCATCCATCACTTAATCATGAGCATATGAACCATTAACATACTTAATGCTTTACTTAGAACATAAGCCTTTATGATCACTTAGCATACATTCGACATGGCATGAACATAAACTTAATCACATTCGTAGCATGACATAAACATAAACTTAAAAACATTCACGGCATAGCATAACACTTGGCATAGACATAAACATAATAAGCATAACCTCATAAACATTCTTAGCATGAACCTAAATAAAATCATGGCATCCTAACTTAGCACAAACATAATTAAATCATGGCTTCATAAATTAGCATGGGCATAAATAAAATCATGGCATCCTAACCTAGCATAAACATAATTAAATCATGGCATCATAAACTAGCATGAACATAAATAAAATTATGACATCCTAACCTAGCATAAACATAATTAAATCATGGCATCATAAACTAGCATGAACATAAATAAAATCATGGCATCCTAACCTAGCATAAACATAATTAAATCATGGCATCATAAACTAGCATGCACATAAATAAAATCATGGCATCCTAACCTAGCATAAATATAATTAAATCATGGCATCATAAATTAGCATGGACATAAATAAAATCATGGCATCCTAACATAGCATAAACATAATTAAATCATGACATCATAAACTAGCATGCACATAAATAAAATCATGGCATCCTAACCTAGCATAAATATAATTAAATCATGGCATCATAAATTAGAATGGACATAAAATCATTTGCATAAACATACCTTGCATAAACTTACTTTGCATACTATTCTTATCATAGATATAATGCATAACATGGATGGATCCATGTGGCAGTGGTGCATATATATATATAAGGATGCTTAATCTTTAAAAACATGCTTTTAAATACTTTAACATAATCATAACATTCCTTGGGCCCTGGCTTGTACCACATTCATACATCATATACGTGCATCCCTAAGTAAATACGAGGTAGCTAATCTCGACCTACTAGGGTAAGGACAGCTTCATCGGTAGTCCCGAACCGTAAGGACAGCTTCATCGGTAGTCCCGAACCGTGGACAGCTTCATCGGTAGTCCAAAACCGTGGACCTTATTTAGGTCCGGTACAAGCCCATAAAATAAAATAAAATGCTTTCACATGCTTTTTCATTCATAATCATTCATAGCATATTCATTCATTCATCATACTTAGCATCATCGTTATGCCTTGAAGGCATGAACTTTAACTTCATTCTTCATTTTCATTCCATATCATCATTAAACCTCAAAGGCATGAACTTTAACTTCATTCATCATTTTCATTCATAAACATGGCATATGTACACATCATTCATAAAGCATGGCATACATACAAATTATTCATAAATCATGGCCTACCTACATCTTATTCATAAGACATGGCATACCTACATATCATTTATAAGACATGGCATACATACATATTATTCATAAAACATGGCATACATACATATCATTCATAAATCATGGCACATGTCTAAACATTTATGACCTAACATATAATTCATGACATATAACTAAGGGTTTGGTTAACATAGGAATTCTTCCATCTTACTTAAACATACATCTTAGTAACCTATACACAAGCATCTTTGTAGGTTTAACCCAACCCTAGCCCTAAGTTAGGTCCTTGGCCGAAAGCCCCAAGGAACCCTAGGTCCATGAAACTTCACATAACTTCCCAAACAACATCTCATACATACATACTAGGCCATAGGAAACATTTGATTCCATACTTAAGGCCAACCCTAACCCTTTAACCCTAGTCTTGCTCTTGGCCAAAACTTCAAGGTCATGGGGCCATGGAAAAATTCCATTAAAATCCCCAAATCAATTGTTAAACACCAACCATACCTTACCATAGGGCCATTGAAATAAGTCCTAACTTTCCACCCTATTAGGGTACTTGGCCGAAACCTATAGGGTCTCTAGGCCATGTGAAACATTCACATAAACACCATCCATCTCCCTTATATCATGATAATACATAAAACACATACTTGAGGTTTTAGACCCAACCCTACCCATGGGTTCTTGATGTTGGCCGAAACCCTAGGGTATCCTAGGGTACCCCAAAAATTCTCAAAAATTATATTTAATCTTTAAACATCATGGGAGAACATTAAACAACATTATGAAGATTTTTAGCATCATCATTGACCCTAAAACTCTAGTGGCCGAATCCCATAGGACTAGGGTTCTTGGTTTTTGTTTCTTTTAACATCAAATCCCAAAAACCCACCAATATATCATGCTAAAAACATAAGGAACTATTATACCACAGGTGAGGGAGTCTTACCTTGGTTGATCTTGATTTTTAAACCTTAAAAGAGAAGGAAATTGTAAATCCTTTGGACACTTGAACCCCCTTGCCCTGTATCCTTGGGAAACCCTTAGATCTTGGAGATGAGATCTTCTTGTGGAGATTTTCCAAGAAAGAACCTCTCCTTGAGGTTTCGGCTAGGATGAGGAAGGAGGAGGGGAGAAAGTGCAATTGATGGAAGGGAAGAGGTAACTCCCAAACCTCCCTCTTTATAACCCATTAAGGAGGTAAATGAAGAGTCTCTCCATGACCCTTCATCTTCTTCTAAGCCTTAACCAATATCCACTTCATTCCCTCATAATATTCCCTTGTTAGGTGAGTTGGTTAGAGCATACATGGTTGTACAAGAGGTCCAAGGTTCAATCCTTGGTCCATGCACCTTATTTTTATTTTATTTTTCTTTTTATTTCCTAAAATTCCGAAAATCCTCTAAAAATTCCCCCATAATTATGTTAATATTTCTCATTAAAATCCTTTTATATTTATATAAATTTTCACCTAAAATCCACTCATAATTATGGTACTAAAAAGCCCATATAAGGCCCATTAGTGCCCTTTTTCCCAATTTAAATGAGAAAACATGGATTTTCCAGGCCAAAGTTAGCATTAATATTTCTAGGTTCCTCAGAAAATTATCTAGACATGCTTAATACTTTACGGAAATATTAAGAGAATTTTCCGGGTCATTACAGAAACTCCCCCTTGAGGTTTCGGCTAAAATGAGGAAGGAAGAGGGAGAAGGGTGGACTTGGTGGAAGAAGCAAAGTAACTCCCATGCCACCTCTTTAAACCACATTAAGGAGGGCAAGTGAAGAGTCATGGTGGATACTCTTTATTTTCCCTAAGCCTTAACTAAAATCCACTTCATTCTCTACTAGCACTCCCTTGCTATGTAAATTGATTAGTACATGCATGGTGGTAACATAGGTCCAAGGTTCAATCCTTGGTGCATGCACTTTATTTTTTATTTTATTTTTCATTTTATTTTTATATTATTTTCGAAAATTCCCCAAAAATTCCCCCATGATCATACTAATATTCCTAATTAAAACCTATTTATATTTATATTAAATTTCACCTAAAATCCACTAATAACCATGGTCTTAGAAAAGCCCGTTAGTAATTAGCTTCTCAATTTAAATGAGAAATTATGGATAATTAGGCTAAGGTTAGTACTAGTATCTCTAAACTCCTTCAAAACTATTTAGACATGATCAATATTTTAAAGAAAATATTGAGAAGATTTTCCGGGTCGTTACAACGACCAAAGAAGGCCTAGAGTCTCGCCAAGACCTGGAAGCCAATCTTTGAAATTCAAATTCAAACTAGTCTCTGTTAAATTCGAATCTAACACAAATTTTCAGTTAGTTGTAGATTTAAACATTTTTTTCAAAATAAATTCAATTGTTTTCAAAATTAATTAAGTTTTTCAAAATAAATTATGTTTTTCTCAAAAATTCTTTTATCAAAACCTGTCTCACAAAACCTATAAGGCTAACGTGATTGAAAACCCTAGATTTGGGTGAGACAGACTAGGCAGTGAAAATCAATTTAAGCTATTCCTGACTCTAATTGGATCCAAATCAACAAAACTCTTTATGTGTAGGAACATAAAGATTTGGACCAATGGATGTTGGATAGCGGTTGCTCCAGACACATGATTGGAGATAAATTGAAATTCACCAAACTCAAGTTCAAGAACCTAGGCTCAGTGGCATTTGGCAACAATACTACACTCAAAGTGATTGGGTCAGGTAATATTGAACTTAAATCTGACTTTGTTATTAAGAAAGTTCTTTTGGTTGAAAACTTCAATTTTAACTTGCTTAGCATAAGTCAGTTATGTGATTCTGGTTATATAGTCACCTTCAACAATTCTAACTGCCTGATTAGAAACGTACAAGACTCAGAAATCATGCTTAAGGGCACTAGGAAAAATAATGTTTACACTATAAACCTTCCCCTTGTACCTAAATGCATATTAACTTAGTTAGAACAATCAAACCTCTAGCATAGGAGACTAGGTCACACTAACCTAAGAATTATTTCAAAAATCACCCAACTTGGCCTAATTAAAGGTATTCCCAAAATTAAAAACCATGAAAACTTAATATGTGAATCATGCAATCAAGGTAAACAAACCAGATCTAATCACAAACTAATTCAATCTGATCTAACTCAAACCACTCTTGAGCTCCTGCACCTTGACCTATTTGATTCACACGGAGCCAAGTCACTAAGCGGAAATCGGTACTGCTTAGTAATAGTTGATGATTACTCAAGGTTTACCTGGGTTAGGTTTCTAAAGACCAAAAGTGAAACCCTAAACCTATTTAATGAATTCTGTAAGTTAATTGAAAATCAAAATGATACTAAAATCAAAAGACTTAGGAGTGACCACGGGGGAGAATTTGAAAATCAACGGTTCGAGGAATTCTATAAGGTAAATGGATACATACATGAATTTTCGTGTCCTAGAACCCCCCAACAGAATGGGATAGTCGAAAGAAAAAAATAGAACTCTACAGGAAGCCGCTAGGGCTATGCTCAATGAATTTAACTTAGCCAACCAATATTGGGCAGAAGCAATTAGTATGGCTTGCTACATCCAAAATAGGGTCCTGATTAACAAACGACACAACAAAACACCCTATGAACTATATTACCATAGGCTTCCAAATCTACACTACCTAAGGGTCTTTGGATGCAAAGTCCATATCCTAAACACCAAAGACTACTTAGGAAAATTCTAGTCTAAGTCAACCCCAGGCATCTTCTTAGGATATTCAACAACAAGTAGAGCCTATAGGGTTTACAACAAACAAACCAAGAAAATCGAAGAAACAACCAACCTAATATTCGATGAAGAAATTAACTCAAATCCAAATCCAACTTCATCAAACACTGATCAAGAAGATAATCAACAAGTTGGTGAATCCTTAATTGAACCCATAAATGAACTAACTATTGAACCAACTAGTGAGTCAAATGAGCCAATTATTGAACCAATAATTGAACCAGCTCAAAGAGTTGAATCAAATAGTGAACCAAACCGACCAGCCGGACCTGAGGCTGAACCAAGTTCTAGAAAAACTAAGAAACCCAGACTCAGTCACCCAACCGATCAAATTGTGGGTGATCCAACTCTAGGAGTTAGGACTAGATCCTCCTATAGAAACCTTAGTCAAATAGCAATGATTTCAAAAATAGAACCTAAGACTATAGATGAGGCCTTACCTGATCCTGATTGGATCATAGCTATGCAAGAAGAATTAGCCCAATTTAAGAGGAACCAAGTTTGGGAACTAGTACCTAAACCTGAAGGCAAATCCATCATTGACACTAAGTGGGTCTTTAGGAACAAGCTAAATGATCAAGGAGAAATAGTCAGAAACAAAGCCCGCTTAGTAGCAAAGGGATTCAGCCAAGTAGAAGGATTAGATTATGACGAAACATATGCCCCAATAGCTAGACTTGAGTCCATTAGGATGTTATTATCCTTTACATCCCATAAAGAATTTAAGCTATATCAAATAGATGTAAAGTCAGACTTTCTAAATGGATTCATTAAAGAAGAAGTTTATGTAGGACAACCCCCTGGGTTTGAGGACTTAGAAAGACCTGACCACATTTACAAACTTACTAAAGCACTATATGGACTAAAACAAGCACCTAGGGCCTGGTATGAACGCTTATCAACTTACTTAATTTCTAAAGAATTTAAACAAGGACAAATTGACTCAACCTTATTTTTTAAGACCCTAGGAAAAGACATATTTATTGCCCAAATCTACGTAGATGACATAATCTTTGGGTCCACCAACTCAAACTTTCTAAAATAATTTGTTAAAATAATGGAAAATGAATTTGAAATGAGCTTAGTTGGTGAGCTTAACTTTTTCCTAGGATTACAAATTAAACAAACTAGGGATGGAAACTATGTCCATCAATCCAAATACGCTAAGGAGCTAATAAAGAAATTTAAAATGGATAACTCTAAAAGCATAAGTACCCCCATGGCCACTAATATAAAAATAGATAGTGACCCTGATGGTAAACCAGTAGACCTTAAACTCTATAGAAGTATGATAGGAAGTCTACTGTACCTTACAGCCAGCAGACCTGACATTCTATTTGCTGTAGGGATGTGCGCTAGATACCAAACCTGTGCTAAGGAAACACACTTAGCAGCCCTAAAAAGAATACTAAGATATGTAAAGGGTACCCTAAATGTAGGGATTTGGTATCCTAGAACCTCAACCTTTGATTTGTCAGGATACTCGGATTCTGACTATGCTGGTTGCAAATTAGATAGAAAGAGCACAAGTGGAAGCTGCCAACTGTTAGGACATAGTCTAGTAAGTTGGTGCAGCAGAAAACAACACTGTGTAGCTCTATCCACAACTGAAGCTGAATATGTTGCCTTAGGAGAATGTGTAGCACGACTTTTATGGATGATGCACACTCTTAAGGACTTCCAGCTTAACTACACCCAAACTCAGGTATTCATTGACAATATAAGCTCGATTAATCTAACTAAGAACCCAATCCAACATTCTAGAACTAAACACATAGAAGTTAAACACCACTTTGTAAGAGATCATGTAGCCAGGGGTGAGATAGTCCTTAACCATGTAGACTCTAAATCTAACATAGCTGATATATTCACCAAACCCCTACCTGAGTCTGAGTTCAGCTCACTAAGAAGGCAGTTAGGATTATGCTTGGTAGAATAGATTTAGTCTACTGTTGGTTTTCTTACTACTTGACTCATTTCAAAATCAGTTTTTAAAGTAGTTTTAAAAAAAAATGCTTTCAAAATCAGCTTTTACTTAGCTTTGAAAAGTTTTAAAAAGAAATAAATGTTTGACTTAGTTTTATTTTAAAAAAAAACTATTCCTTTCAAAACTAGGGCTTTTTCGCAAATGGACTTAGCCTAGGCCCTAACCCTAGAACTGCATGCACCTATAGATTTAGAAGCCAGCATCTCACAAGCACCTTAGGGTACTTTTGATTGATAACCTAGAATGGGTTGAGATGCTTAGGTCTTTGCCTTAATTCAAAATGCTTTAAGCCAGTGCATCTGCAGTAATTGGGGCACTAAATACAACTTACACAGTAATCAAGTTAAGTGTCAAGTTTAGAAAATCTAACTTGAACAGAATACTTAACCTGACTAACCCTAGCGAAAATTACTGCTTATAGCAGTTAGTAAGTAGCTAATTGGGTTAGACATGACCCTAAAAGAGAAAATTAAAACTGATTTGGTTTAATTCATATCCTGAACTGATTCAGTACAGCGAATTATGTAAGTTATTATTTTTTTATGCAACTCAATTATCCTTTTTCTGCTATATTTCTTTGTTTTTGATATATGGCAAAGGGGGAGAGATAGGAAAGGAGAGTTTAAATTTTTTTTTAAAATCCAAAATTCAAACTCTATATTCAAAAAGTACTTCAAATTTTCCTAAAGTACTTAAAATTTAATTTTTCAAATTTTACTAAGTACTTAAAACTTAATTTTTTTAAATTTTACTAAGTACTTAAAACTAAAATTTTTCAGATTTTACTAAGTACTTGAAACTAATTTTTTTTTAGATTTTCCTAAGTATTTTAAACTTATGTTTTCAAAAAAAACTTTCTGAGTATTTAAACATAAACTTTCGAAATTTTCTTTAGTATTCTAACTTAAGTTTTCAAAATACTTTGTAATACTTAAGTTTTCAAAAAATCATCTAAATATTTAAACTTAAATTTTCTACAAGTATAAATTTTCCAAAAGTGCACAAACCAAAATTATTTCAGGAAAATATGTCTTAAGTTGGAAAATTATTCTAAGTAAAATTAAATCCATCTTTAGACTTAGAATATATTTTCAAAACCCCACAAACAAATGAAAAATCTAGGGGGAGATTCCTTCCAGGGGGAGGAAACAAAATTTCAGTTTACTTGTTCTGATTAACATCACTTTTTGAACCAGAGTTGCCATAAATCAAAAAGGGGGAGATTGTTGATGCAGAAAGCACCCAAGTCGAACTTGTGTTTTGATAATGGCAAAAGGGTTCAAAAGTTAAGGTATAATGTTTATCTAATATGTTACTTGAGTGTGCAGGCAATGTCCTAGCGAAGGACTGCTAGACACCTAGTGGAGGAATGCCAGGATACAAAGCCCTAGCGAAGGACTGCTAGGCACCTGGCGAAGGAATGCCAGGATACAAAGCCCTAGCGAAGGATTGCTAGGCACCTGGCGAAGGAATGCTTAGTACTGAAGACCTGGCAAAGGGCAGCTAGGTACCTAGCGAAGGACTGCTGGGCAAAAGTCCAACCGGAGGAGCCGATTGGCATCAGGTAAATTCTCCCGAGAGGAGTAGGTGAGGACGCGTTCCCCGTCGAGGGAACAGTAGGCGTCGGTTCGACCTAGGGCTTCATTTTGGAGATCCAAAGTCAGAACCAAGACAGCTAAGGCTGTATATACTTAATACTCTATTGCTTTGTACTTGTTTTGGAGTAACCCTGGATGCAGGATCGAAGGAATGAGTCATTGCAGCTCAGAACACCTTAAAGGAGAAAGGCAGCAGCTGAGCAGGGCGCCCCTAGTGTTCCGGGCGCCCCCAAGGGCAACACAAAACAGACTAAGACAAAAAAAAGTGCTTCGGCAGTTCATCGGCAGGGCGCCCCCGTGCTCCCGGAGCCCCCGTGCTCCCGGGCGCCCCCGTGCTCTCGGGCACCCCCAGCGTCCCGGGCGCCCCCAAGTCATGATATTGAAGCAGAAGCCAGCGAAGCCAACGGATAAGAGTTGACCCAGTCAACCCGGGCGCCCCCAGCGTCCCGGGCGCCCCCGTCAAAGGCTGATCCTGAGTTTGAAGGGATCAGAGCTGACCGAGAGGAACTCGGATCAGCTGACACGTGGGGGGGGGGGTGCCCCGACCTCCCGGCCGCCCCCAGGGGCTATAAAAGGGCCCTCGACCCCAAGGCTTTGGAGCATCAATTTTCTGACGCATTCACGCTCTTCTACGCTCACGCTCTGCTCCGAAAACCTCCCGACTCGAGATACAAGCGCCGAAGACGTCCCTCTGCTCCAAAAATACAATCTACAACAGATGTCGATAACGAAGAGCCTCTTTTAAGTTTACTGCACTAGCCTTGTAATAAATCTTGTAAACTATTTTTGCGACATATAGAATTGCCCGCAGAAAATGGTCAACGACCGTGGTCCTTAGAGTAGGAGCCGACCGCGACTCCGAACCATGTAAAAAACTTGGTGTTTGCATGTGTTTGTGTTTATTTTCGCTGTGAATTCTCTATTTTCTTAATCTGAACGTTTTACGATATTCACCCCCTCTATCGTTTCTCTCGATCCAACAGGGTTTACCCGCCGCAACCTTTGGCTCCCTCTCCCTTGCGCCGCTGACCACAATCGACCACCATATCCCCGCCGACCGGCAGCAGACCTTGAGAAGGAGGAGAAGAAGATGAAGAAGGAGATAGATCTCCTTTTTCTTCTCCCAACCAGCCGAACAACCTCCCTATTCCTCTTCCTTGCGGCGCCTCCGCACCTCCTCTTGCGCCACCTCCCTTCGGCCGCCGACCCTTGCTCCCTCGCCACCAACCACTACAAAGGCAAGGGGAGATCACTTCCTTATCCCTGGTGATCCCAACCGAGTGTTGATGGAGAAGGGAGGATGAAAAGATAAGGAGAAGTCTCTCCTTCTCTTTGCGCCGACCGAACCTTAGAGGAGATGAGAAGAGAGAGAGAAAGAGAGGAGAGGCCTTGGGAGTAATCTCTTGGATTAAGCCTTGGTTTCATGATCTCCTTGGGTATTTATAGGGCAAAAGTAGGGACCAAGAGGAGGAGTTGGATCTTGGCCCATCAATGGATCTAAACTGATCCATTAATTAAGATCCATTCCACTAAAGGATCTTAATTGAACTTCCTCACCAACCCCCATATTTTCATATGGGCTCCACATATTACGAATCGTCCATCCCCCCATATTTAAGATATCGAATGCCCGTTAATTTATTTAAATTACTGATAATTCAAATTAATTAACTTCTGGATCCTTGATTAGTACCACTCAACCTTATCATCATGCCGGATCAAATCCACCTGCAGGGTTTAGCATGATGAACCTTTTGAGCTCATCAAGGGGGCATCATCATCTCAACTCACCAGGACACAGATTCCGTCAATAATCAATAGCACATCATATTATTAATATTATCTCCCAACTTACCGGGCCTATCGATCTAACAGAATAGATCTCGCCCATTGGTAAATCAATGGGATAATAATTAATAATATATGCCCATCATTATATCGGGATTATGGGATCGTACTTCATAATAAAATCTGAGGACCTATCCAATTATTAAGTCAGTACAAATTGGATAACCTCTGGTTTTAGTCCTACTCAATGTACTCAAAACACACTAGTGTAATTCTATGGTCAAGACCAACCACACCTAATTACACTACAACCATCCCGATGGTTTGTCCAATTCTATCTCGGTTGTGAGCCTCTACTTATACTAGGCAAGGAACTGATAAGATGATCTTCCGTGTGACACCACACACCATGTTATCTATAATGCGAAGTAATGGACTTTATTCATGTACTAATATAAACAGACACCTAGTGTAGTTGTGATTCTCTTTTCAAAATGAAGATGTTCATATAATATAAAAGAATCATGTCTTTCAGTATACATATCTTACAATCTCCAACTTATACTTAAAGACTTTGCTGTTCTCTCATTGCCATACATCTGACTCCTATATCCTCCACATGTTGATCAAAAGCTCTAGCTAGAAGAGCATTAGTGAAAGGATCTGCCAGGTTGTCCTCTGATGCAATCTTGGCGACAGCCACTTCTCCTCGCTCTACGATTTCTCGTATCAGGTGGTACATGCGCTCTATGTGTTTACTCGCCTTATGGGCTCGTGGTTCCTTCGAGTTTGCAATTGCACCACAGTTATCACAAAAGATTGTGATAGATTTGGGCAATCTAGGAATCACATCCAAGTCCATGATGAATTTCCTGAGCCATACAACTTTCTTGGCTGCCTCTAAGGCAGCCACATACTCAACTTCCATGGTGGAGTCCGCCACGCATTTCTACTTGACACTCCTCCAAACAATGGCTCCACCTCCTAAAGTAAACACAAACCTTGAGGTAGACTTACTCTTGTCCCTGTCTGACTGGATATCTGAGTCTGTATAACCCACAGGGACTAATTGGTCTGCCCGATATAATCCCTAGTCTGTCTCTGGTATTTCAATATATGTTTTACCGCAGTCCAATGTCCCTGTCCAGGGTTACTCTGATATCTGCTAATCATGCCCACGTCAAAATAGATATCTGGTCTCATGCACAACATAACATACATGAGGCTTCCTACTGCCGAAGCATAAGGAACCACCTTCATTTCCTCTATCTCCTTTGATGTTTTCGGACACATCTCCTTAAATAGAGGAACACCATGCCTAATGGGTAGGAAACCCTTCTTGGAGTTTTCCATGCTAAAACGAGTCAGGATAGTGTCAACATATGAAGCTTGGGATAAGGACAACATCCTTTTCTGGCGATCCTTTATGACCTTGGTACCAAGGATGTGTCCTTCTTCTCCTAAGTCCTTCATATCAAACTGTTTTGACAGCCAGACCCTTACGTCTGATAACACTTTGACATTGTTGCCAATTAACAAAATGTCATCTACGTAAAGTACAAGAAACACCACTACGTTTCCGTCACATCTCTTGTATACACATGACTCATCCGGGCTTTGAGTAATTCCATATGACTGGATTACTTCATCAAAGTGGATGTTCCAAGATCACGAAGCTTGCTTCAATCCATAAATGGATCGATTAAGCTTCCATACTAGATGCTCTTTACCCATTGCAATGAACCCTTCTGGTTGCTGCATGTAGATGGTCTCCTCAAGACTTCCGTTAAGGAAAGCTGTCTTAACGTCCATCTGTCATACCTCATAGTCCATATAAGCTGTAATAGATAAGAGAATCCGGATAGACTTAAGCATGACTACCGACGAAAAGGTCACCTCATAATCGATACCCTCTTTCTGAGTGTACCCTTTCACAATAAGCCTAGCTTTGAAGCTTTCAACCTTCCCGTTTGATCCTCTATTTTTCTTGTAGATCCACTTGGATCCAATGGCTTTTACACCATTGAGTGGTTCTACTAGCTCCCAGACATGATTAGAATACAGAGATTCTATCTCAGAGTTCATTGCCCTTTGCCAAGAATCTGCATCCTTATCTTGGAGGGCCTCGTCATAGGTAACGGGATCCAGTTCATGTTTACCAGAGACCAAGTCCAAAGACTCTCCCAAAAACATAAACCTTTCAGGCTGTCTAACAACCCTCCCACTGCGACGAGGTGCCACCTGTGTATCTTCTGTGACATGCGGTGCAGTGACTTGTGGTGTGTCCTCTTGTACAATTGGTCCTAAGGTCGGAACGTCCCCTCTTAACTCTTCAAGCAATAGTCTACTCTTGGGCTTATGGTTCATCACATAGTCTTCTTCTAAGAATCTGACATTCGTGCTAATGATTACCTTCTGATCCTTAGGACTATAGAACAGACCACCCTTCGTTCCCCTAGGATAGCCTACGAACAGACGTACCTCCGTCCGGGATTCTAACTTATCAGTATCTCCCATCAGCACATGTGCTAGACTACCCCAAATCCAAACATGTCCTAGACTGGGCTTGCTCCCAGTCCACAGTTCTGTAGGAGTAGAAGGGACTGACTTAGACAGAACCAAGTTTAGTATGTACGCTGTCGTTTCCAGAGCATATCCCCAGAATGAATCAGGTAAGTCTGAATAGCTCATCATTGACCTAACCATTTCCATAAGAGTCCTATTCCTTCTCTCTGCCACACCGTTCTGTTGGGACATACCGGGTGCAGTTAGCTGGGACTGAATCCCAACTTCTGATAGGTAGGTCCTAAACTCTCCAAAGAGGTACTCGTTGTTAGTAGGAGCCTTAGAGCCAATTATGTGATGATTGACTAGAGGCATTTTGTATCATATTCTATTATTAATAAAGGCATGTTTGGTTATTATACTTACTTTGTATTCTGTGCCGAATAACTAAGTATAATAATGTCCTTGTGTAGTAGGTTCATATCTACATTATATCGATTGATTGAATCGATAGTGAGATAATGTAGAGAACACTACACTAAATTATTCCTAGTCACGCATCAATTATTCAGGGACAATATTGATGCATGGAGACTAGCATGTAGGTCAACTGATGACTTGAGCTCACAAGTCATGGATATGTGATATTAAGTTGACACATGGGTATACATTGGAGAATGTGTACTGAATGACCCGCCATGAAAAAGTTTCATAGATTATCATATGAGTGTCATAGACTTTCTCATAAGGAGTTATGTACTTTGGTATCGTCAAACGTCACCCGTAACAGGGTGGACTATAAAGGCGATCACTGGGTATGTAATGAATTATGCGGAGGGATGTGAGTGATGTAGATGGGATCTATCCCTCCCATATGACGGGAGTGATGTAACGCCCACTTTTTTTTTTCATAAAGCGGCGTTACGTTAACATACTTAGGGCATGTAGACATCATAAGGCAGCGGAATAACTTTAAGACTTACACATACATGCCCTACTACCATTCTTAACATAATGACATGAAACTCATCATATTGACTTCATACTTAAACATCATATCATGTCATATCATATCATACTTAACATCACATCATAGTGTTCCATAAGTCATTATTCACGCATTCAAGCATATAAGTGACCAAAGTAAAGTTCTAGCATAAACGGTAAACATATGGTTTCCTAGGCCAAGTCACTACCACACACATGCGTTCTTGCCCTCCTGCTGCTTCCATCATTGTCGCCTTGAATGATCTGCGATATAAGGAAATAAGACTATAAGCACACAGGCTTAGTAAGACTCTTTCCTACTCACAAAAACCATTCATCATCTCATAATGAGCACATGAACATTAACATACATGGTGCTCTACTTAGAACATAACATCTTGAATCACTTATCATATACATAGCATGGCATGAACATAAACATAAGTGAACATTCCTAGCATGGCATAAGACATGGCATAATCGTAAACATAGTAAACATTCTAAGCATGACATAATACACGGCATGAACATAACATAATAAACATTCTAAGCATGACCTAATACATGGTATAACCATAACATAATAAACATTTTAAGCATGGCATAATACATGGTATAAACATAACATAATAAACATTCTGAGCATGACATAATACATGATATAAACATAACATAATAAACATTCTAAGCATGGCATAATACATAGTATAAGCATGTCTATAAAGTGTAAACCAACCTGTAGGGCCTAAACATAGGCATACTTCCTATCATAGCATATGAACATCTTCTTAACATAATCATGGCATAGATCATTTATTTCCATGCATATTCCTTAATACGAAGCATAAGCATAAAAATCTTATCAACATAGCATAATGTATAACATGAATGAATGCATGAGTGGAATGCATATACATAAGGATGCTTAACTTTTTAAACATACTTTTAAATGTTTAAACATAATCATCATATCATTGGGATCCCCGGCTTGTACCACATATATACATCATAGCGTGCATCCCTAGCAAGTCCGAGGTAGCGAGCCCCGACCTACTAGGGTAAGGACAGCATAGTCGGTAGTCCCCGAACCGAGGCGTTCTTAAGGAGCCCATCCCTGTTGCACAGCTCCGATAGTGCCAGAACCGTGGACAGCATAGTCGGTAGTCCATAACCGGGGCGTTCTTAAGGTGCCCATCCCTTGGACCCATACTTCGGTCCGGTACAAGCCCATTCATAAAGTAAAATACTTTTCATGTTTCATCATTCATAAGACATTCATATCATAACCATGTTACATAAAGCATGACTTAACACATGCTTGTCCTTTCATTGTTCATACTTATTGCATAGCATCATGATGCCTAGAAGGCATGAGCATTATCTTCATTCATAAACATGGTATGCATCTTCTTTCATAAACATGGCATGAGTCTTTATTCATTTAACATGGCATGCATCATTATCCATACAACATGGCAGACATCTTTATTCATACAACATGGCATACATCTTCCTACATGAAACATTGCATGCATACCTAAACATCATTCTTATTTCTAGTAATGCATGATCATAACATAGAAGGTAAGCATTGCATCGAACATGACATATTTTTTATAGATATTTATCCTACTACATAAAGCTTGTATAATCATGATACATAAGGTAAACATTGCATTTCTTGCCTAAGCATGGTATCTATCTTAAGCATACATAGGTAGGATTCCCATAACATTCTACCTATCATTCAATTACATAGCATAAAACATAAGACATTCATCATAAACCCTATTAAGCATGGCATCCAATCATAAACATAAAGCATAAAACATGGTGCTTAACTTAGGATTATTGGTAACATGATTTCTACCACATGCTTGAACCTATACATATATATACTTCATGGTAAGCATAAACCATCATTCTTTGAACCCTAACTCCTTCCAAACCCTAAATTCCTTTGCTTGGCCGAAACCTATAGGGTGGAGTTCCATCAATTCCATAAACATGTAATATAGCATAAGGTAAAGGAACAATCATACATCATCTATAAGACCATGGGAGGCCATTAGGGCTCATAATTAGGGTTATCCCTAACCTTTAGCCCTCTTTCACCAAACATACTCTACAATGAGGCCATTGGGACCCTTGCTTGAGGGAAATCCCTAACTTTTTGCCCTAGATCCAACTTGGCCGAAACTTGTGGGGGTCACAAAGCCTTGTGAAAATTCACATAAGCCCCCCTCAATCTCCCTTATATCATGATAATACACAAAACACATGCTTGAGTGTTTAGGTTCCACTTTACCCATGGATTCATGGGATGGCCGAAACCCTAGGAGATCCTAGGGTACCCCAAAAATTCTCAAAAATTATATTTACTCTCTAGACATCATGAGAACACATTAGACAACATTATGAAGATTTTTAGCATCATCATGGACCCAAAAACCTAGTGGCCGAAACCCATAAAACTAGGGTCCTTGGTTTTTCTTTCTTTCAACATCAAATCTTTAAAATCAACCAATATATCATGCTAAAATATAAGGAACTATTATACCACAGGTGAGGGAGTCTTACATTGGTTGATCTTGATTATAAACCTTAGATTTGAGAGAAGGATGGAAATCTTGTTGCCTCTTGACCACCCTTAGCCCTTGTACTCTTGTGAAAACCTTAGATCTTGGAGATGAAGCCTTGGTGGAAATTTTTCCAAGGGAGAACTCCCTTTGAAGTGTTTGGCTAGAATGAGGAAGGAGGAGGAGAGAAAACACAATTGATGGAAGGAAGAAGGTAACTCCCAAACCCCCCCTTTATAACTCATTAAGGAGGTAAATGAAAAGTCTCTCCATGACCCTTCATCTTCTTCTAAGCCTTAACCAATCTCCATTTCATTTCCTTATAACATTCCCTTGCTAGATGAGTTGGTTAGAGCATACATGGTTGTACAAGGGGTCCAAGGTTCAATCCTTGGCCCATGCACCTTATTTTTATTTTATTTTTTCTTTTATTTTCTATTATTTTCCCCAAATTTCCGAAAATTCTCTAAAAATTCCCCCATAATTATGTTAATATTTCTCATTAAAACCCCTTTATTTTATATAAATTTCTACCTAAAATTCTCCAATAATTATGGTACCAAAAAGCCCATATAAGGCTCATTAGTGCTTAACTTTTCAATTTAAATGAGAAAATATGGATTTCTAGGCCAAATTTTATATTAATATTTCTAGGTCCCTCGGAAAATTATCTAGACATGCTCAATATTTTAAGAAAATATTAAGAGAATTTTCCAGCTCGTTACAAGTGATATCTGTGGGCCCCTTGATCGAGTAGGACTACTGAAACGCATGGTCATGCTCAAATGAGTCAATATGAGATATTGAACTCATTTGTTTGAGTGAGTCTACTCGGGGATCAAGAAACACAAGATTGATTGAGGATGACACGGTCTATGCCTCATTGGTAAATCTAGATATCAAGGATAGAAGGACAAGGTCATACACTATCATAGTCATGGAGGTTTAGTCGGATCTCGACTTTTCATGTTACTTGGGTAGCAATGATGCATTGCTAGATGCCACTCATTGTTTATGTGTCTAAAGTGTTTAGGCGCATTGCCAACGTCACGAGAACCTATTGTGTCACACACAAAGGGCACAATGCTTCGGGGAATCCGAGTTGGGAACTCGGGAGACCGAGCCCGAGTTGGGAACTCGGGAGGCCTACGCCCGAGTTGGGAACTCGGGAAACCTGAGCCCGAGTTGGGAACTCGGGAGGTCAGTTCGGAGGACTCGAGTTGGGAACTTGAGAAAGACCGAGTCGAAGCTCGGCGGGCTGAGTCGGAGCTCGACGGAGTGAGTCGGATCTCGGCGAACCGAGTCGGAGCTCGGCGGATTGGGTCGGCACTCGGCAGACTGGGTCGGAGCTCGGCAGACTGGGTCGGGAGCTAGCCACTCGGGAGACTTGGTCGGGAGACCGAGTGGGGAGCCCGAGAGGCCCGGTCGGATTTGCAAGGAGGAAAGAGAAAAGTCTCTTTTCATTGGATGAAAAGATTCTTTTCTTGCATGGGAAAAGATGAAGAGCCACATGAAAAGATGTGCTCTTTATTGGGAAGCCAAAGAGACACAAACCTCTTCATATTCATGAGATGATTATAAAAGAGGACCTTGTGACTTTGGATCTCTCTCCTTCTTCTTGCCTTAGCTTTTCCCCTTCCCTTCCTCTCTTCTTCCTCTCCTCCACTCTTGGGCGAAACCTTATTGTAAGGTTCTTGGTATTTTCGAGCTACCTCAAGTTGCAAGCACAACTAAGGTTGCTCTCCTGAAGTTGAGAGATTGTGTCCGTGTGGATACGAATAGAGGCACGGAAGCTTGAACGTGCAAGAGATCCGGCGCATCTTGGACGAGTGGGATAACCGAAGGGCACGCTTCTAAGGTATAAACAGTAGATAAATCTATTAGATAGATAGCTTTGTATGAGTTTTCTTTCGCATGGATCGCTCGTGGTTTCTTGTTTCCACAGCGTTTTTATTGTTTTGTGCCGGGAGAACCCAACACTCGTCACCACGATCAGATCATAGTGTCTTGATACATTTACCTCGATGTTTCTTCACATCAAGCTTGAACTCTTTGAACTTATCAAAGCATTCAGACTTGTGGCGCATCAGGTAAATGTATCCATACCTTGAATAATCGTCAATAAAAGTGATGAAGTATTTAAAGCCACCTCTAGCTTGGATTGACATAGGACCACACAAATCAGAATGAATCAGTTCCAGAACATATTTGGCCCTATACCCCTTGGCCTTGAAAGGCCTCTTGGTCATCTTACCTTCCAAGCAAGACTCATAGGTCGGGAGGTCTTCCACCACTAATGAACCCAGGGGTCCATCGGCTATCAACCTCTGAATCCTACTAAGGTTAATATGACCAAGACTAAGGTGCCAAAGATACGTCTGATTTATCTTAGAAGGCTCCTTTCTCTTATTTAAGTTAAATGATGAGCTATTAACCTCAGTTTGCATCGTGGGAGTTATTGGTTCTAGAGTGTACAGATTGTCATCCATAGTACCCGAACGGATAATCTCTCTATTTCTTTTTATAACAACTTTGTTATAAAAAGCAACAGAATATCCATCCTTTATCAACTTAGAAACTGAAATTAAATTCTTTCTAAACGAGGGTACATATAAGCAATCTCTTATAACTAACACTTTATTTCTCTCAAAAGACAAATAAAAAACACCCACTGCAACTGCTGCCACTTCCGTAGCATCGCCCATGTAGACCACGATTTCTTTATCAGCTAGCCGTCGGGTTACCTGGAACCCCTGCAAAGTATTGCAGACATGGTCAGTGGCTCCCGTATCTACACACCAGGTACTAGTAGATAGCACCGCTAAGCATGTTTCAAAGACTAAGCACGAAGAAATTGTTGGGACCGGGTGCATGTTGACAAGGATACGGGTTCGTAAATTTTAAAATATTTACGTGCAGCGGAAGAATTAGCATAAATAATTTCTCAAATTATTTTTAACCACGTATCTAGCATGCGACCTTATGATGTGTGGACATGATCATAAATTAAAATTTTTCGAAAAAGTAAACTAATTTACTAAGTACCTCGCGTAACTCGAAGTAATGGACGAGATCCAACCGTAGCGTCCCTTGGAAGCTCCGCCTCTATTCGCGTCCACGCCGAGTTCTCTTCGGGATGACTTCGCAAAGCCACAAGTTTTGTACCGATGAGAAATACTAGATTCTCCAAAGGCACAACTAGAAAAACAAGAGAGAAAGATGGAAACTAACCACCAAGTAACGGAATCAAAATTCCGGGAAAGGAAAGAAGGAGTCACAATCCGTTTCTTCTTCTTCGGCACCTTCTTGGCGGTTGAAGCTCTCGGCCACCCTTGGGATGTGCGCCGGCCCTAGGGGAGGAGAGAGAGCCGGCCCTAGAGAGAGAGAGGGGGGCCGGCCCTAGAGAGAGAGACAGAGTTAGAGAGAGAGAGGGAGCTACTAATCTCTTGATAACTCAATTGATCAAGGAACTTAAGCCTAGTCTTGGTTCCTTTATATAGTAATCTCTCCCTTGCCAAGTCTCCTCTTAACGGAATTTTCATAACAAATTTATCCTATAAATTCTCTTATGAATTATTCCGTTTAAACCAAGTTTTATTATAACTAACTTTATAATAAAACAAATACTTCTTCTCCTGTTATTATGGAATAAATTTTATAAGAAATTTATAAACTTTCTTATTATGGAAAAATCAATTCATAATTGATTTTATAAAATTAAAATAAACCATTTCATGGATCATTTTAATTTCTATAAAAGAATAAATTTCTATAAATTTATTTATATAAATTTCTTTACACAAATTTATTTATCCATAATTTATAAAACAAATCATGCTAGATTTATTTTATTAATTAAACCAAATAAATTGGTTTCTTCCCCTTGATGTGGCCGGCCAAACCAAAGGGGTTTGGCACCCTCTTTTGTCGGCCAAACCAAGCCGAACCGATCGCGAATTAAACTCATTTAATTCGCCCAATAAGCCTTCAAAAGACTTAGCCATTTTTAGTTTCCGTTGCGCCTCTGATTAACTCAGATTCGACTTATTTCTCTTGATCGGAAAATCCAATTTTCAACTCATTTTAAATCCCTCGGATTACTCGTAGTGCGTGTGACTAAATAGGCTTTCAATTTATGTTGGCCGTCTGTAATTAACCAATTATAGAACGATCATGAGTGGCACCTAGTAGTACATCATGACCCCCAATTAATCGGAAGATCAACGGTTGACCTCAGAAGTAATTCTGAAACCCTTTAGCAGCTCTAATGAATCGTGCCCCATTCCCTTCACCATCTTATACCCACTTGGTTCAGGACATGGTCTGTGTGTGTCAGTCCCCACTAGGCTGACTACGTCACACCTAGCCCAAGTAGTGTCTTTCTCGTCCTTTGGATTTCTAATTACTCTCATATATTTAAGAGACACATACTCTAAACATGATATGCTCTGGCCAGAGGCTTTGAGTAACAATCCGACGATAGGCCTGGGTATACATCTCCTCGCAAGGAGTGGTGAATCCTTTGTAGGCTATTCAAACATCTTCGGGCACTTCAGCTTATACCCAACCATCCTGGGTCCACACCTCCTTGGAGATGCTTGCTTAAGATATTAAAGTATAAGTCTCCATGACCAAGATGACTTGAATACCGCAAGTCAATGGAACATCGCACTTAAGCTGCGGTAAGAACTTCACTGACCTGTCTATGTATAGACTACCATGTGAAGTTTTACAGTCAGTCACTCCAATGAACTAGTTCCCTTAACTAGCATCCATGTTTATCTCCGGACATCCCAATGTCACCAGCCAGTGAGAATCAGCTGATTAGAGAATAACCCATGCTAGTCTCAACAGAATTGATAGTGTCCGTATTTATCAATTCATCGACTAGGGATATTTTCAATACTTCACAATTGCAAATGTAGAGATAATCACTAGTTGTGATCCCATCACAAATTCTCTTATGCTGTGAATTATATTGTGGGCATTCAGTAGATGAGTTTAAGATCCCAATCAAATACACAAATATGTATACTCAAATAGTGAATTTTCATTTATTAAAATAAATATTTACAATCATAAGGCGATTGTCATAGGACACTTCTCTCATATCACTAACAAACTCCCACTTGGCCTAATGCCAATCGCTACGGTATCCCATACCACAGGCTCTAACATGACCCTCGAACTTGTTCTGAGGCAAGGCCTTAGTTAAAAGATCCGCTAAATTCCTTTCAGTGGGAATTTTCTCAATTTGTATATCATTCCTACTTATAATCTCTCTGATCAGATGATAGCGGCGAAGCACGTGTTTGGATCACTGATGAGACCATGGTTCCTTTGCTCGTGCAATAGCTCCATTGTTGTCGCAGTAAACCGGCACTGCTTCATCAATGGTTGGAACCACGCCAAGTTCGGAGACGAACTTCTTGATCCAGACTGCTTCCTTTGCTGCTTCCGAAGCTACGATATATTCCGCTTCCGTGGTGGAATCCGCTACGGTGTCTTGTTTGGAACTTTTCCAACTTACTACACCTCCATTCAAAGTAAATACGTATCCAGACTGAGATTTGGAATCATCCTTATCTGTCTGGAAACTGGCATCTGTATACCCACTTATTACCATATCTCCTTCTCCATATTTTAGGAACACATCCTTAGTTCTTCTTAAGTACTTAAGGATTGTCTTAACAGCCGCCCAATGATCCATTCCTGGATCCGACTGGTATCTGCTTGTGACGCTCAAAGCATACGATACATCGGGCCTTGTACATAACATAGCATACATGATAGATCCTATTGC
The DNA here is from genome assembly GCA_024364735.1 of Boesenbergia rotunda. Taxonomy (NCBI): domain Eukaryota; kingdom Viridiplantae; phylum Streptophyta; class Magnoliopsida; order Zingiberales; family Zingiberaceae; genus Boesenbergia; species Boesenbergia rotunda. Next base: position 247,838 of record JAGFNQ010005336.1, read on the forward strand.
GGATGCATAAGGTATCTTATTCATGCAAATCCTCTCGTCTTCTGTGCGCGGACACATAGACTTTGAAAGGTTGATCCCATGCCTGATGGGAAGGTAACCTTTCTTGGATTCCGACATGCTAAACCTTTTTAGCACTCGATCTATATATGTAGACTGCGAAAGACCAAGCAACCGTTTTAATCTATCTCTATAGATTCTAATCCCAAGGATATAGGTTGCTTCACCCAGGTCTTTCATGGAGAATGTTTTGGACAACCAAATTTTAACTGTTTGTAAGACTGATATATCGTTTCCTATAAGTAATATGTCATCGACATATAATACTAGGACTACGACTGCACTCCCACTAACCTTCTTGTACAGACATGGTTTGTCAGGATTTTGTGTGAAATCAAACTCTTTGATTGTCTCATCAAAACGGATGTTCCAGCTCCTGGATGCTTGCTTCAGTCCATATATGGATCGTCGAAGCTTGCATACTTTGGTTTTATCAACCGATGTGAAACCTTCAGGTTGTATCATGTATACATCCTCAAGCAGGTTTCCATTAAGGAAAGCTGTTTTCACATCCATTTGCCATATCTCATAATCATAATGAGCTGCTATGGCTAGGAGCATCCGAATGGATTTAAGCATAGCTACTGGCGAATAGGTTTCGTCATAATCAATTCCTTGTTTCTGACGATATCCTTTTGCCACTAATCTAGCCTTAAAGGTAACAACATTACCTTCCATGTCGGTTTTCTTCTTGAAAACCCACTTGCACCCTATGGGCTTAATCCCTTCAGGTGGGTTAACCAAGTCCCATACTTGGTTTTCGTACATGGAATCCATTTCCGACTTCATGGCTTCAAGCCATTTGTCCCTTTCTGAACTATTCAGAACATCTTCATAACTGATAGGTTCGTCTTCGCTTATGAGTAACATGTCGTTCGATTCACTTATGAGAAATCCGTATCTCTCTGGAATATTGCGTGTCCTATCAGGCCTACGAAGAGGTGGTGTTGTTTTAGGTTCAACTGATAGCTCATCATTATGAGTTATTGGTTGTGGGTCTAGACTAGGTGTCTCTGTAATGTCTATTGGAGTTTCTTGAACTTCATCAAGTTCAATGCCACTCCCACTGTTTTCTTGTAAAAGAAATTCTTTTTCCAGAAATACAGCATGCCTTGAAACAAACACCTTTTGTTCCAAGGGATGATAGAATTGGTAACCCTTCGTTTCCTTAGGGTATCCAATAAATAGACATTTATCATACTTAGCATCCAATTTGTCTGATACAGTCCGCTTCACATAAGCAGGACAACCCCATATCTTAAGGTGAGTTAAGTGAGGTTTCTTACTATTCCATGTCTCATATGGAGTAGAAGAGACTACGTTGGTCGGGACTCTGTTTAGCAAGTAAACAGCTGTCTATAGTGCATAGCCCCAAAAGGATTTTGGAAGAGTTGCATGATTCATCATCGACCTAACCATGTCCATCAAGGTTCGGTTGCGCCTCTCGGATACACCATTATGCTGTGGTGTATACGGCGGAGTCCATTGGGACAATATCCCATTGTCCCTTAGATAATCTTGAAACTCTTGACTTAAGTATTCACCACCCCGATCGGATCGAAGTATCTTAATACTTTTGCCAAACTGTTTCTCTACTTCATTTCTGAACTCTTTGAATTTCTCAAAAGCTTCAAATTTGTGTTTCATCAAGAACACATACCCGAATCGTGAGTGATCATCGATAAAGGTGATGAAGTAGCTATAGCCTCCTTGTGCAGGAGTTGACATTGGTCCACATACATCAGTATGTATTAAACCAAGCAATTCTCCCACTGGATTACCTTTTCCGGAAAAGGGTAATTTGGTCATCTTGCCTTTTAAGCATGATTCGCATGTATCAAATGAATCGGGTTCAAATGATTCCAAAATTCCACATCGGTGTAATTTGGTCATGCGTTTCTTACTTACATGGCCAAGACGACAATGCCACGTGTAGGAGTCTATTCGATTATCTATTCTAGCACGTTTGTTGCTAACTTCGATATTGAAAACGTCAACGGATAAATCTAACGTGTAGATACCATTGCACAAAGTTCCATTCCCATAAAGAACGCCATTTAAAGTTATGTAACATCAATTGTTACTAAATGTTAAATGATAACCCTTTTCATTCAAACATGAAATAGATACAATGTTCTTTATTAACGAAGGAACGAAATAACAATTATCCAATTCTAAGACACGTCCAGTCGGGAGCTTTAGCAAATATGTTCCGATGGCAACAGCAGCAATCTTTGCTCCATTTCTAACTCGTAAATCCGCTTCTCCCTTGACGAGTCTTCTTCTATTCCTTAGCCCCTGTATGTCATTACATATATGTGAGCTACACCCAGTATCAAGTACCCATGTGTTTGAGGAAATAGAGTGACATTCAATAACGAAGATACTTGAAGAGGATGGGGCATCGGATGCCTTCTCTTTCAAGGACTCAAGATAAACCTTGTAGTTTCTTCGCCAGTGACCCTCCTTGCCACAATGATGGCAAGTTCCTTTTGGTTTCTTTTTAGTCTTTTTGGCCTTTTTCTTCTTTCCCTTATTCTGTTCTTTGGCCTTCCTCTTAGAACCTTTCTTCAGGAACCAACTAACAGTACCGTCTTTTGATCCTACTTCACAAAAGGCTCTACAGTCATCAGCAGATTAAGCAACTCAGGAAACTGGTCTGGAGTTGCATTTTCAGGAGGACGCGTTGGGAAGTTGTTCTTNACTTCTTGAGCTCCCTCAGCCAAGCTTCAGTCAGCGGCTTCAGTCCTACAGCTCCAGCCGTTGCAACCTGAGTTGAGAAATGGACAAACCTACTCCAAGGAAAGCCCTCTTTGACTTCTCCTTGAGTGTTTGAATCCTCCCTTGTCACCTGCAGCTTAATCAGACTGTTAGAGCAGTATATCACACAGTGAATCAAATATCAGAGGTAAGTGGTAGCAAATATCAGATGTTCAGACGCAATCAGAGCATCTGACAGTACAATTTGAATTAAAGTGATCGGTCACCGGACCGATCAGAGAGCCTCCTGATCGGTCACCAGACCGATCAAGCTGGTTCCAGACCGATCAGGCTCCGTCCTGATCGATCCCCAACGCTCAATCAGAAATCGTGATTTCTTTGAGATTCTCCTGGACCGATCACCGGACCGATCCCAGGTCGTGGATCGTTCACCTGACCGATCCACCCTTATATCGGGCGATTTCTGAGTTTCGCAAGCTAAGCCTTCTGATCGGTCAACTGACCGATCAGGATGTCACCTGATCGGTCAACTGACCGATCAGGATGTCACCTGATCGGTCAATAGTCCGATCATGTCATCACCAGACCGATCAGGAACCGTCCTGATCGATCTTAGTGAGAAGCCCGCGAAGCTGGATCGTTCACCAGAATGTTCTGCACAGTGATCCTGATCGGTCATCAGACCGATCAGGAGCAGTTCAGCAAGGGAACTCAACCTCACTGCTCGCTCCCTGATCGGTCACCAGACCGATCAGGAGCCAGTCAATGGGTGAAACACATACTCCCTGATCGGTCACCAAATCGATCAGGAGCAGCACAGTAGGTTCCCAACCTCACTGTGTGCTCCCTGATCGGTCACCCGACCGATCAGTCATCGCTGGATCGGTCACCAGACAGATCCACGAAGGAGCAGCGTGCCAGAATCCCTAATCGATCACCAGACCGATCCAGGGACTCAAACTCAGCCCTCCATGCTAAGTTTCCATCCACCTTAGCCCTCCAAGCTAAGGATTTTCCATCTAACTCTCCAAGTTGGAAATTTGCACCTAACCCTCCATGTTAGGACTTTTCACCTAGCACTCCAAGCTAGAACTTTTCACCCAACCCTTCCGAATTAGAACTTCATCCAACCTAGCCCTCCAAGCTAGGCACCTGACCCTCCAAGCCAAGACTTTTTCACCTAATTCTCCAGGATGAGAATTTGCACCTAACCCTCCATGTTAGGACTTTTCACCTAGCCCTCCAAGCTAGGACTTTTCACCCAACCCTTCCGAATCAAGACTTTTCACCCAACCCTTCCGAATCAGGACTTTCCAACACCTAGCCCTCCAAGCTAGGATTTTTCACACCTAACCCTCCAGGTTAGGATTTTTCCAACACCTAGCCCTCCAGGCTAGAATCCTCCATATCATGCCTAATCCTCGATCAGGACATAATCATAATCATCATAATCATCAACCTAAACTAAAATCGTTGTCAACACCAAAACACAAATCAAGACCAGACTGCATCAACAATCATCGCCCAAAACTTAGACTCAGAGCAAGAAGACAAATTATTACATGTTCTGAGGCAGCACAAGAAAACCATTGGGTGGACTTTAGCGGATATACCTGGTATTAGCCCAGCTATTTGCATGCACAGAATATTTTTGGAGGAAAATGTTAAGCCAGTTAGGCAGCCACAGAGAAGACTAAATCCACTAATTTTGGATGTTGTGAAGAAAGAGGTGACTAGACTCTTATAGACATGTATCATATACCCTATTTCTAATAGTAAGTGGGTCAGTCCTATCCATGTGGTGGCCTAAGAAATCCGGAGTGACAGTGGTAGAAAATGAGAGCAATGAGTTAATGCCCACTAGAGTAAAGAATTCATGGAGAGTTTGCATTGACTATAGGAAGCTGAATCAAGTCACGAGGAAAGACCACTATCCCTTGCCTTTTATTGATTAGATGCTTGAGAGGTTGGCAGGGAAGTCTCATTACTGCTTATTAGATGGGTACTCAGGATATTTTCAGATTTGCATAGACCCGAAGGATCAGGAGAAGACCACCTTCACTTGTCCTTTCGGCACATTTGCATATAGACGGATGCCATTCAGACTCTACAATGCTCTAGGGACTTTCTAGCGGTGCATGGTAAGTATTTTTGGTGAATTATTAGAACACTGCATGGAGATTTTCATGGATGATTTTTCTATATTTGGCACATCTTTTGACACTTGTTTAGATAATTTGTCTAGGGTTTTACATAGATGCATTGAAACTAATCTTGTTCTTAATTTTGAAAAATATCATTTCATGGTAGAGCATGGTATTATCTTAGGTCATATAGTCTCTAGGAGAGGTATTGAGGTAGATCCCGCTAAAATTAGTATTATATCTTCTTTATCTTACCCCGTATGCGTACGGGATGTTCGAGCTTTTCTTTGTCATGCAGAGATTCATTAGAGACTTCAGTGAGATTGCTCGGCCCTTGACTAGATTGTTGCAAAAAGATGTGGAATTTTGTTTTGATGAAAAATGCAAAGAAGCTTTTCAGAGATTAAGGGAGACTCTTACTTCAGCTCCTATTATTAGACCCCCTGATTGGAATTTACCTTTTGAGCTAATGTGTGATGCATCTAATTTTGCTGTAGGAGATGTACTTGCACAGAGGGTGGATGGAGCACCTCATGTTATCTGCTATGCTTCCAAGACCCTAGATGCTGCACAAGCCAATTACACTATCACAGAAAAAGAGCTTCTTGCTATTATTTTTACTTTAGACAGATTTAGATCATATTTGTTATGCTCACATGTTATTGTTTTTTTTTATCATGCAGCTCTGAAGTACCTGTTGAAAACGCCAGATGCTAAGCCCAAATTAATCAGATGGATGCTTCTTCTCCAAGAGTTTGACTTGGAAATCTGAGACAGGAGTGGCAAAGAGAATTTGGTTGCGGACCATTTGAGTAGAATTGAGGGAGATGGATCCCTACCACCATTGATGATGACTTTAGAAATGAGCACCTTCTAGTGATACATGGTGAGTCGCCCTGGTATGCAGATCTAGTTAACATTTTGGTAGCTCATGTCTTTCCTACACAATTTTCTAAGGCTCAAAAAGACAAACTTAAAAGTGATGCAAAATTCTATGTGTGGGATGACCCTTACTTATGGAAGTTTTGTAATGATCAAATAATTAGAAGATGCATACCTGATCATGAATTTTATTCAGTTCTTACATTTTGCCATTCATCAGCCTGTGGGGGATATTTTGGACCACATATGACAGCTAGGAAGGTTTTAGAGTGTGGTTTATATTGGTCTACCTTATTTCATGATGCATATCTATTCTATAAAAATTGTGATAGATGTTAGAGAACTGGGAACATAGGAGCTAGAAATGAAATGCCCCAACACACTATGCTTTTTGTGAGATATTTGATGTTTGGGGAATAGACTTTATGGGACCTTTTCTTACATCTTGTGGATACTTGTATATTTTACTTGCTATTGATTATATTTCTAAATGGGTGGAGGTCATTCCTTTCAGGACTGATGATTCTTGTGTTGTTGTTAGTTTTGTCAGGTCACATATTTTTTGTAGGTTTGGAATTCCAAGGGCTATCATAAGTGACCAAGGTTCTCATTTTTGCAACAAACACATGAAGGCTTTACTTAACAAGTATGGGGGTGTGCACAAAGTTTCTACTTCTTACCATCCTCAAACTAATGGGCAAGCCGAAATTTCAAATAGAGAGATCAAAGTAATTTTAGAAAAGACCGTTGGGCCTAATAGGAAAGATTGGAGCAAGAGACTTGATGATGCATTATGAGTCTATCGAATGACATACAAGACACCAATTGGAATGTCTCCCTACCGACTAGTCTACGGGAAAGCTTGTCATCTACCCGTGGAGATAGAGCATAAAACTTATTGGGCGGTGAAAGCTTGCAACTTTGATGCTACTAAAGTGGGAGAAGAAAGGAAGCTTCAACTTCAAGAACTTGAGGAGATAAGACTAGAAACATTTGAAAACCCAAGGATTTATAAGGAAAAGACTAAAATTTTTCATGACAAACATATAGTGAGGAAAGAATTCCAAATTGGCGACAAGGTTCTATTGTACAAGTCAAGGCTCAAATTGATTAAAGGTAAGTTGAGGTCTAGATGGGAAGGTCCATTTTTCGTAACTAACATTTTTCCTTATGGTGTTGTTGAGATAAAGGATGAAGCTAATGGTTTCATTTGGAGAGTTAATGGCCACCAGCTCAAGAAATACTTTGAAGAGGTAAAGGAGCTAGATGTGGATGGATTGGGCATCAAAGATGTTAACTACCCAACCTAAAGGGAGTTTTATTTTCCTTGCACTTTGATTTCATTGTATATATCATTTTTATGTTTGCTAGAAAAAAATCTTTCTTTTACAAAGAGTTTTTGCTAATAAATGTTTAGGTAGTGTAGGATGAATAAAGAGTCATGGTAGACACCATTCTTCCCTTTTAGGCACCTTATTTCTTGCATGAGTAGGAATAAATGTATCTCTCTAGGTTTTCTCTATATCATTTTAGAGTCTCTTGAAAGCAAATTAAATTTGGTTGTCAAGACTTAGGATTTAAGCCAATGGATGAAAATTCTTGGATGCTTGAGTACTACTTAGTTATGGATTCTAGATTGATGACTTGAGATGAATTCTTTTTACCTAGTGAGAATTTAGCATAATTTTTGTGGTACATATATGTGATTGTACTCTAGAACTTGCTTAGGTTCTTTCAAAACTATATTTCTATGATTGGACCACATTTATAGAGGTAAATCACTTTGTCTCCTTTTCATATCAATTTTTACACTATTCCTTGTTGATACATGCCTTATTCTTTTTTCCTTTACCTATTTTTTCTGCTTATAACCATATTTCTCCTTAGACTTGGTTGTTTTGGATGTTTCTTAATGTTACTTTACCCGAGACGGTCAAAAAGCTAAGTGTGGGGAAGGTGACTAGTGTTTTGGTAAGAATTGATATATTTTGGAAGCTTACTTTTTGATTGGATTGCATTTGGAAATCTGTTTTGATAATTCTTAAGGGATGAGGAGAGTATCAAGGATGCAACTCAAAAAGAAGAATGAAAAAAAATGTAAGAACAGTATGATGAAGTGGTGGTGCCAATTTGATGGAGTGGTGTATCAAGGGTGAGTTGTGAGTATTGGGAAGAGAAGATTGCACTTGGAGCAATTTGATTCCTAAATATTATTTGATGTTTCAAGTCCTATAAAGAACTTTCACTGCAAAGTTTGGCTGAGATCAATGTTGAATTGGGAGTAGAGAAGAAAAAGAGAAAGAAAGAAAAGAATCCGTGATCAAGATAAAGTATTAAGTGAAAAAGAGGTTGGAGTAGAGATAAATTGATGAGAAGGAGTTGTGATCTGAAGATGCAAAGAGAAAAAAATTTTAGAGAGTAAGATACATCCTTGAAAGCTCAAGTAATGGATAGGAAACAAATACATTGGACTAAGTATCAAGTAGCAAACAAAGGTTGATTACATTATTCGAAACAAGTTGAGAATTCCTGAAATTGCTATACATCTCAGATTTCGGGAGTTGGAGTTGGTCATTGGGAGGAATTGAAACTAAAAAAAAATAGAAAAAGGAAGTAGCTGAAAAGCTGGAAACAGAACAGAAAAAAAAAGAAGAAAAGAGAAAAAAAAGAGAAGAATAAACATGAAGTGTCAGAAGATGGTTAGATTTCTGATGTGAAGATGAGAACAAGGAGCTAGTTGGATTTAAGATGTAGTATTGATTGAAAAGAAAAAAAATCAAGCTGAAACAATTCAGAAGTCTGCTAAAATCAGCTACTGATCGGACCCTGATCGGTCACCAATCCCATCAGGGAAAGCCTGATCGGACCCTTGACCGATCAGTAGAGTTGGCACAGAAATAGAATCAAAATTGAGCCTCAAATTTAGATATTTATAAGCTGAAAACCCTTGGCTAACAATGTTAAATGTAGAATAGGGGTCTCAGGTCGTATTTTTCCAAGGACTAGTTGTGAATGTTTAATTCAAACTTGTAGTTGTCATTTGATGTTGTTTTTGGGTTTTCGAATGGAAATGGGGGTTTGCTTTCGAATATAAATGGAATAACAGTTGCAACAAAATGAATTCACCTTAAGCAGGAATTAACTAGGAATTCACAACTACTAAACTTAACCTATTTGAAAATTAAACAATGCAAATTGAATGGTAAGACTGAAATTCAAGACTAAAATTGAGTGCAAAGGAGTTGTACTAAGTGAATTCGAGAATTAAAATTTAATGTAAGCAGTTTGTATCTAGATGGCAAAGTTGTAAAGTCTGAAATAAGACAAGCTTAAAAGAAACAGAGTTGAATTGAACTGAAACTACCTGATCGGCCAGTAGACCGATCAGATACAAGCCTGATAGGACTGGTGACCAATCAGGTGCTGCCTGGATCGGTCGAACTGATCGATCAGTAGCTGAAATGCAATCTGATACAATACGAAACAAACTGGAATGCTAAGGAATAATGTTCAGAAATCAAATCTACAAGTAATTGACACCAGTTCAAGTTCTTCACCAGGATTTGCTCCTTGCCGTCACACAAGAATCGAGCTCAGAACCCCCTCGCTTGAGAATCGGACGAAAATCAACTTCTGTGATCGATTTGCTTAGCTTGGATGTATGATCTGAAACTTCCTCCGATCTCTTCCTCCATAATGTTTGGAATTACGAATGGTAGCTCAGGGACCCTCAGAACAACTCAGAGAACCCCTCTGACTTGCTCCGATTGATGAAGAATGGAAATTAAGCAGAGATCGATTGGATGAAGTAAGCTCTCGGTGAAACCCTTGCCTGAGCTTCAAGTGATGAATTGATTGCAAACTTCTCGCGGAAACTGATCTCGACGATTTGAAATTTGAAGAAGAACTCGATCTGGGTGGCCGCGTGTGATCGGAGATAAAGAACAGAGTGAACTGGAAAACTGGATCGCGGCGACGCTGAGCGCGGTGAAGGAAATTTTGATTTAAGTTATCTCTTTTGAATTTGAACGGTTGTGATTATTCCAGCCTCATCCGATGGTCAGATCTTCTCAGATCTGAACCAAAGTTTCCAGATCTCCATCCGATGGTCAGATCTGCCTCTCCTTAGTTGGGATCAACCGGATCTGCAATGGATGGCTCACATCTCTCTGCCCTTTTGAATGGACGGTCGAAACTCCCCCACACTTGATCCACGGTCAAATGGACTCTGATTTGGTCCAAACTTTCAGATCTTGATCTGAGGTCATGATTAGCCCTATCCTGAACTTGGATTGATCAAAAGTTCACAGATGGCTCAGTTCTACTTGCTCCTTGATCGGACGACCCATATTAATCCAATGCTTAATCGTCTTGATCCTAGTCCAATTCTGGCTCAACTTGATCCAATCCAATCTAGGTCCATGATCATTCAAAGCCTACAAAATTAGATTCAAATTTTAGTGACAAAATACCTCGAATATAGAAAGAATTAAATTCAAAAGCTAAATTAGACATATATCATGGAACCTAATGTAAATACAAGATTAAGCATATAAAAGTGGATCAAAACATGGATTTGAAAGCCTAAAATGATTAGCAAAATGGTAGTTATTAGACTCCACACGAACTTTGGTTTGGAAAACCACCTACAGTTAAACATCTCCGGGTGTTTGGGTGTAAGGTGTTCATTCTAAATACCAAGGATCATCTTGGGAAGTTCGCAACTAAAGCTGATGAAGGGATACTGGTCGGGTATTCCCTTCTCAGCAAAGCTTATCGATTCTACAACAAGAAATCTAGGTTAGTTAACGAATCTTCTGATGTTGTATTTAAGGAGATCCCAAAAGCAATTGATTAATCAGAAGATATAGAGAGAGTTCAATTGGAACTTAGGAAGTTAGGATTGAATGAAAGTCTAAGTGTTGGAAATGTTGCGGATGAATCTGATGATGGTGAGCCTAGATGACATGAAGCTCAGCCGAACCCAGAGTTTGAGCCTATGTCTAGTGAGACCATCCAGGAAGCACCTCCAACACCAAGGCAAACTAGGTTAGCCTCTAGTCATCCCCAAGACCAAATTGTTGGAGATATCCATCATGGGGTTAGAACTATATCATTCTTTAGGAATGAGGCTAATGAGGTTGCCTTAATTTCTAAAATTGAACCTAGGATCGTCAACGAGGCTTTGCATGATCCCGATTGGATTATTGATATGCAAGATGAGTTTGGTCAATTTGAGATAAGCCAAGTTTGGGATTTAGTTCCTAGACCTAAGAAGACCACAACTATTAGAAGTAAATGGGTCTTCAAAAATAAATTGAACCATAAGAGAGAAATCGTAAGAAACAAGGCACGCCTAGTAGCCAAGGGCTATAGTCAAGTTGAAGGCCTTGATTACGATGAGACCTATGCTCCCGTGGCACGATTGGAATCCATTCGGTTGATGCTTGCATTTGCAGCACATAGAGGTTTCAAACTCTATCAAATGGATGTTAAATCAGCCTTCTTAAATGGCTTCATTCGAGAAGAGGTCTATGTTGAACAACCATCGGGGTTTGAAAATTCTAAATTTCCAAACCATATGTTTAAGCTCAAGAAGGCTCTTTACGACCTAAAACAAGCACCTCGGGCTTGGTATGAGCGGTTGTCGACATTCTTAATTGAAAAAGACTTTGTTAGAGGACAAATAGACCATACACTATTTCTATGAAGAGATTGTGACAATATATTTGTAGCCCAAGTATATGCCGATACATAATTTGTAACTCCAACAACAAGGGTTATTTGAACGAGTTCATTGGACACATGGAGAGTGAATTTGAGATGAGTCTAGTGGGAGAATTGACTTTCTTCCTTGGACTTGAGATTAAACAAACTCGAGATAGAATCCATGTGCATCAATCTAAATACACCCAAGAGATGCTCAAAAAATTCAACATGAGTGACTATAAAGAGGTAACCACTCCCATGGCGATAAACACGAGGTTAGACAATGATGAGAGTGGGAAGCCCGTTGACTTAACCCAATATCGAAGTATGATAGGTAGTTTGCTATACCTCACAGCTAGTCGCCCGGATATCCATTTTGTTGTGGGTATGTGCGCTAGATACCAAGTCTGTGCCAAGGAATCTCATTTAATTATTGTAAAAAGAATTTTGAGATACCTTAAGGGCACAATTGGAGTCAGTCTTTGGTACCCCGTACAGAGTCGTTTGACTTAATTGGCTATACCGATTCCGACTATGATGGGTGCAAGTTGGATCGGAAAAACACAAGTGAGGGTTACCAATTTTTAGGAGCATCATTAGTAAGTTGGTTAAGTCAGAAGCAACATTGTGTTGCTCTCTCCACGACCGAGGTAGAGTATATTGCCATGGAAGAGAGTGTATCACAATTGTTGTAGATGATACACACACTAGAGGATTATCGATTAACCTATAAGGGTGTACAAGTGTTGTGTGACAACATAAGCACAACAAACATTACAAAGACTCTAGTCCACCATTCAAGGACCAAACATATTGAAGTGAGTCACCACTTCATTAGGGATCATGTTGCTAGAGGAGATATTGTACTCTCATATGTGGAGTCAAAATCGAATCTAGCTGGCATTTTCACTAAACTACTCCCTGAAAATGAATTTAGTTTCTTAAGGAGGGAGTTGGGAATGTGTCATGCTCAATAGGATTGTAAAAACTCTTCATGATGGGCAACAATTGTTGGGCATCTTGGGAACATCTAACACAAACTATAAGGGTTAACAAAATATTTTTGATTGCTAGAAATGGGGTGAGATGTTAGGATCAACCTAATTACTCAACATGCATCCCTTGAATAATTAGGTTGAAGAGACAAAAATCATTAATTTGACCAAGGGGAAAACCAATGCATAATACATGTGTATTTGGTTCCAAGAACATACTTGGACATTCCAATCAAAGAAACTTGATTGGAGATTTGTTTTTGATACACACTTGTTTTCAATTGGTTGGAGATTTTTTTTAAATTCATAAGGACACAACCTTATCTTGATTGCAAATATGGAAAAATACAATATCAGATAAGGGAACCCTTTTAGGGTCAGAGGAATCAATTCTAATTGTATTAGAGGTTGAGAGGGATGTTTGAAATGAGAGTTTCTGAAATGCATCAGAGTTCCAGAAACTCATCTGAAATCTGATCGGTCCATAGACCGATCAGATATCCCCTCAGAATACTTCTGTGTAGATCAAACCTCTCAGTAAACCAAACCTGATCGGTCCACCGCCGATCAGGTTGTTCCTGATCGGTCAGGCAGATCGATCAGAGCTAATTCTGATCGGTCAGTAGACCGATCAGGAAGTTTATGTAAGAAAATCAGAGAAGCCCTATGTATCGGACCTGATTGGTTCACCGACCGATCAGGCTATTCCTGATCGATCAGGCAGACCGATCAGAGCTGGTTCTAATCGGTCAGTAGATCAATCAGGAAATTTCTATAAGAATTCACAGTAGGCCCATGTATCGTTCCTGATCGGTCAGGCAGACCAATCAGGGCTCCTCCTGATCGGTCTACCGACCGATCAACGCGTTTCTAATCAATCAGGGAGCACCCTGATCGGTCCAGAAAACCATCAGACCGTTCGACCGTCCGATCCCCTCATTATAATCGGTTGGTGACCGGTCCACCAACCTATTAACTCCATCTTCCCCTTACTTCTTCAACCCTAGGCGCCGAATCCTCCTCATCTTTCTCTTCTTCCTGCGCAATCTGCTTTCTTTGAGTGTTTTATGCGAATTGCGAGTCCTCTGCGTGACTTCTCTGGAGTTCTAATCATCTGTGACTTCTTCTGTGAGTTCTCTGCAACTAGTTCTTGCGCAATTTATTGTGAAGCGATTTGTGTGTTTCTCTCAACCGACTCAATCAACTTCATGGCACCTAAGTAAGCCATTCTTGCGGTTTTTCCTTTTCTGTTTGTTTCATAATGTGTGATTTTTGTGCTAACCTTAGTGTTTAATCTTGTGTCGTGCCTTTAAACTCAAATCCTACTCAAATTGGTATTTTGGTTGTGTGGTTGTCGTGACCTTAACTTCACTTGATCAACTCAACCTTGTGCTGTAATACAACTTTGTGGCGTGACCCTCTTTCCCAACTTTAGGAAGTCTTCCAAGGGTAAGGCTCCGGCTGAGGGACCTTCAAAGTCCAAAGCCCCATCTTCATCTGACCGACCCAGCCATCTTCCAGACCTCAACCATCGTCCAGCTCAAGGTTCCCCAATGCCTTATTCGAGCAATCTTTTAAAAATAGAACTTTTAAGCTCCTCCCTTGTAGATCTGTTGATAGACCTTTTGTATACGAGTACTGCCCCTCTATGAAAGAGATTATTGAGTTCTACAACCTTGAATTTTTTATTTCTCTCGAAAGGAACATCAACACTGATCTTGTGTCCGAATTTTATAACAATCTGCAACCAGAAGGGGGTTTGGGGTTTACAACCCGGGTAGTCAAAACCAATCTTGATTTTATCTACGACAATTTTTCTGAGTATCTTGGCTATCGACGATCGCCAAATTTCTATTCTATCTACCCTGAGATTCTGGATCGTTTACCGGCTCTATTCGAGGGGATCACCTCTGACTCTATCTACGAGAATTTCATTGGACAACCCAGACCCAATGGGCTCGACGAGCTAGCTACTGAGTTTCCCACCTATGCTGCCCTGCGTCTCTCTCCCTCTAACTATGTTCTATTCAAGATCATCACAAACTGCATCCTACCCATCACTTCAAAACCCCACGTTGAAATTCGTCCTTATCACTGCCTGATGCTATATGGGATGCATCGCCACCTTGATTTTGATATCACGATGAGCATTCTATTGGGTTCTCACGGCACTAAAACACAAAACGCAACAGAAACAAGAACCCTCGAGCAATCCATGCGAAAGAAAACTCGTACGAAGTTCATCTATCTAATAGATCTATCTATAGTGTATACCTTTGGAGCGTGCCCTTCGCTTATTCCGCTCGTCCGAGATGCGCCGGATCTCTCGCACGTTCAAGTGTCCGTGCCTCTATTCGTATCCACACGGACATGATCTCTCAACTTCGGGAAGAACTACCTTAGTTGTGCTAGCAACTTGAGGTAGTTCGCAAAACACCAAAAACCCCAAAGGGGTTTCGGCCAAGAGGGAGAAGAGGAAGAAGAAGGGAAAGGGAAGAAGGGAAAGCTTTCACTCACTTCATTCAAAATGACTAGACTCTCTTTTATATTCATCCCATGAATATAAAGAGTCTATTGACTCTTTGACTTCCCTTCATTAAAGTCAATAAAGAGCACATCTTTTCATGTGGCTCTTCACCTTCTCTTCATCCAATGAAGAGAGACTTTCCTCTTTCCTTCATTAAACACTTTAATGAATTTCCCCATGTAATTCCGACCGGGCCTCTCGGGCTTCCAACCAGGTCTCCCGACCAAGTCTGCCGAGCAAGTCGCCGAGCTCCCGACCCAGTCTACCGAGTGTCGAGCCACCCGACCCAGTCTGCCGAGTGCCGAGCCACCAAGCCCAGTCTGCCGAGCCGAGTCTCCCGAGCTCCCGAGTAGACAAACTAGTCTCCCGAGTTCCTAACTCGAGCTCCCGATCAGATCTCCCGATTGGATCTCCCGAGTTCCCAACTCGGGCTCCCGATCAGACTCCCGAGTTCCCAACTCGGGATCCCACTCAGATTTCCCGAAGCATCATATCCTTAGTGTGTGACCCAATAGGTTCTCATGACGTTGGCAATGCGCCTAAACGCCTTAGACACATAAGCAATGAGCGGTATCTAGCAATGCATCATTGCTACCCAAGTAACAAGAAAAGTCAAGATCCGAATAAACCTCCGTGACTATGATAATGTATGACCTTGTCCTTCTATCCTTGATATCTAGATTGACCAATAAGGTATAGACCGTGTCATCCTCGATTAATCTTTGTGTTTCTTGATTCCCGAGTAGACTCACTCAAACAAATGAGCTCAATATCTCATATTAACTCATTTGAGCATGGTCATGCATTTCAGTAGTCCTACTTGATCAAGGGGCCCACAGATATCACTCCCGTCATATGGGAGGGATAGCTCTCATCTACATCACTC
This sequence comes from Boesenbergia rotunda, assembly GCA_024364735.1. Taxonomy (NCBI): domain Eukaryota; kingdom Viridiplantae; phylum Streptophyta; class Magnoliopsida; order Zingiberales; family Zingiberaceae; genus Boesenbergia; species Boesenbergia rotunda. The sequence goes on from JAGFNQ010005336.1 coordinate 263,759, forward strand.
ACATCCCTCCGCATAATTCATTTCATACCCAGTGATTGGCTTTATAGTCCACCCTGTTACGGGTGACGTTTGACGATACCAAAGTACATAACTCCTTATGTAGGGAACCGTAGTGACTTCAGGTCTATGGACTATTCATACTAATAGTCACATGAGAAAGTTTATGACACACATATGACAATCTATGAAACTTTCTCATGACGGATCAATTCAATACACATTCTCTAATGTATACTCATGTGTCAACTTGATATCACATATCCATGACTTGTGAGCTCAAGTTATCAATTGACCTACATGCTAGTCTCCATGTATTAATATTGTCCCTGAATATTAATGCTTGACTAGGAATAATTTAATGTAGTGTTCTCTACATTATCTCACTATCGATTCAACCAATCGATATAATGTAGATAAGAACCTACTACACAAGGACATTTATTTGGCACAAAAATACAGTAAGTATAATAATCATGCCTTTAATAATGATAGAATATGATATAAAAGGTCCCTAGTCAATCATCACATAATTGGATCTAGGGCTCCTACTAACACATTCTCTATTCTATCATGACCTATAGTGAGCCCGGGCGTTGGACGGTTTATATGCCTTTTGGTCACATTATTACTGACGGGCTCCAGTCAGTCGGTATTGATGTGTCTAAGGGCAGGACTGTGCCGATGGTTTGACAAGACTGTAGACTTGGGAAACGAGTGTTTTCCAAGTCTGACATTATTGCTGATCCTCATGGCCTTAGGTGGAAGGATGGGAGGGGTCTGGGGAGCTCCCACGGGCGGCACATATTCAGGTACATGCAGCTCCAGTTGGACATCAGGGCACGCCCGCTGCAGCAGAGGACGAGTATAAGGCGGACCCTGATCTCAGATGGCCGATCGTCGAGCTCGAGCAAACTATGGACCACCGATTACACTTGATAGAGCTTGGGCAGCAGGAGTTTCGGCAGGAGATCCGGTCCGAGATTTCTGGGATCCGTGCTGATCAGAGGGAGATGTTTGCTGAGTGGCGCGCTTGGATGGCTGGTCATCAGCCACAGCAGACCTTTCTGTTGGGTTCTCCCGGCACAAAATCATAAAAACGCAGCGGAAACAAGAACCCACGAGCGATTCATGCGAATGAAAAACTCGTACGAAGTTGATCTACATCTACTTATAAAGAAGATATACCTTTGGAGCGTGCCCTTTGCTTATCCCGCTCGTCCAAGGTGCACCGGATCTCTTGCATGTTCAAGTGTCCGTGTCTCTATTCATATCCACATGGACACAATCTCTCAACTTCGAGAGAACTACCTTAGTTGTGCTAGCAACTTGAGGTAGCTCGTAGAACACCAAGAACCCTACAGTAGGGTTTCGGCCAAAAGAGGAAGATGAGGGAGGGAAGAAGAAAGGGAAGAAGAAAGGGAAGAAGAAGGAGTCATCCAAAGTCACAAGGTCCTCTTTTATACTCATCCCATGAATATGAAGAGGTTTGTGTCTCTTTGGCTTCCCAATAAAGAGCACATCTTTTCATGTGCCTCTTTATCATTTCCCATGCAAGAAAAGAATCATTTCTTTTCCCTTCATTAAATACTTTAATGAATCTCCCTTTAATCCTGACCGGGCCCCTCGGGCTTCCGACCGGTCTCCCGACCAAGTCTGCCGAGTGCTGAGCTCCCGACCCAGTCTGTCGAGCTCCGACCCAGTCTGTCGAGCTCCGACCCAGTCTGCCGAGCTCCGACTCAGTCTGCCGAGTGCCGACCCAGTCTGCCGAGCGCCGACCCAATCTAACTTGCTGAGTTCCCAACTCGAGCTCGGACTTCCCGAGTTCCCAACTCAAGCTCGGACTTCCCGAGTTCCCAACTCAAGCTCGGACTTCCCGAGTTCCTAACTCGGGCTCCCTAACTGACCTCCCGAGTTCCCACTCGGGCTTAGGTCTCCCGAGTTCCCAACTCGGGCTCCCGAAGCATCATGTCCTTAGTGTGTGACCCAATAGGTTCTCACGACGTTGGCAATGCGCCTAAACCCTTTAGACACATACGCAATGAGCGGCATCTAGCAATGCATCATTGCTACCCAAGTAACAAGAAAAGTTGAGATCCGACTAAACTTCCGTGACTATGATAGTGTATGACCTTATCCTTCTATCCTTGATATCTAGATTGACCAATGAGGCATAGACCGTGTCATCCTCAATCAATCTATGTGTTTCTTGATCCCCGAGTAGACTCACTCAAACAAATGAGTTCAATATCTCATATTGACTCATTTGAGCATGGTCATGCGTTTCAGTAGTCCTACTCGATCAAGGGGCCCACAGATATCACTCCTGTCATATGGGAGGGATAGTTCCCATCTACATCACTCACATCCCTCCGCATAAATTATTACATACCCAGTGATCGCCTTTATAGTCCATCGTGTTACGGGTGACGTTTGACGATACCAAAGTACATAACTCCTTATGTAGGGAACCGTAGTGACTTCAGGTCTAAGGACTATTCATACTAATAGTCACATGAGAATGTTTATGACACTCATATGACAATCTATGAAACTTTCTCATGGCGGGTTATTCAGTACACATTCTCTAATGTATATCCATGTGTCAACTTGATATCATATATCCATGACTTATGAGCTCAAGTCATCAATTGACCTACATGCTAGTCTCCATACATTAATATTGTCTCTGAATATTAATACTTGACTAAGAATAATTTAGTGTAGTATTCTCTATATTATCTCACTATCGATTCAACCAATCGATATAATGTAGATAAGAACCTACTACACAAGGACATTATTATACTTAGTTATTCGACACAGAATACAAAGTAAGTATAATAACCAAATATGCCTTTATTCATGATAGAATATGATACAAAATGCCTCTAGTCAATTATCACATAATTGGCTCTAGGGCTCCTACTAACACTTTCCTGGTTTTCCGCCATCCAACAGCACTGCTCCGGGGAGCTTCCTGCCTATCGATGATACTGCGTTCGACCCGATGCAGTCTGATGATCCCGCTGCTCAAGAGTGATACCTTTGGTTGTACTCTGATTATGACTTCTATTCCATGACTTTATGTGTATGACATTCTGATGGATTCTGTGTATGACTACTATTCCATGATTTTGATGTCCATGTTTAGTTTCATGTGATGCATATGTATATCGTGTCATGATATAGTTATTTCATATGCTTTTCATATGCTTTCCAATTATTATCTCTTGTTTATTTTGGGAGAGGCCCTCGTTTAAGGGGGAGTTGTTTAAACTTAATAACCCGACCCTTTTCGGTGTTTGACAAAAGGGGAGAGTTTGGTTAGTTAAGTTTAGGATTATTATGGATATAACTATTGTAGGGGGGAGGATTCTGATTCCCTTGCAATAGTAAAATTTGATTTCATTTGATTAGACTTCTGATACATAAACTTAGAATCGGGTTGTCAAACAATAAAAAGGGAGAGATTGTTGATGCAGTCTGACCTGATTGTTGTTTTGGTGTTGACACCGATTTAAGCTTAGGTGAGTAAGATAAGTTCGGCTTAAGTCCTGATCAGGGACTGGGCACGAGCCCCGGTGAGTGAAGCCGGGTGACGGAAACCCCGGTGAGTGAAGTCGGGTCCTGGTGAGTTAAGCCGGGTGACGGAAATCCCGGTGAGTGAAGTCGGGTCCTGGTGAGTGAAGTCGGGTGACGGAAACCCCGGTGAGTGAAGCCGGGTCCTAATGAGTGAAGCTAGGTGGAAGAAAACCCCGGTGAGTGAAGCCGGGTCCCAGCGAGTGAAGCTAGGTGAAGGAAACCCTGGTGAGTGAAGCCAGGTCCTAGCGAGGGAAGCTAGGTTGAACGAAGTCTCGGTGAGTGAAGCTGGGCACGAAGTCTTGGTCCGGGGAACTGAGCATTGAGTGTACTGGTCGGAGAGGTCACGTGAGCTCTTTCTCCGGGACCAGAATGAGTTAGAGAAGGCAACGGAGGTCGTTCTCTGGACTTAGGGTCGAAATAGTCAGAGCTGGATCGGTCTGTGGTCCGATCAGGGAGTTGGCACTAACTCCTGCGGTTGTGATCGGTCTGGAGTCCGATCAGGGAGTTAGCACTAACTCTTGTGGTTGTGGATCAGTCTGGTGACTGATCCAGGGCGTCTGATCGGTCTGGTGACAATCATAAACAGATCAGAAACTTTCTGTTGGGTGACTGAACGGTCTAATGACCGATCAGAATACAAACAGAAAGTGATCAGTAAGACCCTGATCGGTCAGCTGGACCGATCAGTTAGGTCTAGACCGATCAGGCTGGGTCCTGATCGGTCCAGCCATATGATGATCAGTCAACTGGACCGATTAGCAGTACCCTGATCGGTCTGGTGACTGATCAAGGCTTGGCTTGGATCTCATGACCTTCTGTGTGGTCTCTGATTGTTCTGATGAACGATCAAAGACCCTGATCGGTCTACGGATCAATCATATAACGACCCAGCCCATTTGGCGACCCACTTATTTTTCTTTTGGTCGTCGATCATAGACCGTGTCGTTATCTTATTAGGTCTTCCCACTCCTGGGCAGTGGATTTTTGCCTTCCCCAGGATTCGAACCCTAGACCCAGGCTTAAGTACTAGTTCTTTATGAATCCTGGTAACTTTAATTTGAATCGTTGTCAGACTTTTGATTTCACTCTGATCGCATCTGATACATGTTGTTACCCTGCTGATTCAATTTGATTTGCTGTACTAATCTGATGAGTGTGCAGGTGATACAGGGATGACACAAACCAAGAAGGAGGGACAATTGACGACTTTCGCTTCAGTTAGGTTTGTCTATTTTTCATTCGCAGGATTCAGCGGCATCTGGCACGGGTTGACAACTGTCTGGCAGAGCTGACGACTAATCTGAGGCTCGGCTGAAGAGGTTTCAGTGGACTGAGCCCAGTAGAGGTCAGTGGGTCAGTGGTGATGGAGCTGCTTGCAGACGCGCCTGGTGGTGGTGAGATGGTTGCAGACGCGCTGGTGATGACCTGGTGATGAGCAGAGGTTTAAGAAAGGTTGGCAAAGAAGAGATAGTATCTTTGCAATTTGAAAACTTTGAAACTGAAGTGAACTTCACGGGTTGATCAGCAAGCAAACACGAAGAGCTAAGTGAGAGTTCTTGCGTGAAGATTGTGCCGGGTTGAGCTCGGTGAAGTGTGCTCTTCTTTGTGCCTTCCGTCCTAGAGCTCTGTAAGCTTTCTCGAGTCTCTGTGTGCTTAATCTGATATCATTCTTGAGACTGTTGTGGAGAGGTTACTCCACCAAGAAGGAGTTCTATTCTATCCGGATTTTCGGGGCTTGATCTGCCAATGATCAAGGGATCGCCCACCTCACGGGCACACCAAGGAGTAGGGGCAAGTTATCCCCGAATCTTGTACATCTCTGAGTTAGCATTTGTTCTTTCTATATTTTGTTTGTGTTTTTGTTTCTGTCTATTTGTCTTCCGTTGCTAACCTCAAGTGCAGAAAGAGCAAAAGAAGCCAAGGTTTCTAAGTGTCTAGCTATTCACACCCCCCTCTCTAGTCTCTAGCCATCCGAGGTCCAACAAGTGGTATCAGAGCCTGGGGCTCTTTCCAATGGTCTAACACCCGAGAGCATAACAAGAATGACTATGAGGGAAGGCTTCAGCACCAACAAACCTCCATTTTTTGATGGAGCTGACTTCCAATACTGGAGGTCAAGGATGGAATACTACTTGAAGACAGATATTGGTATGTGGTTCTCTATGAAGGAGAGATTCACCCCTCCAAAAGATGCTGAGGGAAAAGAGTTGGACTCATCAAGATGGTCAGCTGAGCAAACCCGGAAGGGAGAAACTGACGCTAAGGCTGTGGTCACCTTGCAGTGTGGGATGCCCAAGGAGCAACTGATCAAAGTTGATCCCTTCACCAGTGCTAAGGATTTATGGAACAAACTTATTGAACTCCATGAAGGAACCAGAGATTCTCGGATAGCCAAGAGGGATCTGTTCCTCAATCAACTTCAAAACCTCACCATGAAGGAGTTCGAAACGGTAAGTGAACTCCATGGCCGATTCAAGGAAATACTTAATGGTTTACATTCCATCGATGAGAAGGTCGAGAATCGCGACCTTGTAAGGTATGTCCTTAAATCCTTTCCTAGGAATGCCTTGTGGTCATCCATGGTGGATGCCTACAAGGTATCCAAGAACTTGTCTATTGTTAAGATAGATGACTTATTTTGTTAAATGGAATTACACGAGATCGCTAACAAAGGCCCCAAGGAGAAGGGTATTGCTCTTGTAGCAGGGGACAAGGCGAAGAAGAAGAAAGAAAAGAAGAAGGAGAAGGAGGTCTCATCTTCTTCATCCGAATCTGAGGAGGATGGAAGCGAGTCCACATCATCCGAGATGGCTAACTTTGTAAGAAGGATGATGAGGAAGAGCCGCCGCTACAAAGGGAAAGGTAACACTAGTGAGGTTAAAGTTGATAAATCTAACGCCACGTGTTATGAATGTAGCAAAAAGGGGCATTATAAGAATGAATGTCTAAAACTAAAGAAGAAGAAGGAGAAATCAAAAAGGAAGAAGAAAGCCTTGAAGGCCATATGGGATGAGTCTTCTTCCAGCTCATCCGAAGAAGAAAAGGAGGAGAAGAGCACTCGCCATGTAGCTCTCATGGCTCTAGAAGATGTGGAGAGCAATGACGAAGCAAGTGAGCCATCAACCGCGGCTTCATCATCTTCGGATGATGAAGAGGTAATCTCTCCTAAATTAGATAAGTGTTATAGAACAATTGCATACTTAACAAATTTGCTTAAGAAGTCTAAGGACAAGGTGAAGTGTTTAAAAGTAGAAGTAGAATAGTTAATATCCTCTAAGGATGAGGATATCGATGACTTACATGTTGAAGTTCTAGAGGATGAGAACAAAGCCTTGAAGAGTGAACTGAGGCTCGCCTTCTGGCGCGGGCTGGTAACTGTCTGGCGGAGCTGGTGACTGACCTGAGGCTTGGCTGAAGAGGTTTCAATGGACTGAGCCCAGTAGTGGTCAGTGGGTCAGTGGTGACGGAGCTGGTTGCAGACGCGCCTGGTGGTGAGCTGGTTGCAGACGTGCTGGTGATGACCTGGTGATGAGCAGAGGTTTAAGAAATGCTGGCGAAGAAGAGATAGTATCTTTGCAATTTGAAAACTTTGAAACTGAAGAGAACTTCGCGGGTTGATCAGCAAGCAGACACGAAGTGCTGAGTGAGAGTTCTTGCGTGAAGATTGTGCTGGGTTGAGCTCGGTGAAGTGTGCTCTTCTTTGTGCCTTCTATCTTAGCGCTCTGTAAGCTTTCTCAAGCCTCTATGTGCTTAATCTGATATCATTCTTGAGACTGTTGTGGAGAGGTCACTCCACCACGAAGGAGTTATATTCTATCCGGATTTTCGGGGCTTGATTTGCCGACGATCAAGGGATCGCCCACCTCACGGGCACGTCAAGGAGTAGGGGCAAGTTATCCCCGAACCTTGTACATATCTGAGTTAGCATTTTTCTTTCTGTATTTTGTTTGTGTTTTTGTTTCTGTCTATTTGTCTTCCGCTGCTAACCTCAAGTGCAGAAAGAGCAAAAGAAGCCTAGGTTTCTAAGTGTCTGGCTATTCACACCCCCCCCCCTCTCTAGTCATCCAAGGTCCAACAGTTTCAACCCATAAAGTTCTTTTGTAAGTTTAAACACATACTCAGGTTTCTCTAGGTCCTCAAATCCTGGGGGTTATCCTACATAGACTTCCTCTTTGATGAACTCATTCAAAAAGGCAGACTTAACATCCATTTGGTATAGCTTGAATCCTCTATGGGCTGCAAAGGCTAACAACATTCTAATTGACTCAAGTCTGGCTACTGGGGCATAGACATCGTCATAGTCTATCCCTTCGACCTGGCAAAGCCCTTTAGCTACTAAACGGGCTTTATTTCTAATTATTTCCCCTTGATCATTCAATTTATTTGCGAACACCCACTAAGTATTTATTACAGATTTACCCTCAGGTTTAAGCACTAGTTCCCAGACTTGATTTCTTTCAAATTGGGCTAACTCCTCCTGCATAGCTATGATCCAATCAGGATCGGGTATGTCTTCCTCTATAGTCTTAGGCTCAATTTAAGAAATCAGTGCAATCTGACTAAGATTTCTATAGGAAGACCTAGTTCTGACTCCTAATGTTGGATCACCCATAATTTGATCAGAAGGGTGATTGAGTCTGGGTTTGTTAGTTCTTCTAGAACTTGGTTCAGCCTCAGGTCCGGCTGGACGGTTCGGTTCAGTGTTTGGTTCAACTACTAGGGTCAGTTCTGTTATAGGTTCAGTTGAGACCGTAGTTGGTTTAAGAGTTAGTTCATTTAGAGGTTCAATTGTTTGTTCATTGTCTTCCTAATCAATATTTGATTGGTTCAAGTTGTGATTACCAGTTTTTGGTTCAGTTTCCTCATCAAAAATTAAGTTAGCAGTCTCTTCAATTTTATGGGTCTATTTATCGTAAACCCTATAGGCCCTACTAGTTGTTGAATATCCTAAGAAGACCCCTGGGGTTGACTTGAATTGAAACTTACCTAGATAGTCCTTGGTGTTCAAGATATGAACTTTGCACCGAAAGACCCTTAGGTAGTGTAGGTTAGGCAGTCTATGATAATATAATTCATAAGGTGTTTTATTATGTCTTTTATTAATTAGGACCCTATTTTGGATATAGCAAGTCATACATATTGCTTCTGCCCAAAATTGGTTAGCTTGGTTAAATTCATTGAGCATGGTCCTAACGGCTTCCTAAAGGGTTCTATTTTTTTTTTCTACTATTCCATTTTGTTGGTGGGTTCTAGGACAAGAAAACTCGTGAATATATCCATTTATTTTGTAGAATTCCTCAAACCTTTGATTCTCAAATTCTCCCCCGTGATCACTCCTAAGTCTTTTGATTTTGGTATCATTTTGATTTTCAATTATTTTGCATAAGTCAATAAATAGGTTTAGGGTGACACCTTTAGTTTTTAGGAACCTAACCCAGGTAAACCTAGAGTGATCATCGATAATAACTAAGTAGTACCGATTTCCGCTTAGTGACTTGGCTCCATGTGAATCAAATAGGTCAAGGTGCAGGAGCTCAAGTGTGGTTTGGGTTAAGTCTGATTGAATTGACTTGTGATTAAACTTAGTTTGTTTGCCTTGGTTACATGAGTTACAGATTGTGTTTTCAAAGTTCTTAATTTTTGGTACCCCTTTAATTAGACCAAGTTGAGTAAATTTAGAAATTAGTCTAATATTAGTGTGACCCAATCTCCTATGCTAGAGGTTGGATTCTTCTAATTGAGTCAAGAAGCATTTTGGTACTAAAGGTGTTGATCGATAGAATACGATAGAGGGGGGGGTGAATATCGTAAAATCATTTTCGGATAAAATTAAGAGAAATTACGTAGCGGAAATTGAAAACACAAAGTCAACGCGAACACAAGGATTTACTTGGTTCAGAGTCGCGGTCGACTCCTACTCCAAGGCCCACGGTCCTTGACCGTTTACTGCGGGCAATTCTATAATGTGCAAAGTGTTTTACAGTAATTGTACAGAAATATTGCAGTAAAAGAAAACAGAGTTACTCTTCGTGATCGACACTCGGTATGGATCGTACTTTGGTGCGGAGGGTCGTCGGCGGCGCTTAGAATCTCGAGATCTGAGGTTTCCGGGGTAGAGCGCTTGAGTCGAAGAGCGTAGAGGCATTTAGAAAATTCTGTCTAAAGCCTTGGGGGTCGAGCCCCTTATATAGTGCACCTGGGGGTGCCCGGGACGTTGGGGGCGCCCTCCACGTGTCACTCGATCCGCAAACCTCTCGGTCAGCCCTTATCCCTCCAGGATCGGGCTCGAGATTTGATGGGGGCGCCCGGGACACAAGGGGCGCCCCGATTGACCCAATATGCTGGCTTCTCGGCTGGATAGTCTTTGGTTGCTTCGTTGGCTTGGACCCAGGGCGCCCGAGGCATTCGGGGCGCCCGGGAGCACGGGGGCACCCGGGAGCTTGGGGGCGCCTGGCCCAGTGAGCTTCCGAAGCGTTTTCTAGATCAACTCTTGTTTGGCTTTGACTTAGGGCGCCCGGGACCTCCCGGGAGCCCAACCCAGCTGCTGCCCCTTTCCTTTGGGGCGTTCTGAGCTGCAGAAACTCGTTCCTTCGGTCCTGCATCCAGGGTTAGTACCAAACAAAACAAAGCAAGAATGTTAGTGAATTTTACAGTCGTAGCTGTCTTGGTTCTGACTTTGGGTTTCCAAAATTGAACCCTAGGTCGAACCAACGCCTACTGTTCCCTCGACGGGGAACGCGTCCTCACCTACTCCTCTCAGGAGAATTTACCTGTTGCCAACCGGCTCCTCCGGTTGGACTTTTGCCCAGCAGTCCTTCGCCAGGTGCCTAGCCGTCCTTCGCCAGGTCTTCGTTACCAAGCAGTCCTTCGCCTGGTGCCTAGCATTCCTTCGCTAGGGCTTTGTTACCAAGCAGTCATTCGCCTGGTGCCTAGCAATCCTTCGCTAGGTCTTCGACTCCTAGCAGCCCTTCGCTAGGTGCCCAGCAGCCTTCGCCAGGACTTTATTTCCTGGCAGTCCTTCGTCAGGTGCCTAGCAGTCCTTCGCTAGGACTTTGTTTCCTGGCAGTCCTTCACCAGGTGCCTAGCAGTCCTTCGCTAGGACTTTGTTTCCTGCACACTTAGTGAACACATTAGATCACAAAAAGTACTTAACTTTGAATCGTTTGCCAATATCAAAACAAGGTTCGATATGGTGCTTCTTACACCAACAAAAGGTAGATTGATAGTATAAACATTATTTTTCCTAGTACCCTTATGCATAATTTCTGAGTCTTGGAGGTTTCTAATCAGGCAGTCAAAGTTGGTGAATGTATCTACATAGCCAGTATCGCATAGTTGACCTATACTAAGCAAATTGAACTTGAAATTCTCAACTAAAAGTACCTTTTTAATCACAAAATCAGATTTGAGTTCAATGTTACCTGGCCCAATGACTTTGAGTATAGCATTGTTGTCAAATGCTACTGAGCCTAGGTTCATGAACTTGATTTTGGTGAATTTCAATTTGTCTCCAGTCATGTGTCTGGAGCATCCACTATCCAACATCCATTGGTCCAAATCTTTATGTTCCTACACATAAAGTATTTATTGATTTGGATCCAATTAGAGTTAAAGATAGCTTTTAAAATTGATTTTCATAGCCTAGTCTGTCTCACCCAGTCTAGTGTTATCAATCACGTTAACCTTGTTGGATCAATCGGCCCTAAGATGGTCCGATGTGACCATGAGTTTTGATGTTTGAGAAAAGGGTTTAAGTTAGGATTACCCTTGTATTCTTATATGCGTATGTTGAGTGTGCAGGTTGTACAGGTTACGCATATGGACTTGACTGGACAGCCTCAGTACGGTGAAGGGTGGCATGGAGGCAAGCTGGAGGCTTGCGTGCGCATCCGAGGGACCTTGGAGAGCAGTGACGATGAGCTGATGGGCGCGGACTTCGAGGCATGCGTGAAGGATGGCATGGAGGCAAGCTGGAGGCTTGCGTGCATCCGAGGGATGGGAGCCGAAGATGAAGAGGGCGCGAAGGCAATAGTCGAGGCTGCAGATGAGGAGTCAGTCAAGTCGTGAGGGTACGAGTGCAGTGTGATTGTACTCTGGAAATCCTAGGGTTTGAGTGCGGAGTGGAATGTACTCAGGAAGGGTAACCTTAGGTGGGTGAGTAGACAGTCGACTGGCCTGGGGGCAGTCGACTGATGGAACTCACAGAAGGGTCTCAGCCTGGGACCAGTCGACTGCCCTAGGGGCAGTCGACTAGTAGGTGGCTGGTGAACTGGCAAATTCGAACGTTGGGGGTGTCAACGGTCGAATTTGGCTAGCACCAGTCGACTGCCCTGGGGGCAGTCGACTGCTAGCGAGAAATCAGCCACGAGTCCTATTTAAAGAGGACTTCGTGATGGCTGAGTTTCTTGACGAATCTTGTCTTGATTAAAGGCAAGATAGTAGTCTTTGTGCTCGGGATTTGTCGAAGAGTTTGTGGCGAGGTTTCTCCACCCACAAGGAGCGACGACAGCTAGCCGGAGGTTATCCGGGGAGTGATCCACCGACGGATTCTTGGATTAGTCACCCGGTCGGGGTGGATACCAAGTAAAAGTAGTTTGTTAGCGTTGTTTGTTTTCTTTATTATTGTTTCCACTGTGCAACTAACAACGTAGGTACAAGAACGAACCGGAAAAACGCTATTCACCCCCTCTAGCATACGGAAACAATCCTACAACTGGTATCAGAGCGAAGGACAGCTCTTCATCGAACTAACCGCCGAGTGAGCATACACTAGAGGAAGAAAGACAATGGAAGATAAGTTGGGGAAAGACATTTACACTCCACCGCCCTACGATTATCAAGATTTCAACTTTTGGAGAGCGAGGATTGAAACTTGGTTTGGAATGGAGTGGGAACTTCGAATCGCGCTTGAAGTGTCATATGAGACTCCAAAGGATAAGCACGGGAAGAGGCTTAGGCCTAAATATTGGAGTCAAGAACAACAAGATCAAGCGAAAGCAAACGAGAAGGTAATTAGCACTTTGATAAGTCTTTTGCCTAACAATGTTTTGAGTGTTATAGGTAAATATGAAAATACATGTGAATTATGAGATAAATTGAAAAGATATCATGAGACTCCAACACAAACTCAAGAGCCTAAGGAGAAAAGCCCCATGATTCAAGAAGTAAGTGAAAGCTCATTAACCTCCTCAAGAGAAGAAGACGAAGAGGTCTCCACCTCAAGGATTGAGGGGGAGGAGAGACCCAATTCAATGTCGGATCAAGAAGAAGAATCTACATCATCCAAGGTTGAAGAAATCAACCTAGTCTCCACCTCCACCAAAGCTAGATCGAAGGAGCACATCACATACTTTGGTTGCAACGAAAAGGGGCACTACAAGGATAAGTGTCCAAAAGGTAAAAAGGAGGTAAAATCTAAACCCGAGTCCATTCGATTTAAATCTAACGTGGGTTGTAGGATTGGAGGAGCCCAAGAAAAGAAAAAAGAGATTAGATGCTTCACGTATGGTGAGCTAGGGCACTACCACACCAAGTGCCCAAAGAGTGGAGAGCTCAAGAAGATGGAGCACTTGAGGAGATGGGAGAAAGAGCAAAGGAAGAAGAGAATCTCACATCAAGGAGGGACTCCGAAGGTAAGAAAGGTAACTTCTAACCGTAAGCCAAGATTTAATTCAAATTCAAATTTCTGTATGCATGATAAAAATCATGTTAATCATTCATCCATGCATGCTAGGATTAATGAAAATTGTCTACTTATGCACAATTTTGGTTTTAAGTACAATGATAGGAATAGGAATAACAAGGTAGGTCAACCCCCTAGAAAGGTCATGCATCATGAAAAATCAAAGACCTCTAGACCTAAAGATCAAGGCAAAAATCCCAAGAAGGGGAGGAATGTGCCTAGAAAAGAGGGTAGGTCTAGGAATGTCCAAAGCGGACATGTGGATTCTAGGTTTAGGAACCTAGAAAGGGAGAATCAAGCTTTAAAGGAAAAGCTTGATAGATTGGAGAAAACCCTAAAGAGATTCACTATTGGATCTAAGAGTTTAGATATGGTGTTGGGTGGTTTAAACCGTACCAATGATAGATCGGGGTTGGGATACCGGTCTAAGAACTCCCATGCCAAAGGGAAGAGATATGCTAATGATTATGGCAAGAAGGGGGAGTCCAAAAAATGGCAAGGGGATGTCATTTAAAGGGAAAAAGAAGGACTTAACCAAAGACAATGTGTCTAAGGTTAAGAGTGTCAAGTTTGTAGGCCAAGAGTCACCGGTGGAACACCAACGTGGCCTAGTGATGGTTGAGTCACCTAGGGAGGTGGCTAGGGCTAAGAGCTCAAGGGGGAGCTCTAGGAGCCTTTGGGATATATGGTGAATGTACCCTAGGAGAGGTGCTCCTAGAGGTCTAGATGGACCAAGGGATGTGCCAAAAGAGTTGGAGACGGGCTTGAGTCTCAACTTTTAGGTTTTGGCACATGGATTATGTGTTTCATGCATGAAAATGTGACACTGGGGCCATATAGCATGAAGGTTGGTTTTTGATGTATAAATGTCATGTAAATCAATGCTAGGGATGTATTGTAGGTTGGCATGGGCAGAGACATTAAGAGGAAACCAAAACTAGGACTTTAGGTCAAGGTTCTATTGAACTTTTTAGCTAGTTTTGAGTTTTGAGTCAAACTTGGGAATGGTCATAGATACATTTTGGAATGTATTTTTTCCAAGTAGGTATGAGTACCGCAAACCTCTCCACAAAATTTAGGAATTTTTGGAGATTTGTGAAATTTTTGACGCATTTCCGAATTTCATCAGAAATGTTGAAATTTCATACTTTCAGAGTATCAGTCGACTGCTAGAGGGCAGTCGACTGGTCAATGCTGAGTTTTGTATCAGCAGCTGGTTTGGTGTGCAAATGATGTAAAACAAGTGTATGGGAGGCTAGTACACATTGTTTATGGTCATAGGAATTGAAAGAACCAATAATTGAGATATTGTTGGGTTCTTTTTGATGTTAGGCAAAGGGGGAGAAGTGTTGGGTTTAATTTGGGAAACCAAACATACCTTTGCAAGAAACCCTAGGTTTAGGGGGAGTTGAGCTTAATGTGGAGCATGGTTGCTCCATTCTTGGCGTAATGGGAACCTTGGAGAAGTTCTTAAAAAGTCTTTGTAAGTCCAATGTAGGGGGAGCTTGGGAGAAGCTTTAAAAAGCCCGTGAAAAGTCCTAACTTGGAGGGTTAGGTGGTGAAAATCCTAACTTGGAGGGTTAGGTGTAGAAAATTCCTAACTTAGAGGATTAGTTGTGGGATGCCTTGGGATAGGATTCATATATGCATTGCATATGCATTATTTGAGCATTGTTTTTTGCTATTGACTACTGTTTTGCTTTCCCTATCTTAAAGGTATTGCCAAACATCAAAAAGGGGAGATTGTTGGAGCAATCGACCCTAAGATGGTCCGGTGTAACCATGGGTTTTGATGTTTGGGCAAAGGATTTAAGTTAGGATTACCCTTATATTCTTATATGCATATGTTGAGTGTGCAGGTTGTACAGGTTACGCATATGAACTTGACTGGACAGCCTCAGTACGGTGAAGGGTGGCATGGAGGCAAGCTGGAGGCTTGCGTGCGCATCCGAGGGACCTTGGAGAGCAGGGACGATGAGCTGATGGGCGCGGACTTCGAGGCATGCGAGAAGGATGGCATGGAGGCAAGCTGGAGGCTTGCGTGCATCCGAGGGACGGGAGCCGAAGATGAAGAGGGAGCGAAGGCAATAGTCGAGGCTGTGGATGAGGAGTCAGTTAAGTCGTAAGGGTACGAGTGCAGTGTGATTGTACTCGGGAAATCCTAGGGTTTGAGTGCGGAGTGGAATGTACTCAGGAAGGGTAACCTTAGGTGGGTGAGTAGAACAGTCGACTGGCCTGGGGGCAGTCAACTGATGGAACTCACAGAAGGGTCTCAGCCTGGGACCAATCGACTTCCCTAGGGGAAGCCGACTGGTAGGTGTAACGCCCCAAAATTCCTATTTTTAGTTCTTAAAGTCCTTAGAATTATTTAAAAATGGTTTAGAAATATTCTAGATATTTTTAGGGATTTTTAGAATATTTTTATGGAATTTTCTGAGTCCGTTTAGTATTTTAAAAAGGAAGAAAAAAAAAAGGGAGAAAAAAATCGTTAAGGGCAGCAGGGGGTTCGAACCCGCGACCAGCAGGAGACCAGGCAAGCGCGCGACCAGCCAGGCTAGGGTATCAAGCACAACAAGGGATGGAGAGAAGGATATTTAAGGGGTAGTTAGGTCGATCCGCCCCATAGGTATAAATAGATTATTAAAGAGAGAAGTTTTGTTTTCTCTCAAACCCTCTCCCTCTCCCAAGTTGCGCCGACCCCTCTCCCTCTCCTCTCTTGTGCGCACGCCACACCAAGCCCTAGAGGGCCGGCCAAAGCTCTCCTCCAAGAGATATTCCTATATTCGGGATCCCCGCGACGAGAGGAACGCGTAGGCGCGAAGAATTCTCCGAGATCTCAAGTTTCTCCCGAGCTCTAGACGTCAATCTTGGTTGTAAGTCCAAGATATCAATGTAAGTACTACTCACCTGCAGTAAGAGGCGATTTTTCCGCGAGAATTTCCTTAAAAGTTTTTAAAAGAGATATTTCCTTTTTGTTTGAGTTTTTGCATGTGATCTTAGTTCATTATATGCTTATATATGTTGATTAAGTACCCTATGTGAGTTTAGGGTCCAAGAAAAGCTATGAGAAAAGAAAAGAGAAGATAAAGATAAGAAAAGAAAAGGCCAAGGCCTTAAGAAATCTCCAAAAGTCAAGACTTAGGGATTTTAGCACGCAAGATGCTCGAGAAAATGCCAAGGCATTTACAGATAAGAAAGAAAAGAAAAAAAAGGTATTTTATTTTCTAAGGCTAGTACCCGGCGTCCAAGGGCGTCGTTAAAGAAATCCAGGTGTCCAATTCCAAGGTCTTGGCCCTGGTAGACCAAGGTCTGCTCTATTAGGATTGGTGGCTCGCTACCCCAACCTTTTAGGGAACGCGCATATGAGATGGTACTTACGTCTTCAGTGGATCCAAGTGATTATTATTTTCAAGTATATGCTTTAGCAAAGTTTCGAAAGTTTAAGAAAGTTTTCAAAAGTTAAAGAATAGCTAAAGTTTCAAGTTGAGCCAAGAAAAGTAAATTGAGATTTATTATTGCTTGAGTATGCATGTTTTGAGTTATATATGTTCTTAGATTCCTTTCAAGCATATTAGTATCTCATATGATTTTCATATTGTTCTAGAAGCATGTTTGCACATTTCGAGATTTTGTGAGCTAGATAGTACTTACTAAGCTTTTTGCTTACTAGATGCATTTCCTCTTATTGCAGATAAAGGTAAAGGCAAGCAATTCTGAAGGAAGGCGACGAGGCGGTGCTGAGAAAAGTGTGTGTGGTGGCTGATTTTGGAGAGATCTTTGAGACGAGACAATTTAACTATTTAAATTACAATGTTATAGTTTATTCAGATTTCAAGTTCTTGTTTTATGGAGTTAGCGAACATATAAGTTTTGGATAGTTTTAAATACTCAGTTTCTTAGAGTATAGATTCCATGTTATTTCTTTTAGCCTACATATTCTTATGATTGCATTGGATGAGTAGAAATGTGAGTAATTGGAGATATTGATACTTTGTTAGAGAAATAAATGCATGTGCCATGATAGTATCAATTTCTCCTTGAATCAAGTTTTTACTTCTTAAATATGTTTAGAAAAGTTGCATTTACATTTCATAATGCTTTAGCAAGGTTATAGAACATGTATTTGGTGTTATGAATACATAGGAGTCAAGATTGGTACAAACTTTATTGTTAAAGTTCATATAACTTGAATAGTTTATTTTCTTCCGCAAAAGTCCTAATTTCAAGTTTATGGATCCGTTTTGATTGGCTAAATTGATTTGAAAACTGGCATAGAGTATAGAAATGGTGTCATGGTTCTACATGGTTCGAAAGTATAGGTTTGGTGGAGCTTTGAAGCAAATGCCGAAACCTGAAATTCTGATTTCAGGCCTATCAGTCGACTGATACAGTATCAGTCGACTGATACCCGAAGTGTGAGTTGGGCGAGGCAAGTTTCAATAAGTTTCATCTTAGGAGTTTTTGAGAAAGAAAGTGTGACATGGTATCATGCATGACTACTTAAGTTAGAATATCATTCTTAGATGAATTTAAAAGAAAAAAAAAAGATTTCCGCATTTTTTTCTTTAGTCGTGCATTAGAGTCGAGAAGTAGACAGAAGTAACGATCCGTCTAAGCCAGGAGAAGGCGGGTCGCTACAGTAGGTGGCTGGTGAACTGGCAAATTTGAACATTGAGGGTGTCAACGGTCGAATTTAGCTGGCACCAGTCGACTGCCCTGGGGGCAGTCGACTGGTAGCGAGAAATCAGCCTCGAGTCCTATTTAAAGAGGACTTCGTGGTGGCTGAGTTTCTTGACGAATCTTGTCATGGTTAAAGGCAAGATAGTAGTCTTTGTGCTCGGGATTTGTCGAAGAGTTTGTGGCGAGGTTTCTCCACCCACAAGGAGCGACGAGAGCTAGCCGGAGGTTATTCGGGGAGTGATCCACCGACGGATTCTTGGATTAGTCACCCGGCCGGGGTGGATACCAAGTAAAAGCGGTTTGTTAGCGTTGTTTGTTTTCTTTATTATTGTTTCCGCTGTGCAACCAACAACGTAGGTACAAGAACGAACCGGAAAAATGCTATTCACCCCCCTCTAGCGTACGGAAACGATCCTACAAACCTTATGGGTTTTGTGAGACAGGTTTTAACAAAAATGAATATTTTAATTTGAAAAGCATGGTTAATAAAAAATTTAATTAATTTTGAAAAAAAATTATTAAGTTTAAGTTTATTTTGAAAAATTATGTTGAATCTAAGATTAGTTGAAATTTGTGTTAGATTCAAATTTAATAAGTAGTAAAGTGAATTTGATTTTCAATAATTAGCTTCCAGGTCTTGGCGAGGCACCAGGCATTCTTTAGCCGTAGCCTTATTGGGTCATCAACCCTTTCCTTGACAAAATCTTTTATTGAAAATTCATCTTCAAGTTACTTCTTGAGAAATTTTGGTCTAACTAGTTTGGGTCTTGGATCGGTAGCTTCGGCTAATTCCACCAGAATGATTTTCCTAATGTACTATCATCTCACCTCCTCCCAATACTAGGTTTTCAAATTTCAACTAAATCATTTTGTCCTTAAATTAACTAGTCCTAAATCTAAACTTGAAAAAAAATAATCATGCATGCAATTAAACAAAATCGTAATTTAAAAAAAATCTAATTATGAATATGGTTTTTATATTGGCTCTCCCTTGACTATAGCCTTGATAATGGTTAGGCAATATGTGAATCTTGTCCTTGGGGATCCAATACTGGTTTGGTCCAGCTTGTTTGTTCAAACAGAGCTTGGGAACTCATGCTTGGACTTGGGTTTTAGGTTGGTTCAATACAGCATAAAAAGATCGTTGCCTAGACATAGTTCGATACCCTAATCCTGATAGGTTAAAAACGGACTTCTGCTTTCCAAGGATCATGTCAAGACCCTTGGAACCCGAAGTGAATCGTTCTAAGGCAACTCTGAGCTCCTTGACTTGAGTTTTCAAGGAGGAATTCTCTTCCTCAAGCTTTTGAAATTGAGTGGAGTTTCCTTCATGAATTTGCTCGGTCAAGGACCTCAAGCCAGCTTCCTCTTTCAGGCATTTTACTTCCTGTCGGAGGGACTCAACCCGGATTTTGGATTTTGCTAAGTTGCAAGACAAGTAAGAGATTAATTTAGCTATTTCATATTCAGAATAACCTTTTACCGTGATTTGACCGTTCTCTGAGAATGTGAACCTTCCGTCGTCTAGTTCCGATTTCGATCCGGTGTCGACGTCTTCTGAAGCGGTTAGAGCGAGTAAATTTGCGTGCGGGACTTCTTCTTCATCTTCGGAAGAGGATTCATCCCAAGTGGCTTGGAGAGCCTTCTTTCTTCGTGCCTTCTTTGTTTCCTTCAGATTGGGGCACTCTGACTTGTAATGTCCCTTTTTATTGCACTCGTAGCAGGTAACCTTGGGCTTGCTCTTCGAGCTTGTTGAAGGTTCTGATGGATCTTCCTTTCTTCGGCTTGATTTCTTTTTGTTTGTTTGGTACTTTAGCTCCTTGTAGTAGTCCGGATCTAGCCGAACCAACTTGGGTCGATCCCCTTCGCTATCTTCTGAATCTGAGTCTGAACCGTGTTCAAGTCATCTTGGTCATGGAGACTTATACTTTAACATCTTAAGTAAGCATCTCCAAGAAGGTGTGGACACAGGATGGTTGGGTATAAGCCGAAGTGCCCGAAGATGTTTGAACAGCCTACAAAGGATTCACCACTCCTTGTGAGGAGATGTATACCCAAGGCCTATCGTCGGATTGTTACTCAAAGCCTCTGGCCAGAGTATGACATGTTCAGAGTATGAGTCTCTGAAATACATGAGAGTAATTAGAATCCATTGGACGAGAAAGACATTACTTGGGCTAGGTGTGACGTAGTCAGCCTAGTGGGGACTAACACTCATAGACCGTGTCCTGAACCAAGTGGGTATAAGATGGTGAAGAGAATGAGGCACGATTAATTAGAGCTGCTGAAGAATTTCAGAATTATATCTGAGGTCAACCGTTGATCTTTCGATTAATTGGGGATCATGATGCACTACGAGGTGCCACTCATGATCGTTCTATAATTGGTTGATTATAGACGACCAACATAAATCGAAAGCCTATTTAGTCACACGCACTACGAGTAATCCGAGGAATTTAAAACGAGTTGAAAATTGGATTTTTCGATCAAGAGAGATAAGTCGAATCTGAATTTTTCAGAGACGCATCGGAAGCATAAAATGGCTAAGTCTTTTGAAGACTTATTGGACGAATTAAATGAGTTTAATTCGTACGGTTACGGCATTGGTTTGGCCGGCCAAAGAGGGTCCCCACCCTCTTTGGTTTGGCCGGCCACAATAAGAGGGAGAACCAAATTGTTTGGTTCAAATTATAAAATAAACCGCGCGTGGTTTGTTTTATAAAATTATGGATAAAGAAATTTATATAAAGAAATTTATATAAAGAGATTTATTTTCATGAAAATTAAAATAAATCTTGGATTGGTTTATTTTATTTTATAAAATCAATAATGGATTGATTTACCATAATAAAGAAATTTATAGAAATTTATTCTTTTTATGAAAATTAAAATGAACCATGGATTGGTTTATTTTATTTTATAAAATCAATTATGAATTGATTTTTCCATCATAAGAAAAATTTATAAGATAAATTTCTTGTAAAATTTATTCCATAATAAAAGGGGAGACATGGTTATTTTTATTATAAATTAAGTTATAATAAAAACTTGGCATAACAGAATAATTCATAGAAAAATTTATAAGATAAATTTCTTATGAAAAATTTATTCCGTTAAAAAGGAGACTTGGCGATAAAGATGCTACTATATAAAGGTGCAAAGGCAAAGCTTGGAAATCAATTCAATTTGATCAAGGATTCTTGCCTAGCCTCTCTTCTTCTCCTTCTCTCCCTCTCCCTCTTCTAGGGCCGGCCACCCTCTCCCTCTTCTAGGGTCGGCTGCCCTCACCTCCTTTGCCGTGAGCCACCTCCACCAAGAAGGTGCCAAAGAAGAAGAAGAAGCGGGGCGCGACTCCTTCCTTCCTCCCGGAATCTTGATTCCATTTTTCGTTTGGTGGTTAGTTTTCCATCTCTCTCTCTTGATATTCTTGTCGTGCCTTTGGAGAATCTAGTAGTTCTTGTTGGCACGAAACTCGTGGCTTTGCGAAGTCATCCCGAAGAAAACTCGGCATGGACGCGAATAGAGGCGGAGCTTCCAAGGGACGCTACGGTTGGATCTCATCTCTTACTTCGAGTTACGCGAGGTATCAAGTAAATTAGTTTACTTTCTATAAAATTTTAATTTATGATCATGTCTACACAATATAAGGTTGCATGCTAGATACGTGGTTAATATAATTTGAGAAATTATTTATGCTAAACCTTCCGCTGCACGTAATTAAATTTTAAAATTACGAACCCGTATCCATGTCAACATGCACTCGGTCCCAACAGTTCCTACTCCAAGGCCCACGGTCCTTGACCGTTTACCTTGGGCAATTCTATATTCGTAAAAATCTTTTACAAGTTCGAGTACAGATATAGAATTAAAATTGCAAGTACAACACTTTTCGTAATTTAAATGTTACCGAACGCCCGAGGTGGATGGACGTTCAGAGCAGCGGGTCGTCGTCGGCGCTGGAATCGCGAGGTCGGAGCTTGTCGGAGAGTAGCGATTAAACGAAAGTGTTGGGAGCGATGTGAGCGAGATTGTTTAAAGCCTTGGGGTGAACCCCCATTTATAGCAGTCATTGTAACGCCCCAAAATTTCCATTTTTAGTACTTAAAGTCCTTAGAATTATTTAGAAATGGTTTAGAAATATTCTAGATATTTTTAGGAATTTTTAGAGTATTTTTATGGAATTTTCCGAGTCCGTTTGGTGTTTTTGGAAAAAGAAAAAGAAAAATAAAAAGAAAAATGATAAAAACGTTTAAGGGCAGCCGGTGGATTGAACCCGCGACCACCACGAAACAGCCCGCGCGCGCAACCAGCCGGGCTAGGGTATCAAGCATAGAAAAGGAAGGAGAGACCTATATTTAAGGAGTAGTTAGGTCGATTTGCCCCCATAAGTATAAATGGAAAAACCAATTAAGTGCAGCTGGAGGATCGAACCCGCGACCAAACACGAAACCATAAACGCGCGCGACCAGCTGGGCTAGGGTATCAAGCACAGAAAAGGATGGAGAGACCCTATATTTAAGGTGTAGTTAGGTTAATCCGCCCCATAAGTATAAATAGGTAATTAAAGAGAGAAGTTTTATTTTCTCTCCTCTCCAAACCCTCACGCCGACCCCTCCTCTTCTGGGCGAAACTACACCAAGCTCTAGGGGGCCGGTCAAGGCTCTTCTCCAAGAGATAATTCTATATTCGGGATCCCCGCGGCGAGAGGAACGCGTAGACGTGAAGAATTCTCCGAGATCTCAAGTTTCTCTCGAGTCCTAGACGTCAATCTTGGTTGTAAGTCCAAGATATCAATGTAAGTACTGCTCACCTGCAGTAAGAGGCGGTTTTTCCGCGAGAATTTCCTTTAAAAGTTTTTAAAAGAGATATTTCCTTGTCGTTTGAGTTTTTGCATGTGATCTTAGTTCATTATATGCTTATATATGTTGATTAATACCCTATGTGAGTTTAGGGTCCAAGAAAAGCTATGAGAAAAGAAAGAAAAGATAAAGATAAGAAAAGAAAAGGCCAAGGCCTTAAGAAATCCCCAAAAGTCAAGACTTAGGGATTTTAGCACGCAAGGTGCTCCAGAAAATGCCAAGGCATTTACAGATAAGAAAGAAAAGAAAGAAAAGCTATTTTATTTTATAAGGCCAGTACCCGGCGTCCAAGGGCGTCGTTAAAGAAATCCAGGTGTCCAATTCCAAGGTCTTGGCCCTGGTAGACCAAGGTCTGCTCTATTAGGATTGGTGGCTCGCTACCCCAACCTTTTAGGGAACGCGCATATGAGATGGTACTTACGTCTTCAGTGGATCCAAGTGATTATTATTTTCAAGTATATGCTTTAGCAAAGTTTCTAAAGTTTAAGAAGTTTTCAAAAAGTTAAAGAATAGCTAAAGTTTCAAGTTGAGCCAAGAAAAGTAAATTGAGATTTATTAATGCTTGAGTATGCATGTTTTGAGTTATACATGTTCTTAGTTTTCTTTCAAGCATATAAGTATCTCATGTGATTTCATATTGTTCAAGAAGCATGTTTGCACATTTCGAGATTTTGTGAGCTAGATAGTACTTACTAAGCTTTTTGCTTACTAGTTGCATTTCCTCTTACTGCAGATAAAGGTAAAGGCAAGCAATTCTGAAGGAAGGCGACGAGGCGGTGCTGAGTAAAGTGTGTGTGGTGGCTGATTTTGGAGAGATCCTTGAGACGAGACAATTTAGTTATTTGAATTACAATGTTTTAGTTTATTCAAATTTCAAGTTCTTGCTTTATGGAGTCTAGCGAACATTAAGTTTGGATAGTTTTACATGCTCAATTTCTTAGAGTAAAGATTTCATGTCATTTCATTTAGCATACATATCCTTATGATTGCATTGGATGAGTAGAAGTGTGAGTAGTTTAGAATATTGATACTTTGTTGGAGTTATTGATGCATGTGCCAAGATAGTGCTAGCTTCTCTTTTGAATTAAGTTTTATTGCTCAATTATGCTTAGAAAAGTTGCTTGCTCATTTCATAATGCCTTAGTGATGTTATAGAATTTTGTGTGATGAGTTTCAATAAGTAATTTCTTACGAGTTTTTGAGAAAGGAAGTATGCCATTGTATCATGCATGACTAGTAGAGTTAGTATATCATAGATAGATTTAAATTGAGAAGAAAAAAAAAGATTTCCGCATTCTTAGTCGTGCATTAGAGTCAAGAAGTAAAGAAAGTAACGATCCGTCTAAGGCAGAGAAGGCGGGTCGCTACAGGTGGTATCAGAGCAGTTCCCATTCTCCAGCATCACACACACATCAGCATCAACCTTGCCGTCTTCAAGTAAGAAAGCTTTAAGTTTCAGTTTTTCTATTGCTCCTTTACTTAACTTCAGTATAGAGAAATGCTTAAGTACTTACTCATATGTGCATAGAACAAGGAAGCATGTTTAATACCTTAGTATCACGGAATCATGTTTAATCCCTAGAATGGATATTAGAGAAATGCTTAAGTACTTACTTGATTTGCCCAAAAGTAAGTTTTGGGATTATGGCACGCAAGGTGCTTGATAAAAGTTTTGAGTAAGACCAAGGTCTTACTAAGCCCTAGAACGAGTTCTAGGACTAAGAAATGAGATAAGAATCAAGACCAAGGTCTTGTTATATCCTAAAGCAAGTTTGGGAACATTACCATTAAGTGTTAAGTTATACATTTGAGGACGTCCTAGAAAGGCCCAAAACGAGGAGCAAGCTCCTAGAAGGCAAGAAGCGTACCTCATTCAGTAGGAGAAACTGAAGCCAGGGAACTTCCCAGGCACAAGCAAACCATGGGATGCTTAAGCATGGTTCAAAACGTTGGAAAGAATAGTAGGGCTACTGGACTGGCATGAGGTAGAGAAGATAAAGTGTGCATCTTTCTGCCTTACGGGAGATGCTAGAATATAGTGGAAGAGAGTCAAGGCCAAGAGAAATGTCAGCCAGATGACATGGGCCGACTTCGAGACTGAGTTCTTCGAAGAATACTCTCACATGCAAGTAACCAACAAGCATTATGATGAATTCACGGAGTTCAGACAAGGAGAACTATCCGTGGATGAAGCAGTGAAGATGTTTAAGCGGTTGGCTCATCTGTGCCCAGAGCTAGTTAGCACAGAAAAAGAGATAGTTAGGCTAATGCTCCAGATGTTAAGGCCTGAGATAGCGTTGAAGGGGGCTAGCGGTGTTAAGAGGCTGCAAACCTCCGAAGAACTAATAAGTAGTGCTTTGATCACTGAGCACTACTTAAACAGTATAAAGGCCACCAGAAAGGTTGAACGATGAAGTTCTTAACAACCTTACCGTCAGGGGAAGTAATGGCCTCTACTGAGAGGCTAAGGGCAGTATCAATCTAGATTTCCAACCGAGAGATCTACAGTGACTGTTAGTCCTTGAGATGAAGGATTACGATGTCACTTTAGGAATGGACTTCTTGAGCAAGTATAATGCTTCTATAGACTGCCGCAAGAAAAAAAAGGTCAAGTTCACACCAGAAGCAGAACCTTCATTTGGGTTTATTGGATACCCAAGGAGAAAGATAAATAGGTTCCTACCTACCTTACAAGCTCAGAGAATGTTAGAGAAGGGGTGCACTGGTTTCTAGCTCATATAGTGGATGTGAGTCAAGGAGAAGGATTGAAGAGAGAAGAAGTGAGGGTAGTCTGTGACTATCCTGAGGTGTTTCCTGAAGAGTTACCAGGACTCCCTCCCAATCAGGAAATTGAGTTTGAAATTGAGTTGGCCCCAGGAACCAACCCAATTTCGAAGGCACCTTATCGTATGTCTCCAGCAGAGTTGAAGGAATTACAAGAGCAACTCCAGGAGCTACTAGACAAGGGCTTCATTCCGCCCGAGTCATTCACCCTGGGGAGCTCCTGTACTTTTCGTCAAGAAGAAGGATGGGTCTATGCGTCTGTGCATAGACTACAGAGCTCTGAACAAGGTGACCATCAAGAACAAGTACCCCCTTCCTAGAATAGATGATTTATTTGATCAACTCAAAGGGGCTACAGTGTTCTCGAAGATAGATCTGCGTTCTGGGTATCATCAGCTGAAGGTTAAAGAAAGTGACATCCCAGGACGGCCTTCAGGACAAGATACGGCCACTACGAATTTGTAGTAATGCCTTTTGGAGTAACCAATGCTCCAGCAGTCTTCATGGAGCTGATGAACCACATCTTCAGGGAGTATCTCGATAAATTCGTCATTGTATTTATTGATGATATTCTCATATACTCACAGACTCCAGAGGACCATGCTACACACTTGAGGATAGTGCTGCAGATCCTTCAGCAGGAGAAGCTCTATGCAAAATTCTCAAAGTGTGAGTTTTGGCTAGATCAGGTGACCTTCCTAGGTCACATTGTATCCAAAGAAGGCATTCAAGTTGATCCAGCCAAGATAGAAGCAGTCAGCAACTGGTGTAGACCCAAGATGCCAGTGAGATCAGAAGCTTCTTAGGCCTGGCAGGATATTACAGAAAATTTGTGGAGGACTTTTCCAGGATAGCCTCTCCACTCACAGCTTTGACCAGAAAGAACAAGAAGTTTGAATGGTCAGATAAATGCGAGCACAGTTTTCTAGAGCTGAAGAAGAGATTGACTAGTGCTCCCATCCTGACTGTTCCAGAGAGTGACAAGGCCTTTGACATCTATAGTGATGCATCCAAGATGGGCCTTGGAGCTGTCCTCATGCAAGACGGTAAAGTGATAGCATATGCCTCCAGACAGCTCAAGGACTACGAGAAGAATTACCCTACGCATGACCTTGAGCTAGCAGCTGTGGTCTTTGCACTGAAGCTCTGGAGACACTACCTGTATGGAGTGCAGTGCAGAATCTTCACAGACCATCAGAGTTTGAAGTACTTCTTCACTCAGAAAGATCTGAATATGAGGCAGCGCAGGTGGCTAGAGTTGGTCAAAGATTATGACTGTGAAATCCTCTACCACCCAGGTAAAGCTAATAAAGTGGCAGATGCACTGAGCAGAAAATCCTGTGCGGCACTGATGTCCTTATCATCACTGTCTCTACCACTTCAGAAAGAAATAAAAGATTTTGGGAGTCGAGGTTATGGTTGGGCAATTTTCTGCATTGACCCTAGAGTCAACCCTGCTTAAGGATATACAAGAAAAGCAAGATCAAA